>CM035151.1:46148628-46596932 GCA_020205615.1 Panax quinquefolius | reverse complement strand
TCAAAGATGCATGATTGCTATTTTCTTTATTATGGTCTAGAAGAATTTAGAAGTCTTCATGGATGACTTCTCCATTTTTGGGGACTCATTTGATAGTTGCTTGGAAAACTTGGTCATGGTATCGACGCTATGTGGACAAAAACTTAGTGCTCAACTAGAGAAGTGTCATTTCATGGCACAAGAAGGGATCATTCTTTGGCATAAAGTTTCAGTAAGGGGATTGGAAGTTGATAAAGCCAAATTAGAGACTATTGAGAATCTACCACCGCCTACATCAGTGAAAGGCGTTTGAAGTTTTTTTGGGACATACAGGTTTCTATAGAAGATTTATTAAGGATTTTTCTAAGATTACAAAACCCTTTTGTAGTCACCTATAGAAAGATGTTCTGTTTAGATTTGATGAGGATTGCTTGGCAGCCTTTGATCTCCTGAAAAAGAATTCAACATCAGCACCAGTAATTATCGCACAAGATTGGACCTTACCATTCGAATTGATGTGGGATGCCAGTGATTACACTGTAGGGGCTGTGTTGGGTCAGAGAAAGGAAAAGATTTTTCATGTGATATACTATGCCAACAAGACTCTATCGATCTTTAAGTTAAACTACACAACCATCGAGAAAGAGCTATTATTAGCTTGTATCGCCTTTGACAAGTTCAGATCTTATTTTATTGGAACAAGAGTGGTAGTTTACATGTGATCATGCCGCCATCAAATATTTGATATCAAGAAGGATGCAAAGCCTGTGTTAATCGGATGGAATCTTCTTCTTCAAAAATTTGATTTAGAAATTCGAGACAAGAAGGGGACATAAAATGTAGTTTCTGATCATCTTTCCAGACTAGTGAGTCCAGAGAATGATAAAAAAGACAAAGTAGTGATCAACGAAAACTTCATTGATGAACAACTGTTGACAATGACTTCAGAAATTCCATGGTTTGCCAACTTCGTCAATTACCTAGTAAGTAATGTGCTTCCTCTAGACTTGACTCAACAACATATGAAGAAATTTTTTGCATGATGATGAAAAGATATATTTGGGATGAGCCATTCTTGTTGCGACATGATGTATAGATCATTATGATTTGCAAGTGTATCCCATATATAGTGAGACAACTAGTATTTTGTATGCATACCACTCTTCAGTATATGGAGGCCACTATGGGAATGAGATAACTGCAGCAAAAGTGCTTTAAGCAGGATTCTTTTAGCCCATATTATTTAAGGACGTCCATCATTTTGTTAAAAATTGCTATAGATGCTAAAGGGTGGGTAACATTTACGAACACAATGAAATTCCAGTAAACTCAATTTTGGAAGTGGAAGTCTTTGATGTATTGGGGATAAACTTTATTGGACCATTTCCATATTCTTTCAACAACCTTTACATTCTTTTTATTAGTTGACTACGTCTCAAAATGGGTGGAAACCAGTGCTTTACCAACTAACGATGCCAAGGTTTTCCTGAAATTTATTTAGAAAATATCTTCACCCTTGGTACCCCAAGAGCAATAATTAGTGATGAAGGGAGTCACTTCTATAACAAATACTTCACAACTTTACTATCTAAGTATTAGCTGAATCATAGGATTGCTACATTGTATCATCCCTAGAAGAGTTGTGACGCCCCCAAATTCAGACACTCATATCTCGAATTTGGTTCGCCACATGCTAATTCTAACATCACACTAAAATCATTAACAATGGAAATAATAGAATAATTTACATTGATATAATATAAATATTTACGTCCCAAGGTTCCGTAACCATTACTACAACAATCCAGTGATTAAACTTAAACATAATTAATCATCCTTAGTATATCATAATACGCATAGAAATAATAATACTAATACTCTTAAAGAACTAAGCTACTCCGTAGTCTTGCCCTTCCCCTTGTCCTTTCCCGAGGTACCGCCTTGCTCTGCCTTAACTATAATGTTTTTAGGGAAGCAAGAATGAGCAACAAGTTTGCCCAGCAAGTAATATAGCAAAGAGAATGAAAAGTTATAGCATTTGAATCTTTAAGGGTATAATAGTAAATGGTAGTTCAAGGATATCAAGAAATATCAAAAATGTTTGATAAATGTCACTAAAGATTGAAGGATATCAATAATATTTTAAGGTTTAATTATTTCGAGGTTCAATAAGAATGAACAACTGAAGCAAATCGTTAAAGACTATGAACTCTTACTAGAATTAATAAAGATTATATTGCAATCCACGATAAACGAAAGTACAATAGGTGATCGACTAAGGTACCCTACGTTATGCATAACATTTAATCATACTTAGTGCTTGCGCTTGCCCCAAACAATATAGAATTTCCCTTTTTAAGAGGGTTGTTCATCTCATTAGATTTACAAGAGTCCATACCAAGTCAATTGGTTTGGATAGCTTTCAACATATGATAACAACCAAAAGCAATCAAAGGTTTAGACAACTTTATAATGCATTTTAAGAACAATAAGTCTAATGCTCGTGATAATGTCAAAGTAATTGATTTTCAGATAGTAATAGTCATTTGCTCAATATAAGTATATCAATAATTCGGATTCATACAATATACAATGTAGAAATTTAGATAACTTGTATTCAATATGTGAATCAATGGAAGTTTGAGAACTCGCACAAAATCCAAAGTTATGAGAGATAGGAGACTTGCCTTTAGCATTGATTACCACTTAAAGCGTAATATCACTTCAATGAACTATGTTATCCTATATATGTATGTATATGTATTCATTAGTCATATATACTTGATATGCATTTTCACAAACTTCCATCACACATACCTAAATTCATGTAGGCTACACACATTGAAACTCATAGATGCGTAACTCACATTGATTTTACCTTTAAAGTCTTTTGTACCATATGCTCATCTTTTGTATTTGCAAAATATCTCTTACTCTACATATTTTTAAGTTGTTTCACATATTAAAGAACCTTTAAGCTAGTTTTGACCCTTTATTAAAGTTATTCATATATTTCCATCTTTCAAAGTTAAAAGAGTTCATTACATAAATCAACTAGCCATAGTATTCATTATACTACATAATATTGTTAAACAAACTTTTCACACATGCTTTTGCATAATTTATCACAATGTTTAACTAGATGCGTGAACATGTCGATATATCTCA
Organism: Panax quinquefolius; assembly: GCA_020205615.1. NCBI lineage: Eukaryota > Viridiplantae > Streptophyta > Magnoliopsida > Apiales > Araliaceae > Panax > Panax quinquefolius. Next base: position 46,593,785 of record CM035151.1, on the reverse strand, counting down.
GAGGCATATGCATCATATTCTAATTGTTCCTAAGTTCACAATATAATTCATAAAGTTTGTCATCTCAATTGGGTTTTCAATCACTAAGATGTCATGACTATAAATCTATACATGCAAGGTACATTGAGTCCATACTTCATATGTATTTATCAAACAAATTAAGCTATAAACATATGCTCACAAGGCTAGATTCAAAAGGCGTAAGGTTTTATAAACATGTTTTTTGTCTTTTAACTTTTGTTTAAAAGGTTATGATTCAATTCCAAATCTACTAAACACGCTTGTAAAATACATTGATATATGTTTAGGGAGTGTGTATGTTCTTGAAATTAAGTGGAGTGTAAGACTTCTTGCATCAAATAAGCAAACAAAATTTCTTTTCTCGACATGACCTTCGCTTGTGGTGGGTATTTGCTCTTTAGGACCCCAAGCAAGGCGGTGTCCTCACTAAACACTCTGCAGTGTTCCCTGTCACTGCTCGAGATTTTGAGGAATTTTCGACCCAATTCTCATCCAAGCAACAATGTAATCATGTATAATTGTTATAAACTTGCTACATAACCTTCCTAGCATGCTTCTAACATTCCCACAGATACAAACAATAAATTTCAAAGATCAATTCAAGGTTTTTGCCATTTTTTTCAAAGTTTAACACACATAGCAATTTTCTTCCTTATGAATTTGTTACTTGATCATTTTACTTCATTTAACTTTCATTGAATTCATTTTTCACCACATTAACAATATCTAACTTAAATTTATAGATTCTAGCATGTTTCAACCATAACCATTTCAACTTAAACAAGTGTTTTCATACTCATGAACTTTGGAAAGCTTGAGTGTATGAACATCTAGTGGAAAGGTTACCTTTTCTGAAGTTGAATTGCTACTCTAGCTTCAATTTGCAGATTATATAAGCTCACAATATTCACACTCCTACTAGAAATCTCAGAGAAATTAGCAACATGGTAATGAATGAGAGGGGCTTTATTTATAGGCAAGCTTGTGACCAATTTGGTTTTGTTCAATGAATCAAACCGTTGGAATGGAGAAGAAGCTAATGGTTATGAAGGATTTGGTAGAAGAGTACAATTTAGCCCACTCCCTTCTCCATGATTTGCTAGCTATGGAGTTGGTGTTGAGGGACTAGGCCAATGGCCTATAACGTGAAGAAAAGAAGGAGTGACTCTCATTTTGGGACACCACCAATTCTCAGCACTTTCTTTGCACACTTAGGGCAATTTTGCCCTTTGTTCACACTAGAGCATACAATTACACCCACTCATATATTACACATAAAATCATATAATCCATATACATTGATTTATTTCAAATAATAATTATTCTAGACTAGGATATAATTTAATTGTGTACCAATGCTACTTATTATTAATTTATTTATTTAATCAAGTTACTTTCTCTTATAGGTTTAAAATACCCATTTAATTATTCCCACACACATCAATATGTCACATAAGACTTTTTATACAACTTGGTCAATTACCTAAGTCAAGCTTACTTTTATCACATAGTGTTATATAATAATTATTTTCATTACAATGTCACCCTCACTTTATATTAAATGAAAAACCTTATTATATATGATTTCTCTTCACACACTATTATTCATGATAATTAATGAATAACAAATAAATCAACCTCATTATGAAATTATTTACTTATTAGTAATACTAATTAATTCCATCATTAGTTAAATTAGTATTTTCTCAATTCATCATCTTGCCACACTAGGCATAACTCCACAAGTTTAAACTAAGCTTCTCATCGCTTTTGCTTCATTGTTTAATTATCACTTAGCTTAATCAATTAAAATGCTCATCACAACACATGTCGATGCTATATATATATATTTATATTCAAATAAATATGCAAACAAATCTTTATTATCAATATTATAATTTATTAGAATTCGCGGGTATTACAAGAGTGGTCGGGAAGAAGTCTCTAATCTGGAAGTGAAGAGAATTTTAGAAAAAATTGTAAATCCATCAACGAAGGATTGGTCTATGATGTTGGATTGACGACTTTAGGCATACAGATCGCATACAAGACACCCATTGGCATGCCACCTTATCGGTTGGTATATAGAGTGGCAATGGACGCCCCAAAATAGGTATACATCACCCATCTTCTTGGTCATGCTTGGATACATGGTACAAAATTCAAATACAACTTACTAATACAATGCGTGGTACAATACGACAAAACATAAACCGTGAGTCCGAATACAAATATTATTTACTAGAGATTATACAAACTCAAAAGGAGTCCTCATTATAATTATTATCACCACTATTTCACGAATAGTGAGGACTACTAATGCTATCCTCTCGGACCATCACTCCGCTTCCGACTCGTCGGCTATATTCTCATTTCCTCAAGAGAACAAGTTAAAGAAAGGGTGAGCTCAACTAGCCCTCAGAAGAAATATTATGACTAAGATAATGCGAATAAATTATCATTAGTCTCCAATAATGTTAAACCGATAAAATATAATAGACATCAAGTTTAATCTGCAATGAACAAGCAATCCATTAAAAGAGTCAAGTAGGAAATAAAATCTACTATCTTTTATGATTAAAAAGGTTTTTCATCACTGTTATCGCTGAGACTCAGCTTAATAAATATTCCACATCATCGAATTACCCCTGCACTACGGCCAAGGATATTCTTTAGTATCACGACCACAATTATCCATGCACTACGGGCCAAGAATATTTGTGTATTAATTAATGGTCATGATCATGCCAACATGTGACGCCCCCAAATCCGTGTAACATCGATTACAGGACATGGTGCTAACGATATAACATACATCATCATCTATCTAACTAACTTTAATAATAATAATAATAATAATAATAATAATATTAACTATTACATACTTATTCAAAATAAAGTCCCAAGTCTTTACAACCTTTAATAAACTGAAACTTAAACTTAGCGTTTATCGCAACATCACATCATATGCGGAAATATAATTATTACATAAATAACTCTCATCATTTCATTTTAGACTTTCCTTTGTCCTTGCCCGAGCCCTCAGCGTTATCAGCCTTAACTGAAAAGTATAAGCAAGAATGAGCACAAATTGCCCATCAAGTATATACAGTAGTTTGAGAACATACATCAGAAGTAGAAGCATTAGTATGAATATTTCTCAATAGTTGAAATAAATATCAAGAGATAAACTGGAATATCAAGATAAGTGTTCTAAGGGGTGTTAGATACCCTGAACATTACTTTGTTTCATCAAAACCATCGACGGTTTAACAATCAAATAGATTATAAACGGTCTCTCGTAAGTACTCGGTGATCGATTTATCGCACTTCTACATTGTGCACAAGTATAAAGTTTAAACGCATAAGCATAAATGGGACTATATGCTGTCATCGCTATTCACCCGTTATCAAGGGTTGTTTCATCTTAGTATTCACACGGGACCTCACCAAATAAATTTGGATTGGTAAACATCAAATAGCTTCAAAGGATTTGAATTGTTTAAACAATATACTATGTTTGCATCAATAACATCTATTTGGACTAAAGCTAGAAAGCATGCTTGAATATAGTTCATTAAGGGAATACTGAACTTTAAAGTATAGCGATTTGTAATAGGAACTGAATAATCATCAATAACGTTTCGCATCACAATTGAAGTTATAGAACTTTACAATAAAGAAGCTTGCACGAATGATTAATTAATCACAAGCCCAAACTTACCCTCGCGGCAATCAACTAAATAAGAGTTGAATAAATTCATAATGAAAAATAGGGTAAGAAACTTGCCTTGCTCATTGTTTACCAATAACAGATTAATAGCTTACAGCTATCTACACTTCATGTGCCCTACACAATTGTATAATCATGCACATCAACTATTAGCAGCGCATAGTAGTTATAATATAAACTTTACTCTATAATTTTTAGAGTTTACTCTACGATTTTCACTGACTCTACGATTTTATGAGTTTATTCTACGATTTTCACTGACTCTACGATTTTCAGAGTTTACTCTATGATTTTCATTGACTCTACGATTTTTGAGTTTACTCTACGATTTTCACTGACTCTACGATTTTCATTGACTCTACGATTTTTACTCTACGATTTTCACTGACTCTACGATTTTCAGAGACTCTACGATTTTTACTCTTCGATTTTCACTGACTCTAAGATTTTTACTCTACGATTTTTACTGACTCTACGATTTTCAGAGTTTACTCTACGATTTTCACTGACTCTACGATTCTTACTCTACGACCACAAACCAATCAGATAGAAAAGCGTGATACAAGATTTAGTTTTATACTTAGAAAAAATTCAAATTTCCGCATTCTGCAGATTTTATTACCAACATTTATGCTTACGATTTTCATAACTTGCTCAATTTAACTCCCTTTCTTATGAAATTTGGACAAAGTTGTACCTCATGCTACATACTATTTTATAAAATTATAATATACGCTAATCAAGTCATCTACACCATGATTCGAGGTCAAGAAAAACCCCAAAAATCACAGATTTCACATTCAACCAACTTTGAAAAATTTTGTGATTTTGATTCTAGCATTTATGGGCTTGACTCTCTTGTCCAGATCACTTCTACCAATATATATGAACATGCTACAACAAACCAACTCACTAAATTACCATGCTATAAAGAAATTGACAATAAAGAGGCATTTTATCAACATATCGCATACATTCATGAAATATTTGATTCTCTATGTAATTGCAACATGTTTAAACCATACTTTTCATTCCTTATCCTCCTCATAATGTAAACCAACAATATTATCATTGCTCTTTTAAATCAACATAAACCATTTACCATGGCTATACATGCTTTTTCACTAATTTTCTTCAAGAACTTGAAAAGAGACAGCTTCATAGCTTACCTTTTGGATGAATTTCCTCTTGCATTAATTTGATTATCCCTCTTCCTCGCTTGTTAGTTGCTAAGAGATCTCTAGAATACTACCACACTATCTATATATATGTATAGCTTTGTTAGAGTCTTTTGATTCCATAACCCCCAACTCCCATAACCCCCAACACTAATGATTAGTTACTCACAAAGACTTAATACTACAATAATATAGTTAATTAATAGGAAGAATGTGGGAGTTAGAGAAAATGAATGGGAGTTAGAAAATAAAAGAATTTTTATTTTAAGGAATAAAATAAATTACTTCCACCTTAGCTATTATGTAATATACGTATACTCCTCCTTGTCCCAATTTAATAGTCTCATGGGTCCATCGGCCACCAATTGATTTCTATTAAAAAAAATACATATATTATTTTAATCAATTAATCAATTAATAAGCTATTTGACTATTTTACCCTTCGGAACCAAACTTTATGCGAACCATATATCGATTCCTACTAAAGTCGACGCTTTGGACATCAAGGGACTATCCGTTTAGTCAAATTCATCTCGAAATTAAGTAGTTGACTTTTCCTCGAAAAGTCAACAGTTGATTTTGACCAAAAAGTCAACTATGATACTTTTTCGTGATTACAAGATATATCGACTAATTTTGACGTTAGGACTCGAATACACGGTCAAGATCTCTAAATTTCGCTTCCTAACTCCAAATTTCATGATTTAATACCATCCCACATAATAAAATAGAATAATTCCTACTTAATTTTATTTAAATAGTTAAATAAAACTAAACCAACCATTTAAATACATCTCATCACATATCTTGAAATAACACATATATGTACCACACACATACATCTAATAAATGAAATCACCCAAAAGTTTCATATAAATTCGTTTATTAACAATTCTTAAATTACATAAAAAAAATATAAAAAATATAAAAATAAAACTCGGATATTATATTCACCCTCCCTTAAAAGGATTCCGTCCCCGGAATCATTACACATCAATCAAAAAGATTAGGGTAATTTTTCATCATTTTCTCCTCGAGTTCCCACGTAGCCTCATCAGCGTTGTGGTTCCTTCACAATACCTTAACAGAAGGTATTATCTTATTTCTTAACACTTGTTCTTTTCTATCGATTATCTGCAATGGGACCTCTTCGTAAGTTAAGTCCTTTTCAAACTGAATAGGTTCATACTCTATGGCATGCTTGTAATCCTGCTTATAGGGTTGTAGGACAGAAACATGGAACACGTTGTGTATATGTTCTAACTCCGAAGGTAAGGCTATTTCATAAGCTACTTCACCCACTCGCCTCAACACTTGAAGGGTCCTATGAATGCACGGGACTAAGTTTTCCTTCTTCCCAAATCTCATTTTCCTTTCCAAGGTGACACTTTCAAAAACACGTAATACCGACGCCGAAATCTCGTTGTTTGCAGATGTTGATCCGTCCATATTTCTTCCGTCGATCTCGAGCCACGAGCCTCGCTTCAGATTATTTTGATCTCATCTCGCAATTTGTTGCACCAATTCTGGCCCTAGCAATTGTCGTTCTCCCACTTCATCCCAGCACAATGGCGTTTTGCATTTCCTTCCATATAAAGCTTCATAAGGTGACATACCGATGCTCGCGTGATAACTGTTATTGTACGCAAATTCTACCAACAGTAGGTGGTCATCCCAACTCCCTTTGAAATCCATAATGCATGCTCTCAACATGTCCTCTAATGTTTGAATAGTTCTCTCGCTCTGCCCATCTATTTGAGGATGATACGCCGTACTCAACCTCAGTTGCGTTCTAATGCGTTCTTGAAAACTTCTCTAAAAATTTGTTGTGAACCGCGAATCGCGATCTGACACAATTGATACAGGTACCCCGTGCCTGGAAACAATCTCTTTGATGTAAAGCTTTACCAACTGATCCAAGGTATATCTGATCTTGATTGGCAAGAAATGCGCTGACTTGGTCAATCGATCAACGATCACCCAAACTGCATCATAACCCTTCTGCGTAGTTGGAAGTCCCACCACAAAGTCCATCGTGATATTCTTCCACTTCCATTCTGGAATTTCTAAAGGTTGAAGTAGCCCGCTTGGTTTCTGATGTTCCGCCTTAACTCGCTGGCATGTTAAACACTTGATGGACTTATTCTGCGACTTCTCTTTTCATATTGGGCCACCAATAATGTTGGCGGAGATCCTGATACATCTTTGTGCTTCCCGGGTGAATTAAGTAACTTGAGCTATGAGCTTCCTGCAAGATTTCTTCCTTTAATTCGCATAACCACTGCACCCAAATTCTCTTCTCAAATCTTAATATTCCATCACCCCCATATCGTGATTTAAGCTCTTCTCCATCTAAAATTCTTGTCCTCACCTTCACACATTCCTCATCACTGCCTTGTACTTCCTTGATTTTGTCCAATAGGGTCGGATGAGCCTCCATTGCGAATAATTTCCCCTCTGGCTCTTGGACTTTTTATCTCGAGTTCCAATCTAGCCATCTCCTTAATTAACTCCTCTTGAAATGTTAGCATTGCCAACCTACCATGACCCTTTCGCTTAGCGATCCGCTACCACGTTCGCTTTCCCGGATGATACAAGATGTCATAATCGTAATCCTTTATAAGTTCCAACCATCTTCTTTGTCTCATATTCAACTCCTTCTGCATGAAAATATACTTCATACTTTTATGGTCCGTGTATATTTCACACCTTACACCATATAAATAGTGCCTCCATATCTTTAAGGCAAATACTATTGCCGCCAATTCCAGATCATGGGTAGGATATCCCTTCTCGTAATCCTTCAATTGACGCGATGCATACGCAATAACTTTACCATATTGCATAAGCACACATCCAAGTCCTTTGTGTGACGCATCACTGAAAATCACGAAGTCACCTATATCATCAGGTAAAGACAACACTGGTGCTTCACTCAGTCTTTTCTTGAGTTCCTTAAAACTCTCTTCACATTTCTCCGTCCAGACAAATTTTACCGACTTCTTCGTTAAATTCGTCAACATTCCCGCTATCTTTGAAAAATCTTGGATAAACCGTCTATAATAGCCTGCCAGTCCTAAGAAACTTCTTACTTCAGTCGGTGACTTTGGTTGTTCCCAATTCTGAACCGCTTCCAACTTTGCTGGATCCACAGAAATTCCGTCCTTGTCGATCACGTGACCCAGAAATTGAACTTTCTCCAACCAGAATTCACACTTCGAGAATTTTGCGTATAACTTATCCTTCCTCAACGCCTCCAACACTAACCTTAAATGTTCAGCATGATCTTCCTGAGTCTTAGAATAGATCAAGATATCATCTATGAACACAACTACGAATTTATCTAAGTATTGCTTGAATACCCGATTCATCATGTCCATAAATGCTGCTGGCGCATTTGTTAACCCCAACGACATCATCAGGAACTCGTAGTGACCGTAACGTGTCCTAAACGCTGTCTTAGGTACATCCTCCTTCCTTACCTTTAACTAGTGATATCCCGTCCTCAAGTCGATCTTGGAAAAATATTTCGCTCCTTTCAGTTGATCGAACAGATCATCTATCCTAGGTAACGGATACTTGTTCTTAATCATCACCTTGTTCAACTCTCGATAGTCGATACATAGTCTCATTGATCCGTCCTTCTTTTTCATAAATAAAACTGGTGCTCCCCAAGGAGACACACTCGGTTGAATATACTTCCTATCCAATAACTCCTGCAACTGTACCATCAGCTCCTTCATTTCTGTCGGTGCCATTCTATAAGGGGCTTTCAAAATCGGTGTCGTTCCCGATACTAAATCTATAACGAATTCGACCTCCCGATCTGGCGGAAGTCCTGGCAATTCCTCCGGAAATACATCCAGAAATTTGTTCACTACTGGTATCTGTCCCATCTTTATCACTGCTTTCTGCGTATCGACATTATGGGCCAAATATCCTACACATCCCTTTCTTAGTAACTTCCTCACTTGCATCATCGTCAGACAAATTGAGTGTTTCGATGACCTACTTCCATAGAATGCTACCTTAGACTGATCTAGAGTCCTAAGGTTTATACACTTATTTTGGCAATCTATCATTGCTCCATGGTTAAATAACCAATCCATTCCTAGAATTACATCAAATTCTCCTAATTGAATTGGAATTAAATCCACGGGTAACTTATATCCCCGATGTTCACAACACAATTTCTATATAGACATGGCTAATCAGGAATCATTTCCTTGTTAGCAACTTCTATGTCCATAGGATATTTTAATTCTTCCTGAGGGTAAGTTTAATCGTTGGGAGAATTCATGCGATCTGAAGGAACAAGTAAGACCGAATCAAATAATATGTAGTAGATATATCATTGATCGGAATGATACCGAAACCACGCCCCTGGATGAGACCGCATCCTGAACCGGCTATGTTGAAAGTCCTTGCTCTTGGTCGATTTTGAGTTTGTGATCCATTAATCATGAGATTCCCACCGCTTGGTCCCTTCCTCCATTTCCTCCTGTTGTGTTCTTCTTTTGGCAATTCCTTGCTTCGATGATCCAATGCTCAACAAGTTGAAGCATCCATTTCTCTTGGTGCGAGAGCAATTGGGAGAGATGTGCCCTCCGCCATGTTTAAATAGACATTCTTTCCTTTTAGACATGCCCTGAAAGTGATTCCTCCCACAAATCCTTGCATGCCGTTCTCTCTTTGCTTCCCTAGTTTTCCCCAGTAGTTTCTCGATTTGAAAATGTTGTTTGCTATTGTTGTTATTGTTCCACTTCCTCTTCTTTTGCACCATCGCCGCCGCTACCTTCCCCGCGATTCCTCCTTCATTCTTCTTCTTTTTTTTCCTTATTAAATTTCATTGAGGCCTCACTTCCGCCTCGTGATTATAGCTTTCTCAGGAGAGTCAAGCTTTTTGTCTCAGAATAATCGAGAGTCTCATGAGATATAGCCATGGTTTGAGACCCGCGAGAGAATAAGTATAGATTCAAACCTCCTCATTTTTCTCTCCTCGATTGTCAACACGGTGAGGCGCAAACCTCGCCAACTTTATTGAATTTTTTTTGGCATATTGAGGTACCGTCATGTCTTCTTGCTTCAGCTCCAGGAATCGCATCTCCATGCGACTCTGCATACTAACCGAAAAATAGTTCTCGAAAAAGATTTTCTTAAACCCTTCCCAAGGTATCATGCCTTCTCCAGCCCTGGTCTGGTTTGCCTCCCACCAGAAGTTAGCTTCACCCTTCAGCATGTAAGTGGCGAAGATTGTTTTCTCGGTCATCACCTACTCGAGGCGATAAATAACACCTTTTCAATTTTCTTGACCCAAGTTTGAGCTCGATGGGTTCAAGTGGTTCCTTTAAACTTAGGGGTCCCGCTCTTGAAGTCCTTGAAGTGTGCCACGGGCCTTTGGAGGGTTATTAGCATTCGGGGTTCGATTTAAGAAGTGCCCCCACTAACATGTCTAAAGCCGCTTGCATAGGATTCGGTGGATCCTCAAAGATCAATACCGTCGACCCTCGGGTGTTTGGCGACATCTTCCTCTAGCCATCTATCTCATTTAAAATGAACTTAATGTTATTATCTTATCACTTACTCTACATAATATATCAATCATAAGAAGAGACTTAATCATCACATCACATACTTAAATATCAAAGATATTTATTAATAAACATAACCCCCAAGATAATTCATCGTCTTATAGCGTTAAGCCATTTACATCACTTGAAACCAACATACTGGGTAAAATCCAAAAACTAAAAGCCATTCGCTAATAGTAAAAGTTCATTATAATAACTAAAAGCCCCGCCTAATGGCGTCCTCATGCTCCTCATCCGTTATCTCTAGTACCCGCCCTCGACTTATAACACGTCTAAACCAGTGCTCCTCACTTGGAAAGTGATGCACCCTATGCTGGAACCTTCCATGTGCTGACTTAAATGCGTACTTCATCTTGTCTATCTTAACCTTCTTATCTCTCACCTCTCCTTCTAACTCGTCTATCTTAACCTACTTATCTCTCACCTCTCATACTCGCCAGTTAGCTTCTCGGCCCAACACGGTCTCTCTCTCTTCTCCCGTAATGTGGTAATAATCACGCTTATCGGTTTGAAGACTCAATCCTCAACTCTAACCCATTAATGGTATGCCCCAAGTGCATCCTAATAGCTTCTTTCTCATCCTCCACTATCCACCTTTCAGTCTCGATGTTCCGCAACTTGTCGGCCGGATCCCCGTTCCTAATTATCGTGGTGCACCAATGACTCAAGCAATGTCAGCTTTCTTCGCTCCCCCCGATCATGACTCCTTCAACTCATGGACCTTGTCGTCCAACTCCGTAATCCTATCCATCAACTCATCCAATAAAGTATCCTCAGGTTCTTTTTTCGAGTCCTCCTCGTGCTCCTCTTCCTCTTTAGGATACCCCTTCGGGTGCGAGTCAGGCCTCATTACCTCAACCATAATAGCTCGTGCAGGTATGCCACCAATCGCCACTCACAACGTGGATATCTCTAATCTCCTCTTCTCCTGACATCCTTCAAACAAGAAAAAAAAATCACCTTTGTTAGTATTTTAAAATAATTGTTTTTGTTTTTAGGAAAAATAGATTTGACACAACCCTAGAACTCTACATGAGTTCATCTCTTTATTTTCTCCAAGAACTTCCCTAAGGTTATAGTCTAAGGTTCCCCACCCAAGGTTTATAACCTATTACTTTGATATCAACTCATGACGCCCCAAATCAGGTGTAACATCGATTCATGAGGACATGGTGCTCACGATATAACATACATCATCATCTATCTAAGTAACTCTAATAATAATAATAATAATATTAACTATTACATACTTATTCAAAATAAAGTCCCAAGTCTTTACAACCTTTAATAAACTGAAACTTAAACTTAGCGTTTATCGCTACATCACATCATATGCGGAAATATAATTATTACATAAATAACTCTCATCATTTCATTTTAAACTTTCCTTTGTCCCTCGAGAGCCCTCAAATAATATCAAATTTTAATCGAAAAAAGTTTAAGCAAGAATGAGCACAAATTGCCCAGCAAGAAATATATAAAGTAGTTTGAGAACATACATCAAAAGTAGAAGCATTAGTATGAATATTTCTCAATAGTTGAAATAAATATCAAGAGATAAACTGGAATATCAAGATAAGAGTTCTAGAATTTTCAATAACATACTAAGGGGTGTTAGATACCCTGAACATTACTTTGTTTCATCAAAAACCATCAGACGGTTTAACAATCAAATAGATTATAAGCGGTCTCCGTAAGTACCTCCGGTGATCACCTATCGCACCTACATTGTGCACAAGTATAAAGTTTAAACGCATAAGCGTAAATAGGACTATATGCGCACATCATCTATTTCAGATTATCCGGGTTGTTCATCTTAGTATTCATACGGGACCTCACCAAATAAATTTGGATTGGTAAACATCAAATAGCTTCAAAGGATTTGAATTGTTTAAACAATATACTATGTTTGCATCAATAACATCTAATGGGACGAAAGCTAGAAAGCATGCTTGAATATAGTTCATTAAGGAATACTTAACTTTAAAGTATAGCAATTTGCAATAGAACTGAATAATCATCAATAACGTTTTCGCATCACAATTGAAGTTATAGAACTTTACAATAAAGGAGCTTGCACGAATGATTAATTAATCACAAGCCCAAACTTACCCTCGCGACAATCAACTAAATAAGAGTTGAATAAATTCATAATGAAAAATAGGGTAAGAAACTTACCTTGCTCATTGTTTACCAATAATGATTAAACTTACCATACTATCTATTCACACTTCATGTGCCCTACACAATCAGATAATCATGCACATCAACTATTAGCAACGCATAGTAGTTATAATATAAACTTTACTCTATAATTTTTAGAGTTTACTCTACGATTTTAACTGACTCTAAGATTTTCACCGACTCTACGATTTTCAGAGTTTACTCTACGATTTTCATTGACTCTACGATTTTTGAGTTTACGCTACGATTTTCACCGACTCTACGATTTTCATTGACTCTACGATTTTTACTCTACGATTTTCACTGACTCTACGATTTTCAGAGACTCTATGATTTTTACTCTATGATTTTCACTGACTCTACGATTTTCACTGACTCTACGATTTTTACTGACTCTGCGATTTTCAGAGTTTACTCTACGATTTTTACTGACTCTGCGATTTTATTCCCGCTAACCTAAAGATGATATTGCCATGATACTTGCACACTAACTTCATTCATCAAGGTATTTTGCAAAATATAACATTCACAAAACTAGCATGCTAAGACCACAAACCAATTTGCATAGAAAAGCGTACAAGATTAGTTTTATACTTAGAAAAAATTCAAATTTCCGAATTCTGCAGATTTTATTACCAACACGCATGCTTACGATTTTCATAACTCCGCTCAATTTAACTCCCTTTCTTATGAAATTTGGACGAGTTGTACCTCATGCTACATACTATTTTATAAAATTATAATATACGCTAATCGAGTCATCTACACCATGATTCCAAGGTCTAAAACCCCAAAATCATGATTTCACATTCAACCAACTTTGAAAAATTTTTGTGATTTTGATTCTAGCATGCATGGGCTTGACTCCTACCGTCCAGATCACTTCTACCAACATATATATGAACATGCTACAACAAACCAACTCATTAATTACCATGCTATAAACAAATTGACAATAAAGAGGCATTTTATCAACATATCGCATACATTCATGAAATATTTGATTCTCTATGTAATTGCAACATGTTTAAACCATACTTTTCATTCCTTTTCCTCCTCATAATGTAAACCAACAATATTATCATAGCCTTTTTAAATCAACATAAACCATTTACCATGGCTATACATGCTTTTTCACTAATTTTCTTCAAGAACATGAAAAGACAGTTTTCATAGCTTACCTTTTGGATGAATTTCCTCAGGTTAATTTGACTATCCCTCTTCCTTGCTTGTTAGTTGCTAAGAGATCTCTAGAATACTACCACACTATCTATATATGTATATTTTGTTAGAGTCTTTTGATTCCATAACCCCAACTCCCATAACCCCAACACTAATGATTAGTTACTCACAAAGACTTAATACTACAATAATATAGTTAATTAATAGGAAGAATGTGGGAGTTAGAGAAAATGAATGTGGGAGTTAGAAAAATAAAAAGAATTTTTATTTTAAGGAATAAAATAAATTACTTCCACCTTAGCTATTATGTAATATACGTATACTCCCTTCCTTGTCCCAATTTAATAGTCTCATGGGTCCATCAGTTCAGCTGATTTCTATTAAAAAAATACATATATTATTTTAATCAATTAATAAGCTATTTGACTATTTTACCCTTCGAAACCAAAATTTGCGAACCATATATCGATTCCTACTAAAGTCGACGTTCCGGACTTCAAGGGACTATCCGTTTAGTCAAATTCATCTTTGAAATTCATAGTTGACTTTTTCCTCGAAAAAGTCAATAGGTTGACTTTGACCAAAAAGTCAACGGTGACACTTTTTCGTGATTAAAGTCTATCCTGACTAATTTCGACGTTCAGGACTCGAATACACAAATTCAAGATCTCTAAATTCTGCTCCTAACTCTAGCTCATGATTTAATACCATCCCACATAATAAAATAGAATAATTCCCTACTTAATTTTATTTAAATAGTTAAATAAAACTAAACCAACCATTTAAATACATCTCATCACATATCTTGAAATAACACATATATGTACCACACACATACATCTAATAAATGAAATCACCCAAAAGTTTTATATAAATTCGTTTATTAACAATTTTTAAATTACATAAAAAAATATAAAATAAATAAAAATAAAAATAAAACTCAGATATTACACAACAACTGTCCATCAATGCACTACGGGCCAATGAGAACCTTTACCACATCATTTGTAACATTGCGGTCATGATTACACCGAATAATCCCTGGTCATAATCATACCAAGTCCATCTATGCACTATAGGCCACTGATGACTTTCAACAAAATATAAACATGAGGATGATGACAATGATATAAGAATTCATTAAAAACAAGTTCAAGAATTATTTTATCCAGGAATTATTAACGTCCAAATTGTCAACATGATACTGTTTTGTAGAGTAAAATTCAAGAATGATCAGAAGAATATTTCCATGAAAAGATACTGGATGAAGCTCAAATATCAAGGATATTCTACTAATTTCATGGAGTATATAAGTCAAAACTTTAACCAACTGAGTATAATAAATAATGGAATAACAAAAGAAATCACCCGCACGTCGTTATTTCGCAGACAGATAAAAGTTATTCCAATGTAATAATAATAACTTAACCGTGTCGTGCAAAATTTTGCACCAACAGATGTTCAAAACAGAATAATAAAGATTTTAACTAGGTCCTGTAAAACACATGCATGTGATGTTCCAATGAATAATAATAAGAGCGGAACCGTGTGCAGTGTAAAACACACATGCATGTGATGTTCCAACGGAATAATAAAAAGATTTTAACCAGTCCGTAAAATAAATACCGCATGTGATGTTCCAATAGAATAATAATAAGACGAAACCGGGTCTGGTGTAAAACACACAGACAGGATGTTCCAACGGAATAATAATAAAGACGGAACCAGTAGGTGTAAAAACATACGCATGTGATGTTCCAAATGAATAATAGAAGAATGACACCAAGTATAGGGTAGATCACAGATACAAAGTTATTCCAATGTAATAATAAGCAATGGAATAACAACAGTTCTCTTCATGAATAAGAAAGAATAACACCCTTTACGAGTACAACAAATAATATTCCCTACCTTAAGAAGAAGAGTACTGGATATATAAGTAGTGAAGTAGCAGAATACTTTCTTCTTTCTCTCTATAGTTTATCTCTCTAGAGTTTCAGTGAATTCATAAGAAAATAATGAATGAATGAGCTTCTATTTATAGAAAAATGGAATACATAGTAACTAACTCATGAACAATCAGAGATTGATTTACTTTAATCGATTTTGTCCAGATTTAAAGCAAAATCTTTAAATAAAATATAATATATTCTATTTATAATCTAATAAAATGAATAACTTTATAAAAGATTTTACTATGCAAATACTATGCAGCACTATGCAAAACACTATGCATAATAAAATATAATATATTCTAATTATTGTCTAATAAAAAGAGTATAACTTTATAAAAGTATTCTGCTTTTATATAAAAAGATTTTACTATGCAAAATACTATGCAGCATTAATTATGCAACACTATGCATAATAGAATATAATATATTCTATTTATAGAATAACTTTATAAAAGTATTATGTTTTATATAAAAGATTTTCTCGATTATTACATTAATAATACCAACAAACCTCGAGTGACTTATCACTTAAGCATCAATAATTAATACCGTGTGCTACTATGCAACCACGCCAGACATCAGCATTTTTTAACACCGGTGTTTCAACAGCTTAACGGTAAAACTTCCGCCAGTTATTTTCATAAAGTATTTTGTCATTTTCAATCCGACAATAATTCCGTTGTGGGGTCCACCAATGATTGTGTGGTTATTTAATATTCCCCTGTTAAAATGAATATTCCCCACCAATCGAATATTATATAACAACTTGCATGCACTTTGCAAAATTTCTAAATATTACCCACAACTATTATATCAATTTCACTCCATAATATTCAAAAATAATATTTATAGAAAATTCATCTTTATTCAAAAAGTTGGGGTTTTACAGGCAAGACCTGCCACCTTCCTGTGGAATTGGAACATAGAGCATACTGGGCTATCAGGAAGTTAAATTTTGATCTCTCAGTAGAAGGTGAAAATAGGCTCTTATAACTTAATGAACTTGATAAATTTTTCCTGCAGGCATATGAGAATTTAAAATTGTATAAGGAAAAGGTAAAAAGGTGGCACGACTAGAAAATCATCGAAAGGAAGTTTGAGCCAGGACATTCAGTGCTTCTATTTAATTCTAGACTTAGAGTATTCCCGAAAAAATGCAAGTCACGTTGGTCGGGCCCTTTCATGATAAAGATTGTATTTCCACACGGGGCTATTGAATTAATGGGAAAAGATCAAGAAAAACCTTTCAAAGTCAATGGTTAGCGATTGAAGCATTATTGGGGAGGCAAGATTAACCGCCAAAAATCCTCAATTTCCCTTGCCTCTCTATAATTGAACACCGAGATACCAAGCTAGACGACTCTAAACAAGCTCTTGATGGGAGGTACCCCAGCCACTCACACTAGATCTCTCTCCCTTGTTTAATTCTCATAATATATCCTATCTAGTCTCCCACTTGTTTAATTCTTATAGTCAATATGAAATCATTATCCTCCCTCGTTGTTTAATTCTAAACATTTTGTTGATGAGTCCAATTTTGATAGTATTAATCAGTCTCAACATTTCATTTTTTGATGAGATATGGTGAGTATTGATAATACATTTTGCTTGAATGTAATAAAGTTTGATATTAATCTTTGGTGCCTTTTCACGCTGTAAAATTCAAGTGTTAGCGATTGAGGAAAATATCGGTGTTATTGCAGAATCTACTGATTACGTGTGTAGGCAATGTGGTGGGTCATTTATGACGGCCTCAAATTCGAGATACTTGAAACCCGAACTCGGTGCTTCACGATACCATTTCTTTGAGGGAAATAATAACAATAATATAGATATCAAACTTAATTTACATATCAGAGTTTTCTAAATCCCCAGGTTTCCAACCTTTAATACATTACATTACATGATAATAATAAATATTATTGTCTTAATAAAGTTTAGTTATTACATAAGAAAACACAAACTTATTCTTCCAGCTTTCCTTTCCTTTTGTTCTTGCCTGAACCTTCTGTTTGATCTCGCTTAACTGAAAACATTTTAATTTAAAGCAATGATGAGCATTTGATTGCCCAGCAAGTAATAGCAACAATAATTATTAGCTGAAAGAAGTAAATGTTTTATGTGAATAACACTTCTACAACGAATCAATAGTTATGAAGTAAGCTGAACCAATAATAACAACATATCAATTCTAATTCAAATTTTTGAAACTACGTACTGACTATAAATGGAGAGCAGTCGACAGACTATGAACTTTATTTTCAATTTTTGATAAGGTTTAACAGAACTTCATCTGCAAAACGTCATAACTTACAGGCACGGGGGGTGATCAGCCCGTTATGCCCAGTATTGATCAATACTACATGCAAGAACGATATTTTCGTTCATCTTATCCGCCTTAGGCACACAAAAGTTTTCCCCTATTCGGGATGTTCATACTTAGTTAGGAATTCGAACCAAAACAATTCGGTTGGATAACAATTGAGTTCTATCATGTTTAACAATATTTTTAAGTACTTTGTGTCTAGCCGAATCAAATAGCCTAGACGGCTTTTAAGTCAACGTATACATACTGGAAACCAATAAGTATATATCAACATGTGATTAAATACAATTATTATCCAAGTGAGGACACTTATCTAACCATATTTAAAAATTAACGAACATAATAAATATATGGATTATACAATAATACTATGTTGATAAACAATGATTGGATAATTTAAGAACTTGTATGAATACAAATGATTGAATACAAAATCGATAACAATAGAGTTAATAAACCGCACAATGATAATATAATTACGAATCTTTCTTTCTCAAGTCCATTGCATAAAGTAAATGCAAAGTTAGGATACTTGCTTGAGTTGTCGCTTATAATTATTTAACTTAGTTTTATCTTTTATATTAAGACCTATCATTAATAAAGTCATCTTCGTTGATTAGAATAACATATCGTAACACATAGTAATCGCTTATTTGCAATCAAAGACTTAACCTAATCACATCAGGACATAAGTTTAGCAATCATTTGATCATAAACAAATACATATCTAGTCAAATTATCTAAGTCCGGATCAATTTTCAAACATTTCAAAGGTATCGAATCGCTTTATTTGTAATTATCGAGTCTAAAACTCTATCCTCGTAGTTTAATATTCATTTAAATAATTTAAATATCACTATATTATTTTTAAACGACTTATAATAATTTTTAAATAATTATTATAATTTATCATGATTTTTCAAACACTGGAATCATTATTAAATAATTTAAATACTAAATAATTCTATTATCATTAATATTTAATTAATATTAAATTATTAATGAAAACCATCGCCAAAAAATATTAAAGTTATTTATAATAACATAAAATATTTTAATACCTTTAAATGATTTTTAAAACATTTAAAATCATTTTTATATAATTAACATTAATATTTAAATATTAATGTACTATTTATCAAAATATTAAAAGTCATTTATTATAACTTAAAAATATTTTAAAACCATTTTAAAACTATTTATTTAATATAATTATTAAATAAATCAAATATCATTAATATTAAATTATTAATGAAATTTACCTTTAAAGTATTAAAAGTCACATTTTATAACTTAAAATATTTATTAAAAACATTTTAAACTATTTATTTCCATTTAAAATGATTTTTATAAAATTAAAATCATTTTTATACTAATTTATTTAATATATTTATTAAATAAATCTAATATCATTAATATAAAATAATTATTTAAATTTATCTTAAAATATTAAAAGTTATGTTTTATAACTTGAAATATTATTAAATACCTTATTATCATTTAAAATAATTTTTAATATAATAAAATCATTTTTAATTAATTTATTTAATGCATTTAATAAATAAATTAAATATCAATAATATTCAAATAAATACTAATATTTATGAAAAATATGTCAAATTATTAAAAGTTAATTTTTATAACCTAAAATAAATTTTAATTTTTTTTGTAATTTTCAGAAATAAATTTCTATTTTTAAATGATTTTTAGAAATTAAAATAAATAAAATTAATAAAACTGTCACTATAGCCTTTAGCGACAGAATCTGTCGCCTTAGGTGTTCTTGAAGCTCAAGAACATGCTTAAGCAGTGTTCGAGTGAGCAACTTTGACAAAGATTAATTCTTTGTTCAATGTGTTTTTGGGCAAGATAATTATTAGATATTGTAGAACTAATGTAACCCTACAAGATCCAACAACAAACAAGGTCAAAAATCATAACACAAAGGAGATCTAAGCATGAAAAGTAGCTGTCAGAGCTGTTTTTCATTTCTGGGTTACCCAGAAATGAAGAACAGTTCGTGAGGCCTATTTTGGGCTTCCACAACTTTTTATTCTTGCATTCTTTTTGTGATCTAATGGATACAGTGCATAGCCAACATGTAAGTGAAGAGATCTATCACATAAAATGCATATATTAATATCACAATCAACAAATATCGTCTGGTCAAACCATGTCAGACGACACGTTCATATGTTTTTAGGGTTACCCAGAAAACAGAAAACATGTTCGACTTGGCTAGTTTGACCGGCCACTAAGTCCAACCTGTTTATCATTTAGGCGATCTTAAGGCATTATCATGTAGTCTAAACAACATATTACAATTTAGATACAAAAACAAGAACAAAGCAACAAAACACGATGATAAGGGGCCACAAAGTTCTTGTCGAGACACGATGGCGGTTTCTAAGGTTACCTGAATTGCTTGTCATTTCTAATCAACTTAGTTTGACCAACAATAACATGAAATATAAATCAGATTTGACCCTGATTCGAGTTCCAGATCAAAGATCTCATAGCATAGTGCATGTTCAATCCTTTAAACATACAAATCTATAAACCGACTGAGATCTAGGAGGCCTGACATTCATTGTCAGACAACTTTTTCAACTTTTTCCAGATTTTGAAAAAACATCAAATTCGAGCCTATAGATGTTATGAATCTAATTAACATCTATCAACCCAAATCATCTATTTACACCTTATACAACATGTTTAAACATAAAAATCTAAAATCTAACATAGGATCAAAGATCATATTTAAAGTCTAGGGTTTATACCTCACTTGATCAATACATGATTCTAGGCTTTTTGATTTAATATAGAAGTGGTAGGGCTTGTTTATGGGACTGATTTACTAATGTATTTCGTAGGTTAGAGAGAGAGAGGGTCTTGGATGAGTGTTGGTGAATAAATGAGCAAAATATGGACTTTTCTCTCTCTTAATCAATTTATAACTTGGGTGAAATGAAATGGTTGATTGTAAAATGGCTGAGTGCTGAGAATTTGGTCACATTATAAGTCAAAAGTGGTTCACTAACTCAAATTATTGCCAGATCTAGCAATTACATACAATAATGCAATAATGGTAAAATAGTCTTTGGGCTTTTAAATTTAATGGCCATTTGGTAACTTGGCAAACCCTTAGGGTTTAACCCTAAGGTTCCATAATTTCTAATTTTTTCTAGGATTTCTAATTAGGTTTAAAATGAAAAATTAAAGTTTCTAAAATATCAAATTAGGGTTTCTTAATTAGATTAGGTTTTCTAATTATATAAAACATGAAAATTACATTTAAGGTTCACTAATTAGCATTAAGATTACTAGATTAACGATTATGGTTTCTAATTTGCAAATTAGGGTTTCAAATTTAATAATTAGGGTTTATAGTAATTAGGATTCCTAAATAATAATTAGGGTTTCCCTAATTAACCTTAAATTCAATAATATCGGTCATTGATCACATTATCATGATTACATAACAATCTTGTACTCTAATTTGTGTTTCGAATTAGGGTTTATCACAGTAATACTAGGTCTTCTACGGTTACACCATAATTGACCAACCATTATCAGTCTACACATATACAGTACATATTTATAGCACTTAAATATAAATAATATTATATTTGTAAGACCCCGAATTTTATGAAATAAAAGTATTCAATTTTTCTTATAATTATAATTCAGTAAATGATTAAATTGATAAAAGTTAAAGTTAAGGGTGATATATGAAATTTTTTTTTCAAAATACACAAGTGGTTATAAAATATTCATTGTTGTCGGGAATATTCGTTTGGTCGTGGAATATTCTTTACGCTTGGGAATATTCATAACGACGTAAGCGAGCCCATTTGTGGGCCCCATAATGAATAACTCGTATGATGAAGAAAAGCGACAAAATTAAGTTTTTATAAATAATTGTGTAATCGTTATCAATTTAACATTGTTGGAATACCCGGTGGTTAAAATACGATGAATAATGCGTGTTTCGCACAAAGAAGCATTACGGTTTTACGATGATTTTGAATTATTGATCCTTTTATAAGAAGGCACTACTCAATAATTGTTACGAGAATTATCGCTCAATATTTTATTTTATTGATTCAATAAATACCGCGTTGATATTTTATATTATTGTTGTTTTAATAATTATCAATGCACAATATTTCTCATTATCGGATCAATAATTCATATTATTTGAATAATATTATTAGATAGCATTATTGGCAATGTCTAGAAAGTTCTATCAAGGAGAGATTTGGTCACCTAATTAATGCGGCCAATAAGGAGAAATTCTTATTGAAAGCCCCTCTTTCTGGGAGCTACACGGTTGTCATAAATGTGATTCGTAATATTATTTGTGAATAATTAATTATTGATTCATATGATAAGGAAATATTTATTTTATGTGGATATAAATGTTGGATATATTTATTGTGGTTAAAAATGAAGGAGTTAATGTTGAGGTGTTTTATCAAGATTTTTTGTTCGGAATGAAGGTATTAAAAATTAAACCAGATTTTTGAGATATATTGCGTGAGTTATAATTTTAATCCAAATAGTTGGATCGTTGTAATTTTTGGATATGTTATACATATATAAGTTAAGTATATGTCCACAAATTTTGAACCGAATTAAAAATGAACGTATGATTTGTTATGAATTTTAAGAGGTGATTGATTCGTAAATTAGATTTATAAAGGATTTTGGTGGAAAATTCTTGAATTGGTGGGCCCCACTTGTGGTTAGTGAAGAAATGTGCTTAATTTTATTTCAAATGTGGTGGGTGGGAATAGTAGCAGGTAAAGCCATCAGGTTGCAGGTTAAGTCTGTTAAAATTTTCCTATAAATAGAGGGCTAAGTTAGAATTAAAAATCACACCAGAAACATAAGCTTTCTCTCTTTCTCTTTCTAGATTATTGAGTGTATTTTGTGAGTATTTAGATACTTTAAGAGTTGCTATTTAGTAGAAGTTTCCTTCGATTTTTCATCTGATATTCCAAATGTAAGTAACCGCTTTTTTCGAGGTAAGGGATTTTAAGGGTTATTATGTTTTTCAGTTCGTACTTCTTCTGACCTTCAGAAAATTCTGGAAATATTTAAAATGATATGTTGATGAGTTTTATTGATTGTGTCCAAAAATGGTGATATTTGGATGTATAGATTAAGAGTTATGAATTTTACGAGAAAAGACTATTTTAAAAGTAACCGCTTATAACTCCTTATGGTTAACTCCAAAATTGATGAAATTTTTATTAGGAGTACATCTATATAATATCAGTGAACTCTGTGAATTTCGGAATTTTTGGATAAAAGTACAATTTATGATAAATATCTAAATATTCTATGTTTTGGCCATATAAAAAAATAGTAAATGAATTTTAAAAATTCTAAGAAAAATATATGTTTAATATGGGACTATATTCGCTAAATCCCGGAAAAGAAATATTTTTGGAACCGATTTGGTATTTTTCATGAAAATGGACTAGTTATGAATAAATGAGTTAAATATGTTATGTGAAGGAAAAAAATTGAAAATATGATTTTATGGCTTGAGAATCATATATGTGGTATATGCATATTTTTGATGAGGGTTTTGGTTATTGGTGATGAAATCTTATAAGTTTGGCATTTTATGATGATTAAATGCATTATTTAGTAAAGTGTAAACAATTAAAATAAATTGTTTATAAGTTTAAGAAATGTTATTCTTTTAATATCATTATACCGAAATATTGGTATAGATTTTATTGTGGAATTTCTACCTTTTTGTGTCAGGGTTAATATTCATGAGTTAATATTCATGAGTTACTATTCATGAGTTACTATTCACGGGTACTATTCACTACAAAATTGGTTTCTTTTTCTAACCAAATTATAGTTGATTTATGAATATTACTCGAGATTAAAACTATATATTGATTATATTAATTTTATTATCATATATAATATTTTTATAACCTCGATGTTGAAATTTCTTTCACCGGAGTGTAAAGATGAGTAAATTATTGGTATGATCATTTAGGGTTCTCTTTTGGCCAAGAGTGAAAAGTTGAATTGTGGATTTGGTATGATCATGACCATTGAATTTATAATTAAATATCTTTAGCTTGAGTGCAAAGGTGAATTGATCAACATGGTTATAATTATTGTTTATATAAATTCGAAATGATTATATATTTCTTTGAGATATTAATATATTTGGCTCAGTAAGGCAAATATGAACTGTTGAGGAATATCTTTGACCTGTAGTGCAAAGATTAATTGTTGATGAATATGTTTGGCCAAGAGTGCAAAGATGAATGTTAATGAATATCTTTGGCCCAGAAAGGTAAAAGATGACTGTTGTTAAATATCTTTGGCCGATTAGGTGCGAAGATAAATCGTGGATGAATATCTTTGGCCCGTAGTGTAAAAAGATGAATTTATTAGTATGATTATGAACAGGAACTGTGATTTGGTATAACCATGATCTTTGATGTTTCAGGTAAAGACATGTGATGAAAATTATCTTCGTCTTGGATGCGAAGAGGAATTTAGAATTACAATTATGATTATGAGTTATTTATATAATTGTGGAAAGGAACTGTTGATTAATGTTACAGGGATAAAATATTGTTGGTGGAATTTTAATGTGGAGAAGATAATAGACTTTATGGTCTATTTGACTCTTCTAATGGATTGCTCGTTCCGCTGCAACTATGGTTGAAATTTTTATCATCTACCATATGTTCTAAATCTCTGATTTGTTATAGATGAAGGCTATTGATAATTTAATTATCTTTAGTCATGATATTCTTACTGATCTAGTTGTACTCACCCTTTTGCTTCACAATTCCTTTCAGGTAATAAAAGTGTAGCTGGGTCGAGCGGGGGTAACAAGGGAATAGAACGGTGGTCTCTAGTCGTGGAGTTCTCCCTAAACAAAGATAGACAAGTTTGTCAGTATACATCTTTTC
This sequence comes from Panax quinquefolius, assembly GCA_020205615.1. Lineage (NCBI taxonomy): Eukaryota > Viridiplantae > Streptophyta > Magnoliopsida > Apiales > Araliaceae > Panax > Panax quinquefolius. The sequence continues at coordinate 46,568,653 of CM035151.1, read as the reverse complement.
AGTAGTTATATTTGGTGAATCATATAGGGAGAGGCGAACCCAACAATGGAAGGGTGTTTTGCCACTATCATACAAGATGTCTAATGACATACAACCTCGTGTCATCATAAGACAAGGTTGTGCTCATCCACTTGCTGAGTATATTTACGAGCACTACCTATATAATCTTGGTTTTTGTTTGAAGTATAATTCTCAATTTGAGACAGTGGAGATAATGATAAGTCAAGAGAAGACTCACCATTGGGAAGAATATGATAGTAATCTTCTCGTTTTTCTTTGGGGTCTATTGGGTCAACCAAGGATAAATTGCGGGCCATATGATATCTATCATAACCTGTAATGGGGGCCCCATGCAACGGGTTTCCTTGAGCACTTCCCAAAGATTCTAATTTCTAAAACAGCTTTTTGACTATACATTTATGTAAGGTGTCATTGTGACGTGCTATCCAAGGTTGGGATGAGAGTCACAGTTGGTATATATATTTGTATCCAAACTCACAGTATATGTGTTGTTGTATTTTGTACGACAATTGTTGTAATAAAGTTGTAGTTGTTTTCTATACCATGTATTTGGCGACTCAGAATGGGTTGGATGGAATGGACCTATTTTGGGGTTGTCACATTTGGTATCAGAGCTTAGGATATGGTCTTTTCATGGAGATCGTGGAATATAACTAGGAGGAGAGATGAGTAAATCCTTCGCTAGTGTGTCCTACCTAAGCTTATTTTGTTGGTCGTCATAATATCGGAATATTATGTGATATGTTAATTTGTTTAATTAACCCTTATTTTATGATGATGATTTGAGAATGGTCTGCTTGAGAATGTTAACAATGGAGTGAATGAGACCGTGGGGATACCTCTAATCACTAACCATGATAATGTGATGTCGGATTTAAGAAGGAATTAGAGATATCCATATGGTGAGTGAAGAATTGATAGTTGCACCCAAGATAGTCACAGAGGTAAAATGAGAATGAGGAATGAGAGAAGAAGAGGTACCCGAGGAGAGTTTATTAGAGGTATTATAGGATCAAAATGTAGAATTTCAAAATCGTATTCACGAAAGTTAGAAGAGCAGTCAAGAACGACAAAGTGTCGTGGAACAAAAGGATGCAACAATTCAAGCTTGTGTTACCCGATATGTGATGCTTGGAATGTAAGCATTCTTTAGCAGAGTTTAAGATGATAAAGATGGGAATCGAAATGAAAGAAGAAAAAACCGAACGAGTAAGAATGAGTGATGCATGGGTAAAAGCCACACGACACGTGGATATTGTGGAAAGAGATGTCCGATCTAAGAAGGCTAAAATAGATGATATGAATTTTCTTTTAGAAAGCAATGGGAGAACCCAACATCGAAGTTTTGAATTACCTCAGTATACATAGCGGTCAACTGAATTCGATATGGATCAAAGATTGATGATTCAGATCATGAAACGAAGAGTACGACGAGGCAGTTGAGGGAGGAATATGTCCTATAGAAAAATATATTCCAACGGTAGTGATGACGCCAAATGCTGCCCTAGACAAGTCAAAGTCGGGTAGTTCGAGGGATGGCGGTTGTTATGACTTCCCAACAAATGATGAACCCAAATGAAGTTATCACGGGAGATGAGCAATGGAGAAATCATGATGACCGGGGAGATAGAATCTAAAATGGAAGCAAGGCATTCTCAACTTTTTGAAATACCAGGTACGTAAATTTCGGGGACGAAATTTCATAAGGAGGGGAGATTGTAAGACCCCGAATTTTATGAAATAAAAGTATTCAATTTTTCTTATAATTACAATTCAGTAAATGATTAAATTGATAAAAGTTAAAGTTAAGGGTGATATATGAATTTTTTTTTTCAAAATACACAAGTGGTTATAAAATATTCATTGTTGTCAGGGAATATTCGTTTGGTCGTGGAATATTCTTTCTGTCAGGGAATATTCATACGACACATAAATGACCATTTGTGGGCCCCATAATGTAATAACCGCGGATGAAAAAAAATGACAAAATTAATTTTTTATAAATAATTCACAGTAATCGCTATCAAGTTAACAATTGTTGAATACCGGATTTGGTTAAAATACAAGAATATGCGTGTTTACACAAAAGAAAGACACGATTTTAAATAAGTATTTTGAATTATTGATCCTTACATAAGAATACACTACTCAATAATTGTTACAAGTAATTACTATTCAATATTTTATTTTATTGATTCAATAATTGATGCGTTGATATTTTATATTATTGTTGTTTCAATAATTATCAACGCATAATATTTTCATTATCGATCAATAATTCATATTATTTGAATAATATTATTAGATAGCATTATTGGCAATGTCTAGAAAGTTCTCGTCAAGGAGAGGTTTGGTCACCTAATCATAGGCCAATAAGGAGAAATTCTTATTGAAAGCCCTCTTCCTAGGAACTACCGGTTGTCATAAATGTGATTTCGTAATATTATTTGTGAATAATTAATTATTGATTCATATGATAAGGAAATATTTATTTTATGTGGATATAAATGTTGGATATATTTATTGTGGTTAAAAATGAAGGAGTTAATGTTGAGGTGTTTTATCAATTATTTTTGTCGGAATGAAGGTATTAAAAATTAAACCAAGTGTTTTGAGATATATTGCGTGAGTTATAATTTTAATCCGACCGTTGGATCGTTTCTAATTTTGGATATGTTATACATATATAAGTTAAGTATATGTCCACAAATTTTGAACCGTTAAAAATGAACGTATGATTTGTTATGAATTTTAAGAGGTGACTGATTCAGAAATTAGGTTTATAAAGGATTTTGGTGGAAAATTCTTGAATTGGTGGGCCCCACTTGTGGTTAGTGAAGAAATGTGCTTAATTTTATTTCAAATGTGGTGGGTGGAAATAGTAGCAGGTAAAAGCCATTAGGTTGCAGGTCAAGTCTGTTAAAATTTTCCTATAAATAGAGGGCTAAGTTAGAATTGAATATCACACCAGAAACATAAGCTTTCTCTCTTTCTCTCTCTAGATTATTGGGTGTATTTTGTGAGTATTTAGATACTTTGAGAGTTGCTATTTAGTAGAAGTTTCCTTGATTTTTCATCCGATATTCCAAATGTAAGTATCGCTCTTTTGAGGTAAGGGATTTTAAGGGTTATTATGTTTTTCAGTTCAGTATTTCTTCTGACCTTCAGAAAATTTTGAAAATATTTGAAATGATATGTTGATGAGTTTTATTGATTGTGTCCAAAAATAGTGATTTTTGGATGATAGATTAAGAGTTGTGAATTTTATGAGAAAAGACTATTTTAAAAGTAACCGCTTATAACTCCTTATGGTTAACTCCAAAATTGATAAAATTTTTATTAGAGTACATCTATATAATCAAATTGTACTACTGTGAATTTCTAAATTTTGGATAAAAGTACAATTTATGATAAATATCTAAATATTCAAGGCTTTTGGCCATATGAAAAATAGTAAATGAATTTTAAAAATTTAAAGAAAATATAAGTTCAATTTAGGACTATATTCGCTAAATCCCTAAAAGAAATATTTTGGAACCGATTTGGTATTTTCATGAAAATAAACTAGTTATGAATAAATGAGTTAAATATGTTATGTGAAGGAAGAAAATTGGAAAATATGATTTTATGGCTTGAGAATCATATATGTGGTATATGAAGATTTTTGATGAGGGTTTTGTTATTGGTGATGAAATCTTATAAGTTTGGCATTTTATGATGATTAAATGCATTATTTAGTAAAGTGTAAACAATTAAAATAAATTGTTTATAAGTTTAAGAAATGTTATTCTTTCAATATCATTATACCGAAATATTGGTATAGATTTTATTGTGGAATTTCTACCTTTTTGTGTCAGGATTACTATTCTTGAGTTAATATTCATGAGTTACTATTCACGAGTTACTATTCACGGTGCATCTATTCACTACAAAATTGGTTTCTTTTTCTAACCAAATTATAGTTGATTTATGAATATTACTCTCGAGATTAAAAATATATATTGATTATATTAATTTTATTATCATATATAATATTTTTATAACCCTGATGTTGAAATTCTCTTTCACTGGAGTGTAAAGATGAGTAGATTATTGGTATAATCATGACTAGGGTTCTCTTTGGCCAGTAGTGAAAAGTTGAATTGTGACTGGTATGATCATGACCATTGAATTTATAAATAAATATCTTTAGCTTGAGTGCAAAGGTGAATTGATCAACATGGTTATAATTATTGTTTATATAAATTTCAAATGATTATATATTTCTTTTGAGATATTAATATATTTGGCTTGTAGTGCAAAATATGAATCGTTGAGGAATATCATTTTGACTGTAGTGCAAAAGATTAATTGTTGATGAATATGTTTGCCAAGAGCAAAAGATGAACTCGTTAATGAATATCTTTGGCCCATAGTGCAAAGATGACTGTTGTTGAATATCTTTGGCCAAAGGAAGTGCGAAGATGAATCTGTGGATGAATATCTTTGGCCGTGAGTAAAAAGATGAATTTATTAGTATGATTATGAACAGAACTCGTGATTTGGTATAACCATGATCTTTGATGTTTCAGGTAAAGACATGTGATGAAAATTATCTTCGTCTTGGATGCGAAGAGAAATTTAGAATTACAATTATGATTATGAGTTATTCATATAATTGTGGAAAGGAACAGTTGATTATTGTTACAGGAATAAAACATTGTTGGTGGACTTTTAATGTGGAGAAGATAATAGACTTTATGGTCTATTTGACTTTTCTAATGGATTGCTCGTTCCGCTGTAACTATGGTTGAAATTTTTATCATCTACCATATGTTCTAAATCTCTGATTTGTTATTGATGAAGGCTATTGATAATTTAATTATCTTTAGTCATGATATTCTTTACTGAGCTAGTTGTGCTCACCCTTTTGCTTTACAATTCTTTTCGTAATAAAAGTGTATTTGGGTCGAGCTGGGGTAACAAGGAATAGAACGGTGGTCTTTAGTGTGGAGTTCTCCTAAACAAGATAGACAAGTGTGTTGTATACATCTTTTAGTAGTTATATTTGGTGAATCATATAGGGAGAGGCTAACCCAATGTTGGAAGGGTGTTTTGCCACTATCATACAAGATGTCTAATGACATACAACCTCGTGTCATCATAAGATAGGTTGTGCTCATCCACTCTGTCGAGTATATTTACGAGCACTACCTATATAATCTTGGTGTTTGTTTGTAGTATAATTCTCAATTTGAGACAAGTGGAGATAATGATAAGTCAAGAGAAGACTCACCATTGGGAAGAATATGATAGTAATCTTTCGCTTTTCTTTGGGGTCTATTAGGTCAACCAAGGATAATTTCGTGGCCATATGATATCTATCATAACCCTGAAGCATGGGCTCCCATGCACGAAGGTTTTCTTGAGCACTTCCCAAAGATTCTAATTTCTAAAACAGTTTTTTGACTATACATTTATGTAAGGTGTCATTGTGACGTGCTATCCAAGGTTGGGATGAGAGTCACAATTGGTATATATATTTGTATCCAAACTCACAAAGATATGTGTTGTTGTATTTTCCACGCACAATTGTTGTAATAAGGTTGTAGTTGTTTTTTCGTATCATGTATTTGGCGACTTCTGAATGGGTTGGATGTAATGGACCTATTTTGGGGTTATCACAATATTAATATTCTCTTTCCTTATTCCAAATCCGTAATTAGGGTTTCGATTTAATAACCGATTTATCTTGCATATATAGCATTATTAATTAAGTTAAAATAATTAACTTAACTAATCTTAATAAATTCATATAATAAAATAATTATTATAATCATTCTATAATCATTTCCTATATTATTTAAATAAAATAATAATCATATTTTCATAGAAATAAATAATAAAAATATTTCTACTACCAAAATTAATTGAATATAATAATATAATTTATAATGATCAATAATTCTAAAACAATTATTTGTAATTATTCATGTAATAAATAAAGTTTTATTTATCACATATATATACACATTACTTGGCACATATTCCCACCTTTAAAATAAAAAAATAAAAAAAAAAATTATACACAAAATTTCTTATTTAATTATATAGAAAATATTGAGTTATTACATCCACTCTATGCTTTATACACAGCGCGACCACGCCTCGACCTGAAGTCAGTTATTTTTAAAAAACAAATCAGGTGCAACTTCTATTATTCCACTTCATTTCAAACTCGGTAAAGGCAAATACATTTCTCTCATATTCCGAACAGAACTCTAAGCTCACCCTTTCATTTTCAATATTCAAATTCCTCAGTCCACCTCCCATTTAACTTATATTCTCCCTCTCTCTATCCTATATGAACCCTAGCTATACTCTCTCTCCAACCAAGCATTCATTCAGAGCTCAACAAAGGCAATGTTTTGGGGGTTTGCATAGCATCTTCTCGATTAAAGGATTGAGTGAGACTTGGGAATCAATTACTCTGCAGCTATGCCAAAGAGAGTTCAAATTCCATCATCATCTTCATCTAGTAGCAGTTATGATGGTGCAGAGAGTAGTCCCAATGTATTGGATGCTAGTAAGTTTGTTAATCTACACGCACAACACTACTATTAGATGTATTGGTGAACAAGACTTTATGTTGGAGAGGGGTCTCAAACTTCATAAATGAGGATGGGCAAGTAAAGGAAATGATTAGAAGGAAAGGATGGGTGCTATTGGTGGGAACTCTTATGGCAGCTCCTATGGTAGTTATCCGAGTGTTTTATGCTAATGTAGGGGAAGTTAAGAATGGTATATCATTTGTGCATGGAAAGAATGTTTTATACTCCAGATAAAGTATCAATGAGCTATTCCACTTGCCCATCATTACAAATAATGGTCTTGCCTAGGTAGATGATATGTGAGATGGAGAGGAATTAGAAAAAATTATTTAAGAGTTATGCAAGCCAGGAACGAATTGGGTTACAAGGCAAGGGATCATTCAGAGGCTTCATTTTCTGCATACTGCACTTAGTCTCTACGAGAACGCATGATATAACTTTATCTGTGCTAATTTAATGCCGACTCGTCGTCAAAATGATGTCACTAAAGAACGACCAGTTGATGTAGGCTATCTTATTTACCAATCAATTCAGCGCTATCTGGGAGGGAACACATCAGGTGGCATCCCTCATGCCTCAATTATGACACGCTTATGTGTTAAGGCCGATGTGGAGTGGGATAACAAGTCTTTACAGTTGTCCATGAGTGACATTAATCATGTAGCTATCAAGAAATAAAAAGCGTGGGAAGATGCTCCATCATATCCTCGGGGTCTCGGCTTCAGCCTAAAAGACAAAGAGGAGAATGAAAAAGATGATAAAGAAGAGCTAGAGACACATCCCATGGAGGCCCCACATCCTCACCATGCCAGGCAAGATAGAGAGATACGTCACCTTCAGCGACGAATTGATTCTATGTACATGGATTTCGTGGACGACACCGCTAAGTTTTCGTGGTCACTCTCTTGAGCATTTGCATGACTTGTCACTTGAGGCATATTTCTTATCTTTGGGCCTGCAACTCTTATCCACCTCCGCACACACCACCCGAGTAGGATGAAGCGGTGGTGATGGTGGTGATGCTTCTTAGGGAGTTCCTTTCTAACCTTTAATTTTCAATGAGGACATTGTTGATTTTTATATTTGGGGGTATTGGTATATATTTCATTTCTAATGTAATTTGCATCTAGTCTAGTTTATTTAGTGGCAGCGTTGTTACATTGTAGTTTAATTTAGCACTTTTCTTTAATATATCTTTGCATTTAGTTAGTAATCATATTACTTGAATCCAAATTTCAGTTAGTTAGAATTTCATTTGGTATGTGATGAAATTGGAATTGCTCCGATCAGAAACATTGTTGACAATCGAGACTCGATTATATTGTCATTACATGATTTAAGTCTTTATTTGTCAATTCTCGATGTAATCTGACAAAGACTGTATAGTTTTCTTTATGCTTGATTAGTTTAAATGGTCTCATAATTGTCTTCTGGTGGGAAATTTTTGTTTTAATGATAGTGATCCTGCAAAATGTATAAAGAATGACCAAGATGATGAAAAAACTTAGTTTGGTGGAAAAACTGGGGTTTAAAAAAATTCAAAAAAAAAATCTTTGTTGAATAAACACTTTGGCTAGTTTAGTTTTGTGGCCTTTGATACTTGAGTAAGTACGCCTAGGGGATGTCTCTACACCTAGTGCCCTAAAGCATCCGGTTTGGGAGTCGTTGGTCGAAAGCTCGTTAATGGGTATCACTAAAAAGACTAAGCGTAATGACCCAATATTTTTATATACTTAAATCAGAAATTTTGCGTATAAATTTTTTTTATTATTTTAAAGGTGAGGATAAGTGCAAGGTAAAGTATATGTATTTATGTGATAAATAAAAATATATTTATTACATGAATAATTATAAATAATTTTATTTTAAAATTATTGATCATTATAAAGTATATTCTTATAATAATTAATTTTATAGTAGAAATGTTTTTATTAATTATTTTCCATGAAAATATGATTTTATATTATTTAAATAATATATGAAATGATTATAAATTATTATAATAATTATTTTGTTATATGAATTTATTTGATTAATTAAGTTAATTATTATAACTTAATTAATAATAGTATGTATATGAAAGATAAATAAATCATATGGAATTCAAACCCTAATTTTAGATTTTGATCAATGAATGAGAATAATAATATAATATATTTTTTATTTCAGTGTTATAAATATGTATTGTGTTTGCATAGAATGATAATTGGTTAGTTATTATGTGGCAGTAGAAAAATCTTGTTTTACTGTGCTAAACCCTAATTTGAAACTCAAATTAGAGTACAAGAGATTATATGTAATCGTGATAATGTGAATAACGACCGTAATTATAGATACTAACCTTAATTAGGGAAACCCAAATTTTTGAAAACCCTAATTAATATTTATAAACCCTAATTTCTATATTTGGAACCCTAATTGTCAAATTGGGAAAACTCTAATTGCTAAATTAGAATGTTTAATGTTAATTAGTGGACCTTAAATCTAATTTTCATGATCTATGTAATTAGGAATTTAAACACGATTAAGAAACCCTAATTTGCAAAATTAGCAAGTTAAATTTTTATTTTTTTTAAAACCCTAAATTAAAATTCTAGAAAACTAATTTTTGGAAAACCTTAGGGTTAAACCCTAAGGGTTTGCCAAGGTTACACTTTTGCAATTAAAATCATAAGCCAAAAGACTAAAATACCCTTTTGTGCATTATTGAAGCTAACATGTTGATTTTTGACAAGTGTGGGAGTGGGTGACCTAATCTAACAATACCATGTGCTAAAAAACTCCAGCAATTCAACCATTTCTCAACCAAATACTGTAACAACCCGATATTTTCTATATAAATAAATCAGAAATTTTGCGTATAAGTTTTTTTTTATTTATTTTAAAGATGAGGATTTGTACAAGATAATGTGTATATGTAATTATGTAATAAATAAAATATATTTATTATATGAATGTTTACAAATAATTTTATTTTAGAATTATTGATTTTTATAAAGTATATTCTTATAATAATTAATTTATAGTAGAATTGTTTTTAGTAATTATTTTCCATGAAAATATAATTATATATTATTTCAATAATATATGAAATAATATTTAGAATAATTATAATAATTATTTTATTATATGAATTTTAAAGTACAGATTATTAAGTTAATTATTTTACCTTAATTATTAAGGGTAAATATGGAAGAATAAATCAGATATGGAATTCAAACCCTAATTTTGGATTTTGATCAAGGAATGAGAATAATAATATAATATTAATTATATTTTGATTTTTCAGTGCTATAAATATGTACTGTATGTATGCATAGATAATGGTTGGTCAATTATGTTGTGGCATGTCAAAACGGTATCATTAATTCGTTAAACCCTAACTTGAAACTCAAACCGGAGTTTGTGATTGGTAGGAAATTGTTGTACGTGATTTATGACCATTATTATATTATGCTAATTAGGTAAAACCCTAATTATTGTCTAGAAACCCTAATTATAAATTAGAACAAGTAATTTCAAATTTGAAACCCTAATTGCTAAGATGGTGTGGGCCCATGTGCAAAATTAAGGGTTCACATGACCTAATTAAATTAAATGGACAAAATTAGGGTTCCATGACCTCAATAAATGTGCAATTTAGGGTTCGCATAACCTAATAGAATGAAGATGGAAAAGTCAGAAATAAATGTGCTAGACCCGGGAGAAGCCTCCACGTGTCCCGAGGCAGAAGACTCGTGGAGGCGGCTCATTTTGGGAATTGATTGAGGGATTGGATTGGTGGCTAGAAGGACAGGGCAATATGGGCATTACTTTAATGACTGAAGGGTATTTCTGAAATTTCATTGAAAGCATGTGCCTCAAGATGTGATGACTTAAGTTCGTGAAACTTATAAATACCCCTTCCATTCTAGGAAGGGGAGGATTCTTTGGTAGCTTAAGGCTTGAATATTTCCACCTAAAAAGCACTAATAAGATTTAAACACTCTCTCAACTGAAGAATCAAGAAGGCTCTTGGAATCCCAATAACCCTAACACGGTTTCGGATTCTAGGGTTCGCACACGCGTCGTTGGAGTAATCGCCCACCGCCGTTCTCCCTCTACAATCAATCAAGAAATTCAGATTCTTCGTGGGATTCTCTCCTCCTCACCAACACGAAACCCCTAAACAAGCAAGGCGATTTTCTTGCCCACATTTATTTGGCGACTCACTGGGGAGGTGTAGAATTCGTGAAGGGTATGCCCACAACTCAAAGTGGGAGAACTACAGGAAGAGCTGCTTCACCAACAAATAGCATTACCTCACCGGATCCAGTTCCAAGACAAGTAACTCAAGCATTCCAAGCATGAACACCGGTTTTGACCAACCACTTGTTGAAGGCGCTTCAGAAGGGAGTTCGACATCACCACGTATGGCTAATCAACAACAAACCAACACAGGAAGGCAAGGCGAGGATGCAGGTGGAGACCGAATAAATGTTGTGCAACTGGAGATGCTCAGGGCATTGAAGGAAGCATGGGAAGGGAAAGGGATGATGATGGCCATGATGCTAGAAATGTAGAGGAAGCAAGAGGAGATGGGAATTTCCGCCAAAGATTGATGCAGATTCCACTTTTAAGGCCATGTTCCCAAAGAAGTTCGCAGGGGAACAAGTAGGAGTGGAAGACAACAACAATGGCAGCAACAACAAAGAGAACTAGATTGTACCTCCATCGACGGAAAGTCAATCGGTTCCAATAATCAACTTGGAGGCCCAGAACAGTGGTGACGTGCCACAACCTAGGTTGGAAGCAAGCCAACCTCAGACAAACATCATCCCAACTGCTATCCCATCATTTTCACAAGTGCAAATGCCAACCATTCCTAAGCAATGTCCAATGAGTGAGCCAAAGAATCGCCGCCGGTGCGACTTTACATGATGCAAGTGTGCATCAACCAATCTCTACCATACACACCACCAATACATATAGAAATATATATCACAACACCCCAAAGAGTTCACGCCACGAGCCAAGATGTGACGAAGGATGATATGATCGATGTGATCAATCAACTTCAGTGAGCGTACATCTCGACCCTCGTGAGTTAGACTTTACTCCTTACTTACCTGCACACATTCGGAGGCAACCTTACCCGATAGGGTATATTGAGCATCCCCCGTAGTTTCCAAAATACAATGGGGAGAAAGGAAATGCAAGGGAACATATTGCCAGGCTCGTAGAGTCAATGTCTCCGTGGCTGGGATATGATGAAGTGAACAATCATAACTTGTTGATGCGGGAATTCAACAGAACTTTGACGGATAGTGCCTTCAGTTGGTACTACAATTTGGAGAAGGGGTCAGTCCATAATTAGGATGACCTAAAATTACAATTTTTTAAGAAATTTTTCTATGTGCAGAAATAGGTAACCATTGTAGAACTCATGCGGTTCAAATAAAAGCCGAATGAGGAGCTATCAAATTACGTTGACAGGTTCAGGGCCCAGGCACAGAAGTGCGCAGAGCCGATTGAAGAAAAGAACCTGGTCAGCATTTGCAACAATGGTGCCTTAGATTCCTTCAAGCCCCACCTCATTACCAAGGCTTGTGATTCCTTCGCGACCCTCTCATCTTTTGCACAAGACTTGGGAGGAATCATGACACTGCCTACTAGCCATGCGACGGTTACATGGAAGGGCAAGAGGACAACAACTGTGGCTTTGGCTGACTCTCAGTCAAAACCACAAGGGGGCAAGAGGGAGAAGCATGAGAAAAATTTTGATCAAAGCAAAGGAAGGCCTGGAGACAAATATGAAAGAAAGTCGATCCCGGAGGCTATCACATGCAGTGAGAAAGCATTTAGGGGTCTATACAAGCAATGGATTGAACATGGGTTGGTGAAACCCCCAAGGCCTAGATTTGCAGTGACGAAAGAGATGAAGAGAAGGCCAGACTTCTGTGTATTCCACCAATACGTGGGACACTCAACTATGGATTGCTATAGCCTGTGTAGGATATTCCACGAGAAGTTGGCAAATGGGGAGATTGAACTGGGAAAGGAAAGCAGTGTTCATGACAAGCCACTGCCAAATCACAAGGGGAAAGAAACATGCAACACTGTTATCCACAACACAATCCCAGAAGTGGAGATGATGATGGAAGAAAAGGAGGAGTGTGACCCAGGCATGCAGGTGACGGCGTTGATGAATGGGGCCAAGTTCAGAAATTTTTTTGATCAGATAGGATTGGCCAAGGAAGCAAGGATTGAGGCAACCTGGGGCAATTATTCATTAAAGGCCGCAAGAAGACGCGAGGAGACTTGCATGGCCATAAACAAAGGTTTTGTGAAGACGATGGAGGAAGAAGCAAATAAGATATCTTTCTCTAAAGCTGATAGAGAGATAAGATAATCGCACAATAAAGGCCGATGTATATGATGAAAGCAAAGAATCAATGGCATAGAAGTGTGAAGGGCGTTCATTGACAATGGAGCATCTGTAAATATTATGCCCTACACCATGTTCAAACGGTTAGGCCTGCCAGAGAAGAAGATTGTGAAGGAACAAACAAACATTACAGGATTCGCCAACCGAGAGCACAAGAACCCTAGGACACATCAAGGTGGACATGCAAGTTGGAAGATTCGAGGGCTCAGTAATGTTCCATGTTGCAGAGGTGGATGCACAAGATATCATGTCTTCTTTGGGAAGGGCTTGGCAAAATGACTATGGGGTGGTACCCTCGGTTTTCATCAATGCCTGAAAGCTATTTGGAAAGGGAGAGAAGTGAAGGTACCAGCAACTCGAAATCCTTTTGGACCAGAGGAGGCACATCATCAAAGAAACAACTTTTTGATGATGTCATTTGAAGAGGAGAGAACCAGATCGCAAGGCACGATTCCCTAAGACTAGCAAAGTGGGAGGAAGTGCAGGAAGATAAGTTTGTACCTGCAGAAAAAAAGAAGAAGAAGACCTCGGAACATGGAGAATGTTCCAAAAATATGAAGCCAGTAGTAGTAGACTTGGAGAAGGAAGGAAGAGACAAGAAGAAAAGGCTAGCGGATCCTGAAGATGCCAGAAATATAATAAATGCCAAGAGGATTGCACAGTCTGAGGATGGCCAAAAGGCAAAATGGGAGAGGATTGTTAAACCCGACGGAAAGGTGGTGTTTCGATCATTGACGGCAGTGCAAGGGGAAGAGCCCAAGGAAGCGTGCAAACCCAATGGCTCGGAGGTGTCCCCCACTCCAGCAATAATGAAGAAGAAGAAGTTGTACAACAGAAGGTTGAACCAGCTCCAGAATGCTTCAAGGATAGGCCAAAACCTCAACAAAATGAATTAGAAGAAGTTAATTTAGAAATAGATGGAGGAACGCCAAGACTGACTTATGTCAACAAGGAGCTTGAGGCTGACCAGAAAGAGGAGCTCATACAACTATTGCGAGAGTATAGGGATGTCTTTGCTTGGAATTACGATGAGATGCCCGAATTGACAAAGATCTTGTGGAGCACAATCTAAACATAAGCTCGGGAATGAAGCCAGTGAAGCAAGCACCTCGCAACTATGCACCAAATGGAAACACAAATAAAAGAAGAAATCAAAAAGTTCTTTAGAAGTAGGGTTCATCAAGCCAATCCAACATCCAACATGGCTTTCCAGATCGTACCGGTAAAGAAATCAAATGGACAACTACGAATATGTGTGGATTTCAGAGACTTGAACAAGGCATGCCCGAAAGGACATGTATCCATTACCCAACATAGACACTTTGGTAGATGCAACGACTAATCATGAGATGATGTCATTCATGGATGGGTTTGTGGGTTACAATCAGATAAAGATGTCCATAGAAGATGTAGAGTTGACAGCCTTTCATACCCCGTTTGGGAATTTCTACTATGTAGTAATGCCATTCAGGTTGAAGAATGCGGGGGGGGGGGGGGGCAACTTATCAAAGGGCAATGCACGCCATATTTCATGACATGATTCATGATATAGTGGAGGACTATGTGGACGACATAGTAGTGAAATCCAAAAAGGCGACAACTCATGTGGAGGACTTGAGGAAAGTGTTTGAGCGATGCCAAAGGTGCAAGTTGAGGATAAATCCGAAGAAGTGCGCCTTTGGAATGACGTCCCGAAAATTCTTGGGCTTCTTGGTGCACAACAGAGGTTTAGAGGTGGACCCAAGCAAGGTGAAAGCAGTTACAGAGATGCCACCACCAAAGACGTAAAAGCAGTTAAAGAGCTTCCTAGGGAAAGTCTCGTACATGAGAAGATTCATGCCAGCATTAGTCGAAGTCACAGAACCTTTCGGCAAATTGCTAAAAGGAAAGGCACAATGGGACTGGGGGCAAGACCAACAACAGGCCTTTGAGAAGGTAAAAAGAATTTTGTCTTCAGCACAAACGATGGTAGTGCCACAAAGAGGAATGCCATTACAGTTGTACATCACATCTACCAAGAAGTCTATAGGAGGATTGATCACGCAAGAGGTGGATGGAGAAGAGAAACATGTGTATTACATTAGCCGGATAATCAGAGGACCAGAAACTAGGTATTCACAGGTGGAGAGGCATTGCCTAGCGTTTGTGTTCATTCATGAGAAATGCGGCATTATTTTCTAGCACCACAAGTAAAGCTTGCAACAAAAAATCGATCCAATCAGATACCTATTAACTAAGCCAGCATTAGTAGTGAGACCTGCCAAATGGATGATGATTCTTTCAGAATACGACATCAAGTGTGTAACACCAAAGGCAATCCGATGTCAAGCCTTGGTAGACCTGCTAGCTCAATTTCCAAATGGAGAATATGAACCCCCTTCTGAGGATCTTCTAGGTGGAGAAGTAGAATCAATCGACTTGATGGAGGAGGACCCAGAATGGTGGAGTTTGGCTTTTGATGGATCATCTGCAGAAGGTAAAGGCGGAGCAGGAGTGGTGTTGACCACCAAAGAAAATTAAAGTGGCCTTTCATACAAATTGGATTTCCTTGCACAAACATGAAGCGAGAAATATGAGGCATTCATACTAGGATTGTTGGCGGCTCAAGAGTTGAGAGTCAAATACCTTAAAGTAGAGGGAGACTCAAACCTTATAGTGCAGCAAATAAAAGGCCAATTTGGAGTGAAGGAACCTATCCTGGCGCCATATCGAACTGTAGCACAAAAGGTGATGGAAGGCTTCAAGAAGGTGGTGATTGAATATGTGCCAAGAGGATAAAATAAACAACTTGATGCACTAGCAACGGTAGCATCTCGAGTCTATGTCCAAGGAGAAGATTTGTCTGTGAAGGTAATGAAGAAAACCCTCCCAACCACGGTGCTAGACTTGTTCCCCAAAGACATGATAGATGATTGGAGATATAACATCTCCCATCAATTGCAAATAAAGGAAGGAACAATACCAATCATGGAGCTACAGAAGTACAACATTATCAAAGGTGCCTTGTATCACAAAGAAGCAGATGGTGTATTGACACGATGCTTGGGGAGGCAAGAAGCAAATAGAGTCTTACATCAGGTGCATGAAGAGAACTGCGGGTTTGCAGACATAGGCCTGTATCGTAGGATGCAACGCCAAGGGTATTATTGGCCTGAAATGAAGAAGGAAGCAGATGCCCTACAACGCCTATGTTTTTCATGCCAAGAATACCCTGGGGAGGATGAATGCGCTTTTATTGATGATATAGCGGATTGGCGAATTCCTTATGTGGACTTCTTACAAAGCGAGACTCTTCCAACCAAAAAGAAGGATGCAATTATAATAAAGAGGAAGTCGCAACGATTCTTCATACAAAATGGAGAATTGTTCAGAAGAGATTTCAATGGCAAGCCTCTACGGTGTCTGGAACTAGGTGAAGCCAAAGATTTGGTTTATCAAATGCACAAGGATGAACATCAAGGGGGAGCCAAGTTGTACAAACAACTTATCGATCATGGTTACTATTGGCCAAAGATGGAAGGAGATTGTCTAGAATTTGTCAAAAAGTGCCACATTTGTCAAATACATGGAAACTTGATACATGCTCATGCCGTGGATTTGCGCACCTTAGCAACACCATGGCCCTTTCATACATGGGGAATGGATCTTATAGGTCCTGTACACCCTAATTCTAAGACCAACATATGGATTTTAATCGCCATGAGAGATGTACACAAAGTGGGTGGAAGAAATACTCTTGAAGAAGGCTACGGACCAAAGAAGTGGCAAATTTTATCAAGGAGCACATCATTTGCCGTTTTGGGATCCCGAAGATCATTTTGTCGGACAATGGAACTCCCTTCATCAATAGGGACATCAAAAATATGATGGAAAGATACAGGGTGAAACATTACAAATCATCACCCTATTACCCGAAAAGCAACGACAGAAGAGAAGCGACAAACAAAACTTTGATAAAAATCTTATCAAAAACCTTAGACGATCATCCGAAGAAATGGGCAGAACAACTACCAATAGCGTTATGGGCATATCGAACTTCAAAAAGAAAGCCTACAGGCGAAACCCCATACGATTTGGTTTATGGTGAAGAAGCTATCTTGCCCGCCGAAATAGAAATTCCTTCGGCTCGAATTAGACTTCGAAGCTTAGTCGAGGAAGAGAGCCGACCAGCTGCCCTGGAGGCCTTAGGCGACTTCCGCGACAAGGCTAAAGAAAAGCTTGAACGGTACCATGAAAGACTACGACGACAATACAATACCGCGGTGGTACCACGACAAATTCTAGTGGGAGACCTGGTGCTAAAAACGACAACTCAAGACATTAGGGGAACCCCAACCACCAAATTTTACCCCAAATGGGAAGGCCCGTATGGGGTACGAGAGATCTCCAAAAGCGGGTATTGCAAGATATCTCGTGTGGGATCAGATGTTGTCTCAGGCCCATTAAACTTGAAGTGGGTAAAGAAATATTATACATGAGAAGAACATCACAAAAAGTTATACTTTCAACTTCAAAAGTAATCGAGGCACCGCATTTGATCAAAAAGTTACACTTTCAACTTCAAAAGTGATCGAGGCACTTTTAACTTCAAAAGTGATTGAGGCACTGATTAATGACCCTCGAAAGTTACACTTTCAACTTCAAAAGTGATTGAGGCACCTGAGTATAAGCCCTCAAACCCAAAAGTTACACTTTAAAAGTGGAGAATGTTATGCTTTATTCGACAAAAGCAAGAAAGTTACACTTTATCTCTAAAAGTGGCAAACGTTATGCTTTCTTCTATAAAAGCAAGATTTACTATAATGAAACGTTATTCTTTTCATTAAAAGCAATTTTATTATCAATAAATTGACAAACTTTCACTTATACTTGAAATTTTTTTTTTTCTTAAAAAAAAGAGTATAAATTCAAGTGTTGGTTTGGAAAAAATATATATATTTTTGAAAAAATTCATGTTTTTTATAATACCTATTGTTGTCTTGGAATATTAATTTGAATAACTTGAGATTCAATTATAAATATTGAGTTTTAAGGAATCATTCAAATTAAAGGCAATTAACAAGGTCAAAGAAACCAAGTTCTGATAAATGAAATATGGGTAAATGAGTTTCTGAAACAGAAATCGAAAAAAAAACTACTACAATAAGTTATGGTCTAAAGGCCAAGACATATCAAAATGAAGAGGAGACACAACTAAAGCTTCCAAGTCAGCAATGACAACATCTCGAATCTTAAGATTTACTTTTTCAATTTCGCTAACTTTGTTGGGTAGTCGACTCTAAGTCCCGGCGCTGACACTCTACCTCCTGAAGTTTTGCCTCTAGATCCCGAAGCTGGCCCTCTAAATCTTGAGACTGGATCTTCAATTTGTTTGCTGCTTCATCAAGCTTAGAAAGCTGCACTAAAAAGGATTCATCTTCACACTTACGTACAACAACCTCTGAACGTAGTGAAACAAGATTAAAACTCGACTTGAGAAAATCCAACCTATCACGAAAAGGAGACATGTCAACACCTATGGCTGCAAGGTCATCTACATCATCGCTAAACTTCTTCAAGTCCTCAACTTGCAAGGAATATAAAGAAAGAGTATGCAACCCAAGAACAAGGCCTACGAGCTGGTCTAGGAAGAGAGTTTGGGTGGAAGTTGTCTTAATAATCAACCGGTCAAGGATTTGCGAGAATCGAGCTAGGAGACGCTCCAGACTTTCCTGACTAGAAGAAGATATTAGGAAACCCCTCCAAGAAACAAGATCCCCACTTGGATTGAAGGAAGCTCTGGCAGGAGCTACTTTAGAGGCCACCATAGAATCTGTCAAGACCAGGGATGGAGGAGCATAAAGATGTTGTACGGCTAAGGATTCCTCGAAGCCTTGGTCACCTGGAGGATAACCAAGGTCACTATATGGCGAGTGGGCAACATCCGAATGGAGAACAGCAAATAACGCGAGTGCCTCAACGGGCAAAGGCAAATCTTTCATCCTCTCGCTCTGAAATCAAGATATTAAAGCACAATATATTTTAAAGAAAAAGAGGAACGAAAATTCAAGACAAATCATTTATGGATTAAAAAAGGATACTCACAATATAGTCAATGGAAAAGGAGTCAGGAGATGCCACAGAAAGGGGAATGTCATCCAACCCACCCAAAGTACTATCAACAATGCCTCCCGAATGTTAAGCAAAATCACCAAGTTTATCGGTAGAATCCTTTCGTTGCGAATAAAATCGCAGAGTCGAAGAAAAAAATCGTAGGAGGATAAACTCTAAAAATCGTAGAGTCAGTGAAAATCGTAGAGTAAACTCGCTAAAAATCGTGAAGAGGTGAAAATCGTGAGAGTAAACTCTAAAAATTGAAAATAGAGTAAACTCACAAAATTATTATAACTATTATAACTACAAATACGCTACTAATAGTTGATGTGCATGATTATACTGATTGTGTAGGCACATGAAGTGTATGATATTGTGTAAGCTATTAATCATTATTAGTAAACAATGATAAGCAAAGGCAAGTTTCTTACCCTATTTTTCATTATGAATTTATTCAACTCTTATTTAGTTGATTGCCGCGAGGGTAAGTTTGGGCTTGTGATTAATTAATCATTCGTGCAAGCTCCTTTATTGTAAAGTTCTATAACTTCAATTGTGATGCGAAACGTTATTGATGATTATTCAGTTCCTATTATAAGCTGCTATACTTTAAAGTTCGTATTCCTTAATGAACTATATTCAGCATGCTTTCTAGCTTTTCGTCCACTAGATGTTATTGATGCAAACATAGTATATTGTTTAAACAATTCAAATCCTTTGAAGCTATTTGATGTTTACCAATCCAAATTTATTTGGTGAGGTCCGATATGAATACTAAGATGAACAACCTTACAGGATAACGGAAGTAGCGATAATGGGCATATAGTCCCATTTATGCTTATGTGTTTAAACTTTATACTTGTGCACAATGTAGGTGCGATAAAGGTGATCACCGAGTATTTACGAGACCGTTTACAATCTATTTGATTGTTAAACCGTCGATGGTTTTTGATGAAACAAAGTAGGGGTATCTAACACCCTTAGTATGTTATTGAGAATTCTAGAACACTTATCTTGATATTCCAGTTTATCTCTTGATATTTATTTCAACTATTGAGAAATATTCATACTAATGCTTCTACTTCCACGATGTATGTTCTCAAACCATCATATATACTTGATGGGCAATTTGTGCTCATTCTTGCTTATACTTTTTAGGTTAATAGTCGATAATGTGGCGAGGGCTCGAGGCAAAAGGACAAAGGAAAGTCTAAAATGAAATGATGAGAGTTATTTATGTAATAATTATATTTCAAGCATATGATGTGATGTTGCGATAAACGCTAAGTTTAAGTTTGATTTATTAAAGGTTGTAAAGACTTGGGACTTTATTTTGAATAAGTATGTAATAGTTAATATTATTATTATTATTATTATTATTATTATTATTATTATTATTATTATTAAAGTTAGTTAGATAGATGATGATGTATGTTATATCGTTAGCACCATGTCCTGTAATCGATGTTACACGGATTTGGGGGCGTCACATGTTGGCATGATCATGACCATTAATTAATACACAAATATTCTTGGCCCGTAGTGCATGGATAATTGTGGCATTGATACTAAAGAATATCCTTGGTCAGTAGTGCAGGGTAATTCGATGATGTGGAATATTTATTAAGTCGAGTCTCGGCCGATAACAAATGATGAAAAACCTTTTAATCATAAAAGATAGTAGATTTTATTTCTACTTGACTCTTTTAATGGATTGCTTGTTCCGCTGCAGTTAAACTTGATGTCTATTATATTTTATCAGTTTAACATTGTTGGAGACTAATGATAATTTATTCTGCATGATCTTAGTCATAATATTTCTTCTGAGGCTAGTTGAGCTCACCCTTTCTTTAACTCGCATTTCTTCGTGAAATGAGAATATATTTGGGACGAGTCTGGGAAATGGAGTGATGGTCCAGAGGATAGCATTAGTAGTCCTCACTATTCTGTGAAATAGTGTGATAATAATTATAATGAGGACTCCTTTTGAGTTTGTATAATCTCTAGTAAATAATATTTGTATTCAGACTCACAGTTTATGTTTTGTCGTATTGTACACGACAGTTGTATTAGTAAGTTGTATTTGAATTTTGTACCATGTATCTGGCGACCCAAGATGGGTGATGTATACCTATTTTCGGGGGCGTCACATTGCCATATACCAACTGATAAGGTGGCATGCCAATGGGTGTCTTGTATGCAGTCCTGTATGCCTAAAGTGCGTCATCCAGCATCATAGACCAATCCTTCGTTGATGGATTTACAATTTTTTCTAAAATTCTCTTCACTTCCAGATTAGAGACTTCTTCCTGACCACTCTTGTAATACCCGCGAATTCTAATAAATTATAATATTGATAATAAAGATTTGTTTGCATATTTATTTGAATATAAATATATATATAGCATCCACATGTGTTGTGATGAGCATTTTAATTGATTAAGCTAAGTGATAATTAAACAATGAAGCAAAAGCGATGAGAAGCTTAGTTTAAACTTGTGGAGTTATGCCTAGTGTGGCAAGATGATGAATTGAGAAAATACTAATTTAACTAATGATGGAATTAATTAGTATTACTAATAAGTAAATAATTTCATAATGAGGTTGATTTATTTGTTATTCGTTAATTATCATGAATAATAGTGTGTGAAGAGAAATCATATATAATAAGGTTTTCATTTAATATAAAGTGAGAGGTGCACATTGTAATGAAAATAATTATTATATAACACTATGTGATAAAAGTAAGCTTGACTTAGGTAATTGACGAAGTTATATAAAAAGTCTTATGTGACATATTGATGTGTGTGGGAATAATTAAATGGGTATTTTAAACCTATAAGAGAAAGTAACTTGATTAAATAAATAAATTAATAATAAGTAGCATTGGTACACAATTAAATTATATCCTAGTCTAGAATAATTATTATTTGAAATAAATCAATGTATATGGATTATATGATTTTATGTGTAATATATGAGTGGGTGTAATTGTATGCTCTAGTGTGAACAAGGGCAAAATTGCCCTAAGTGTGCAAAAGAAAGTGTCGAGAATTGGTGGTGTCCCAAAATGAGAGTCACTCCTTCTTTTCTTCACGTTATAGGCCATTGGCCTAGTCCTCAACACCAACTCCATAGCTAGCAAATCATGGAGAAGGAGAGGGCTAAATTGTACTCTTCTACCAAATCCTTCATAACCATTAGCTTCTTCTCCATTCCAACGGTTTGATTCATTGAACAAAACCAAATTGGTCACAAGCTTGCCTATAAATAAAGCCCCTCTCATTCATTACCATGTTGCTAATTTCTCTGAGATTTCTAGTAGGAGTGTGAATATTGTGAGCTTATATAATCTGCAAATTGAAGCTAGAGTAGCAATTCAACTTCAGAAAAGGTAACCTTTCCACTAGATGTTCATACACTCAAGCTTTCCAAAGTTCATGAGTATGAAAACACTTGTTTAAGTTGAAATGGTTATGGTTGAAACATGCTAGAATCTGTAAATTTAAGTTAGATATTGTTAATGTGGTGAAAAACGAATTCAATGAAAGTTAAATGAAGTAAAATGATCAAGTAACGAATTCATAAGGAAGAAAATTGCTATGTGTGTTAAACTTTGAAAAAAATGGCAAAAACCTTGAATTGATCTTTGAAATTTATTGTTTGTATATGTGGGAATGTTAGAAGCATGCTAGGAAGGTTATGTAGCAAGTTTATAACAATTATACATGATTACATTGTTGCTTGGATGAGAATTGGGTCGAAAATTTCTCAAAAATCTGAACAGGGGCGAACAGGGGAACACTGCTTCGTGTTTTAGTTAGGGACACCGCCTACTTACGACGGGGTCCTGAAGAGCAAATGTTCTGCTCGGCGAAAGTGTCTTTATGTCGAGAAAAGAAATTTTGTTTGCTTATTTGATGCAAGAAGTCTTACACTCCACTTAATTTCAAGAACATACACACTCCCTAAACATATATCAATGTATTTTACAACGTGTTTAGTAGATTTGGAATTGAATCATAACCTTTTTAAACAAAAGTTAAAAGACAAAAAACATGTTTATAAAACCTTACGCCTTTTTGAATCTAGCCTTGTGAGCATATGTTTATAGCTTAATTTGTTTGATAAATACATATGAAGTATGGACTCAATGTACCTTGCATGTATAGATTTATAGTCATGACATCTTAGTGATTGAAAACCCAATTGAGATGACAAACTTTATGAATTATATTGTGAACTTAGGAACAATTAGAATATGATGCATATGCCTCTAGAGATATACGACATGTTCACGCATCTAGTTAAACATTGTGATAAATTATGCAAGCATGTGTAGAAAGAAGTTGTTTAACAATATTATGTAGTATAATGAATACTATGGCTAGTTGATTTATGTAATGAACTCTTTTAACTTTGAAAGATGGAAATATATGAATAACTTTAATAAAGGGTCAAAACTAGCTTAAAGGTTCTTTAATATGTGAAACAACTTAAAAATATGTAGAGTAAGAGATATTTTGCAAATACAAAAGATGAGCATATGGTACAAAAGACTTTAAAGGTAAAATCAATGTGAGTTACGATCTATGAGTTTCAATGTGTAGCCTACATGAATTTAGGTATGTGTGATGGAAGTTTGTGAAAATGCATATCAAGTATATATGACTAATGAATACATATACATACATATATAGGATAACGTAGTTCATTGAAGTGATATTACGCTTTAAGTGGTAATCAACGCTAAAGGCAAGTCTCCTATCTCTCATAACTTTGGATTTTGTGCGAGTTCTCAAACTTCCATTGATTCACATATTGAATACAAGTTATCTAAATTTCTACATTGTATATTGTATGAATCCGAATTATTGATATACTTATATTGAGCAAATGACTATTACTATACGAAAATCAATTACTTTGACATTACTGCGAGCATTAGACTTATTGTTCTTAAAATGCATTATAAAAGTTGTCTAAACCTTTGATTCGGTTAGACTGTTATCATATGTTAGAAAGCTATCCAAACCAATTGACTTGGTATGGACTCTTGTAAATCTACTGAGATGAACAACCCTCTTAAAAAGGGGAAATTCTATATTGTCGGGGAACCGACGTGCGCACACAAGTATGATTAAATGTTATGCATAACGTAGGGTACCTTAGGCTGATCACCTATTGTACTCGTTTATCTTGGATTGCAGTATAATACTGTTAATTCTAGTAAGAGTTCATAGTCTTTAACGACTGCTCAGTGTTCATTCTTATTGAACCTCGAAATAATTAAACCTTAAAATATTATTAATATCCTTCAATCTTTAGTGACATTTATCAAACATTTTTGATATTTCTTGATATCCTTGAACTACCATTTACTATTATACCCTTAAAGATTCAAATGCTATAACTTTTCATTCTCTTTGCTATATTACTTGCTGGGCAAACTTGTTGCTCATTCTTGCTTCCCTAAAACATTATAGCTTAAGGCAAGAGCAAGGCGGTACCTCGGGAAAGGACAAGGGGAAGGGCAAGGCTACGGAGTAGCTTAGTTCTTTAAGAGTATTAGTATTATTATTTCTATGCGTATTATGATATACTAAGGATGATTAATTATGTTTAAGTTTAATCACTGGATTGTTGTAGTAATGGTTACGGAACCTTGGGACGTAAATATTTATATTATATCAATGTAAATTATTCTATTATTTCCATTGTTAATGATTTTAGTGTGATGTTAGAATTAGCACGTGGCGAACCAAATTCGAGATACGAGTGTCTGAATTTGGGGGCGTCACAACTCTTTTAGGGATGATACGATGTAGCAATCCTATGATTAAGCTAATACTTAGATAGTAAAGTTGTGAAGTATTTGTTATAGAAGTGACTCCCTTCATCACTAATTATTGCTCTTGGGGTACCAAGGGGTGAAGATATTTTTCTAAATAAATTTCAGGAAAACCTTGGCATCGTTAGTTGGTAAAGCACTGGCTTCCACCCATTTTGAGACGTAGTCAACTAATAAAAAGAATGTAAAGGTTGTTGAAAGAATATGGAAATGGTCCAATAAAGTTTATCCCCAATACATCAAAGACTTCCACTTCCAAAATTGAGTTTACTGGAATTTCATTGTGTTCGTAAATGTTACCCACCCTTTAGCATCTATAGCAATTTTTAACAAAATGATGGACGTCCTTAAATAATGTGGGCTAAAAGAATCCTGCTTAAAGCACTTTTGCTGCAGTTATCTCATTCCCATAGTGGCCTCCATATACTGAAGAGTGGTATGCATACAAAATACTAGTTGTCTCACTATATGGGATACACTTGCAAATCATACGATCTATACACTGTCACAACAAGAATGGCTCATCCCAAATATATCTTTTCACATCATGCAAAAATTTCTTCATATGTTGCGTTGAGTCAAGTCTAGAGGAAGCACATTACTTACTAGGTAATTGACGAAGTTGGCAAACCATGGAATTTCTGAAGTCATTGTCAACAGTTGTTCATCAATGAAGTTTTCGTTGATCACTACTTTGTCTTTTTTATCATTCTCTGGACTCACTAGTCTGGAAAGATGATCAGAAACTACATTTTATGTCCCCTTCTTGTCTCGAATTTCTAAATCAAATTTTTGAAGAAGAAGATTCCATCTGATTAACCTGGGCTTTGCATCCTTCTTCGATATCAAATATTTGATGGCAGCATGATCTGTGTAAACTACCACTCTTGTTCCAATAAAATAAGATCTGAACTTGTCAAAGGCATATACAACTGCTAATAGCTCTTTCTCAGTAGTTGTGTAGTTTAACTTAGCATCAGATAGAGTCTTGTTGGCATAGTATATCACATGAAAAATCTTTTCCTTTCTCTGACCCAACACAGCCCCTACAGTGTAATCACTGGCGTCCCACATCAATTCGAATGGTAAGGTCCAATCTGGTGCGATAATTACTGGTGCTGATGTTGAATTCTTTTTCAAGAGATCAAAGGCTGCCAAGCAATCCTCATCAAATCTAAACAGAACATCTTTCTATAGGTGACTACGAAAAGGTTTTGTAATCTTAGAAAAATCCTTAATAAATCTTCTATAGAAACCTGTATGTCCCAAAAAAACTTCGAACGCCTTTCACTGATGTAGGCGGTGGTAGATTTTCAATAGTCTCTAATTTGGCTTTATCAACTTCCAATCCCCTTACTGAAACTTTATGCCAAAGAATGATCCCTTCTTGTGCCATGAAATGACACTTCTCCTAGTTGAGCACTAAGTTTTTGTCCACATAGCGTCCAATACCATGACCAAGTTTTCCAAGCAACTATCAAATGAGTCCCCAAAAATGGAGAAGTCATCCATGAAGACTTCTAAATTCTTCTAGACCATGTCTGAGAAAATAGCAATCATGCATCTTTGAAATGTAGCAAGAGCATTGCAAAGCCCAAATGACATCGGTCTGAATGCGAAGGTACCGTAAGGACAAGTGAAAGTTATCTTCTCTTGGTCTTCAGGAGCTATGACAATTTGATTATACCTAGAATATCAATCAAGCAAGCAGTAATAATCGTGTCTTGCAAGTCTGTCTAACATTTCATCAATGAATGGTAGTGGAAAGTGATCCTTCCTAGTGTCATTATTAAGCTTCCTATAGTCTATACACACTCTCCAACCTGTCACTGTCTATGTTGGTATCAACTCATTATTCTCATTTTTAACCACATTCATCCCTCCTTTCTTAGGTACACATGGCACATGACTCACCCATGAGCTGTCTGAGATGGGGTAAATTATCCCACCATATAACCATTTCAATACCTCCTTTTTGACTACTTCTTTCATGATAGGATTTATCCTTATTTGTTGTTCCACTATAGGCTTGCTATCATCCTCCATAAAGATTTTGTGCTTGCAAAATGAAAGGTTAATTCCCTTGATATCGTCAATTGTCCATCCAATAGCATTATGGAATTCTCCTAAGACTCTGATCAACTTACTTTCCTGAAATGTGGTTAGTGCCAATGCAATAATAACATGTAGAGTATTTGATTCGCCTAAGTATACATACCTGAGATGATAAGGTAATGGTTTAAGCTCAAGTATTGGAGGTACTTCTAAGGATTGCCTCTAATGGTTTGAAGATTTATCTTACCTTTTTAGTGGCTCAAATGGTACTTTAAACTTGTTAATTTTGGTAGTGCATCTAACAACTAGAGATATTAAATCAATTCTGGCTCATCCATTTCAGTATCCCCCATCAATGTAATCTCCAAAGGATCTTTATGCATAACTCTCAAAAATTCATCATCCATAACTTTTTCTATTATATTCATCCTAAAGCACTCCTCTTTATCTGCAGGGAACTTCATAGTTGTAAACACATTGAATGTGACTTTCTGATCCTAGACTCTCATAGCAAGTTCTCCTTTTTTCACATCAATGAGAGTCCTCCGAGTAGCTAAGAACGGTCTCCCCAAAATGATAGGAATGTCTTTATCTTCTTCATAGTTAAGAATGATAAAATCTACTATAAAGATAAATTTATCCACCTTTACAAGAATGTCCTCCACAATTCCTCTTGGATAAGTAACTGACCTATCTGCAAGTTAAAGAGAAATGTTTGTTGGCTTTGGTGCTGGCAGACCCAACTGTATATAGACGGATAATGGCATAAGATTGATGCTCGCACCCAAGTCAGACAAACACTTGTCGAATGACATGCTTCCAATGAAACATGGGATAGTGAAACTACCAGGATCCTTCAACTTGGGAGGTAGTTTTCTTTGTAGCACTGCACTGCACTCCTCAGTTAAGGTAACTGCTTCAAAATCCTCCAACCTCTTCTTTCTAGATAGAATACCATTCATGAATTTCACAAAGCTTGGCATCTATTCTAAAGCCTCTACAAATGGTATGTTGATTTGTAACTTCTTGAATACCTCAAGGAATTTGGTAAATTATTTGTCCAATTTCTGCTTTTGAAACCTTTGAGGATAAGGTACCGATAGATACACTCTTGGCGGGGTAACATGTGTTTCCTTTGCTATTTTCTTCTGTTCTGTTTCAATCCCTGCCTTACCATCCTTTTCCCCTGGAATCTAAGCATCTTCTGGTTCTGATGTAGGGTTCGGCCGCGTGGTTTCCTTTGATATTTTAGGCGCGGCCGCACTGTCCACTGGAGATAAAATTTATTTTCCACTTCTAAGTGTGACCGCTTGCCATTGCTCTTTCTCTTCCCTCCTTGGGTTAGCCTCTATATTGCTAGGAAGAGATCCTTGTGGTTTACTTGTCAATAAGCTATCAATTTGTCCCACTTGATTATCGAAGTTCTTAATTGTTGCAACTTGGCTTTTTATTAGGATATCATTGTTGGCCATGTATTTCGCCAAAATCTCTTCCAAGTCTGGCTTTCTCTCTAGTTGTGAAGGTTGTGCATTATAATGTTGTTATTGATTTTGGAATTTTGGGGGATAGTGTGGTCTTACAGCTTGTTGATGGTTTTGGTTGTTGCTCCATGACAATTTGGGGTGGTTTCTAGTTCCAAAATTATAAGTGTTGGAGTATGAATTTGGTGGTCTTTGGTAACTGCCCACAAATTGCATAGCTTTTGGATTGATGGCACAGTGCTCGGTGGGATGTGCTCCCACACATATATCATAAACATAGGCTACCTGCAAAACTTTTGCATTTGTAATAGAATCAATCTTCTTGCACATGGCCGACAACTGAACTGCTAGAGTTGAAATAACATCCACTTCTAATATCTCGGCTGCTTTGTGCTGATTCAATCTAGTTGTTGGCCATTTGTAGTTGTTTGCAGCCATGGTCTCCAACAAGTCATATGCCTCTTCATAATTCTTTACAATGAATGCAGCTCCTGAAGCTGCATCAATACTTCTTCCGGTGTGACTACCCAATCCGTTGTAAAAGGTATTTATATACATCCATTGAGGTAATCCATGGTGAGAGCATCTTCAAAACAATTCCTTGTATCTTTCCCACGCCTCATACAATGACTCGCCATGTTGTTGCTCAAATATTGAAATATCATTTTTCATCTTGGCATTCTTTGCAGGACGGAAGAATTTTTCCAAGAATTTTTGTACTAGATTTTCCCAAGTGGTAATGCACCCCGGCGGTAGTTAATAAAGCCAACTCTTTGATTTGTCTCTCAGAGTGAATGGGAAGAGTCTAAGCCTCACTGCATCGTCCGATACTCCATTAGACCTGAATGTATCACATATCTCAATGAAGCTCAACAGATGCTTATTTAGATCATCATTAGCTATTCCCCCGAATCAACCGAGTTTTGCACCATTTGTATTGTTCCTGGTTTGATTTCAAAGGAATTTGCAGCTATTGATGACCTCGTGTTACTAGACTATAATTCATTGATTCGCGGCGTTACACAGTCTCTTAATGCTTTTTGTTCTGGTACCTCCATGATGTTGGTCGAAAAATCGATCACTAAACACGCGCAAGTATACGAAGTTTAACAAGTAATACAGTGATAAGGAGAGTGTCGTACCCACGAGGAACTATCACTAATATTTACCAAATACCGACTTTGTATCGCTAAAGTCTTATTCAAACAGCAGACTAATAGGGTTGTGGTAAATCTAGATATAACAAATTAACAAAGCAAGTAAATGGATAACAAATGGTAATCGAAGGAATTACAAGCTAAGGTCACAACTTCACCCCACACAGGCATTTTATCGAACACCTGGCGGGTTATGCTTCATCAAACCTCCTACCCTTCTCTCTTTGGTCTTAATGGTAACGACAGTTTTTCGACCGAGAACACACAGGTGCTCATACACCTCTGTTGAGGTATGCATAAACATATCCTCTCTAGATCCACCCGATAGGGAATATAATAGAAAAGAACACCCAAGATAGGTCATAATCCTACATATGTCTATGCGAATTAACCTAACAAGGATTTAAGCACAAGTTCTCTATTAGGTCACACGTGGCGCACATATATATGTATATTCTACGCATAACTTATGCAGTCAAAACCCATAATCACATGTCAATATATTACGGTGTAAATCTATAATCCTTCTGTCAATATCATATAGATTACCAAAATCGTCACTAATGTCTTAGAGAGAATCATTAAGCATGAATATATTAAACCAAACCATATGGTGCCAACCAAAGAGATAAGACAAGTCAATTTAAATAACAAAGGGTTCCATTATAACCTTAGAGCCAATACTTATTTCATAGCTATTGAACAAAATATAAGTAGTAATAAAGACAACATTTATGGATTACAAAATCAGAGGAAATAAATGGATAAGAAGAAACTATGTCAAGGCTCTTTAGTCTCCAAGCATTCCGCTTCTATCAAGCTTTCCAATCCGTGTAGCTCACTTCTCTTGTTGCTCCAAGGAAAATCCAAACTTCTCCATAAGCTACCTAATCTATATTTAAATACATTATCTAAGGAAAAGAGAGAAAAATTAGAAAAGAGGAAGAAAACTACTCTATTCTATGCTAAGCTATCTGAATATATCATATGCAGAGGCTGGCTTTGCTATATATCTCAGTTCCTCCTTCAAGCTAGGTCAAAAGCAAGTCATTATTATGCAGCATAGGAGGTCGTCTTTATGCGTGGGTGATAAGGCTTAGGGTGGCCTTCTTGGCGCATACGTCATCAACAAAAACACCGGAGCTCGCGTTGCAATGCGAGTCCATAAAGGATCAGGGGCGCTACAGCGCCGAGGTAACGTCAGCCTAGAACATGGGGTGGCGCTTGTAAGACCCCAACTTTTATGAATAAAGATGAATTTTCTATAAATATCATTCTTGCATATTATGTAGTGAATTTGATATAATGTTATAGTTGTGGGTAATATTTATAAATTTTGCAAAATAAGCAAGTGGTTATAAAATATTCGTTTGGTCGAGGAATATTCTTTTTGTCTGGGAATATTCGTATGACGACACAATCATTGGTGGACCCCACAACAGAATTATTGTCGGAGTTAGAAAACAACAAAATTATCTTTTTATAAAAATAACGGCGAAAGTTTTACCGTTAACTGTTGAAATACCCGGTGGTAAATGTAAGACCCCAACTTTTATAAATAAAGATGAATTTTCTATAAATATTATTTTTGAATATTATGGAGTAAATTTGATATAATGTTATAGTTGTGGGTAATATTTATAAATTTTGCAAAGTAAGCAAGTTGTTATAAAATATTTGTTTGGTGGGGAATATTCTTTTTATATGGGGAATATTAAATACGACGGCACAATCATTAAGTGGACCCCACAACGGAAGTATTGTCATGGTTAAAAGCGACAAAATTATCTTTCTATAAAAATAACTACGAGGTGTTACTAATTAAAGCTGTTGAACTACCTAGTAGTAAAAGTAAAAGATGTCGTGTGTGGTGCGTAGTAGCACTGCAGTATTGATTATTGATGCTTACGTGAGAAGTCACTCAATTATACTCAATTATTACACACGAATCACGTGATCATATCTCTTATATTATTGATTCAATTATTATCACGATTATCATCAGTATAATATGTTATATTATTAAATGAATAATTGAGACGACAAGTTATAAATGATTAATAATTGTTGAAAGATTAAATATGTGTTGATTAAAATAAAAGATTTGTGGTAATATTTATTCAATCCTTGATGTATATAAAGAGTCTATTATGAGGCGTTTATGGTAAGTTTGGTTATTTTATAGGGGGCATATATGTCATCATCTAAGAGTCCTTAAATCAATAGTAATTACCAAATCGATAGTAATTACCTTCATCAATAGTAATTACCTTCGTCAATAATAATTACCTTCGTCAATAGTAATTACCTTCGTCAATAGTAATTACCTTTACCAGACGTCAAACCACTTGCCGTTTCATATTACAGGCGTCGAACCAATTGTCGTTTCACATTACAAGTGTCAAACCACTTGGTGTTTCACATTACAGGCGTCAAACCACTTTTCTTTTCATATCACAAGTCGTCAAGCCACTTGCCTTTTCACATTGCAAGTGTTAAGCTAGAAATATTCTATAAATAGAGGCCTAGTTCTTCATTATTTTTCACGAATTCATTCAAGCTATAGAGAGAGAAAGTATAGAGAGAATAAGAGAGAAAGAAAAAGAGTATTATGTTACTACACTACTGCGTAGTATTCAATCTCCTACTAATGTAAGGGGTGTTATTTCTTTTGTATTCATGAAGAGAACTTATGTTATTCCATTATTTATTATTCTGTTGGAATAACCTTTATACGCGGGCTACCATATACTTGGTGAAATTATTCTGTTATTCTATTCTTTATAATTCTGTTGGAACATTCTGTCTGTGCTTTACGCATGACCTGGTTCTAGTCTTTATTGTTCTATTGGAATATCACATACTCATGTCTTTTACATGGGACTGGTTCCATTCTTTATTATTACTGTTGGAATATATCTTGTCGCAATGCGTTTCTGTTTGGACTGGTTCCGTTATTTATTATTCTATTGGAATAACACACTGCATGCGATCTATCGCATGCATGGTGATTTCTTTTGTTATTCCATTCTTTATTATACTCGGTTGGTTAAAACTTTGACTTCTATACTCCATGAAATTAGTGGAATATCCTTGATATTTGCGCTTCATCCATCGATATCTTTTATGGAAATATTCTTACGAGCATTCTTGAATTTTACTCTACAAAGTAGTATCATGTTGACAGTATGGACGTTATTAGTTCTTGGATAAATTAATTCTTGAACTTGTTTTATTGAATTCTTATATCACTGTCATCATCCTCATGTTTATATTTTATTGAAAGTTATCTGTGGCCTGTAGTGCATAGATGGACTTGGTATGATTATGACCAGGGATTATTCGGTGTAATCATGACCGTAATGTTACAAATGATGTGGTAAAAGTCCTCATTGGCCCGTAGTGCATTGATGGACAGTTGTTGGCATGATCATGACCATTAATGAATACACGAATGTCCTTGGCTGTAGTGCATGGATAATTTATGGTCGTGATACTAAAGAATATCCTTGGCCATAGTGCAGGGGTGATTCGATGATGTGGATTATTTATTAAGCTGAGTCTCAGCGATAAAAGTCATGAAAATCCTTTTAAATCATAGAAGATAGTAGATTTTATTCTTTACTTGACTCTTCTAATGGATTGATTGTTCCGATGTAGTTAAACTTGATGTTTATTATATTTTATCAGTTTAACACTGTTGAAGGGTAATGATAATTTATTCTGTATTATCTTAGTCATAATATTTCTTACTGGGCTAGTTGAGCTCACCCTTTCTGTCACTGTTCTCTTCAGGAAATGAGAATATAGCTAATACGAGTCGGGGAACGGAGTGATGAACCAGATGATAGTATTAGTAGTCTTCACTATTCTGTTAAATAGTGTGACAATAATTGTAATGAGGACTCCTTTTGAGTTTATATACTCTCTAGTAGACAATATTTGTATTCAAACTCACAGTTTATGTTTTGTCGTATTGTACACGACAATTGTATTATTAAGTTGTATTTGAATTCTGTGCGATGTATCTGGCGACTCAAGATGGGTGATGTATACCCAATTTTGGGGGCGTCACAATTGGTATCAAAGTTTAGGGATATGATCCTTGGCAAAGATGTGAGAATAGTACTAGGAGGGGAGAGACGGGGAATTCCTTCGCTAGTATGACCTACCTAAGTTTATGTGGTATTTAATTGGTCGATCAGAATTTAGGGATAATATGTTACATATCAATTAACCTTTGTTTTGTGGCAGTATATGAAAATGACATCCGAGAATGTTGAAAATAGCAATGGAGCACAGGCGACCAAATGATGAATGATCAAATGTTCATGGGCTTTATGCAATTCATGCAAACAAGAAAGTGAGAGCGACTCCCCGTCCAAAATGCAGTAGAAACATCGGAAACTCTCAAGGTCACCGCTAAAGCAGCTTCAAGGAGCTGGGACCCACCGGAGTTTAAGGGAGAGCCAAAACCACTTATGGCGGAAGCATGGATAAAGCAGATCACCAAGATATTTCATGTCTTGGGATGCTCTGAGGAGCAAAAGGTTCCCTTTACCGCTTTTATGTTGCGCGGAGAGGCAGATTACTGGTGGGAATCGGTAAAACGTACTCAACCTGCCGTATCGAAGATGTCTTGGGAGAAGTTCCGAGAGCTGTTTAACGACAAATACTTTCCTGAAAGTATTCATCACATGAAGGAGGTGGGGTTTATCAAGTTAGAACAAAACAATATGACCGTGTCGCAATACGAGGCTAAATTTGCGGAGTTATCCCGGTTTGCGTCCCACTTGGTGGATAATGAAGAGAGAATGACACGGATGTTTTTAAGAGGTTTGAAGCCGGAAATACGTCAACATCTTATTTCTCATAAACTGTGTTTATATTCAGATGTTGTAAATAGGGCTCAATTGGTGGAGCGCGATAACGAGTCAACGCAACTAAAAGAGAGCAAATGCAGTAAAAATGATAATACCAAATGAGCAAGCGATTATCAAGCGGTGACAACAAGCGTGGAGGGAATCAATAGGCCAGAAATGGTAACCACTTTGGTGGTAATCAGGGCCAAAAAAAATAAGAATGGACATTTCAAGAAGAGGAGATTCAACAATGATGGAAAGATGTCAGCACCAGCACCCATTGTTAAGGAAGGAGAAAGACCACCTATTATATGCTTCAAATGCGGAGGGGAGGGACACATCAGTCCAAATTGCACGATGTCGTCCAAAGCATGTTATAATTGTGGAAGAGAATGTCACTTAGCCCGATTTTGTCGTTCACCGAAGACAAATTCAGCTAGGATGGAGCCACCAAAGGCCGTCCCAAAAAAGTCAAAGCCGGTAGTGCTAGGGAGAGCGTTTGTTGTGACCTCCCGAAAGCAAGGAACCGAATGAGGTCATCACGGGTAAGCTTATTATAAACTCTAACTTGAAGTCTATACTTTATTTGATACCGGTTCTACCCATTCTTTATTTGTCCTACTTGCGCCATCGATTAAATTTGACTCGGAGAATTAGACTTTGACTTATCTCGTGGAAACTCCGTTGGGAGAAACCTTCATTACATCCACTATTTATAAGTCTTGTTTGGTTCAAATCGGCACTTCTCACATTACTGTCGATCTTATTTCATTGAAAATACTTGCATTTGGCGTGATTCA
This sequence comes from Panax quinquefolius, assembly GCA_020205615.1. Lineage (NCBI taxonomy): Eukaryota > Viridiplantae > Streptophyta > Magnoliopsida > Apiales > Araliaceae > Panax > Panax quinquefolius. The sequence continues at coordinate 46,533,316 of CM035151.1, read as the reverse complement.
AGGATTGATTGGTTAACTACTCATCATGCAAAAATTGATTGTTTCTGTAAGGTTGTTAGCTTTCATATTCCTAATCAACCTATTATGCGAATTCAAGCGACCAAACCATTAAAATCAATCACGGTCATCTCAAGCCATAAAGCTATTCGTTTATTTAAAAACGGATGTAAAGCTTTCTTAGCTCATGTCACGATTTAAACAAAAATACGTCAGTTTTGAACGATATTTCTATTGTTAATAAATTTCCTAATGTATTCCCCGAAGAACTTCATGGCCTAATCCCTGAGCATGAAATTGAATTTTGTATCGACCTTGAACCCGGTACAAAACCCATTTCCAAAGCCCCATATCGAATGGCTCCTATTGAACTTCAGGAGTTAAAGACCCAACTGCAGGAATTGTTAGACATTGGCTTTATTCATCCTAGTACTGTTAGGTTTGTAATATTCATGTGCGCAATCAAATTGCATAAAAGTGCGGAAGCGTGTAAAAATCAGAGTTTAAAAAAATTTACAAACCATATACCCGGATCACCCTTTATGCATAATTATTAATTAAACGAAAAGATAAAGAATAAAATCATACCCTTGAAGATCGAGCTTCCTCGTGTACAAGTTCACCTCCAAATCCTTTCGCTCAATCTTGAATCCATCGGTTTGGTTCCTTCCTTTGATCAACGTTAGCCACCCAAATGTTTGGCCTCAGAGGTGATCCACCAAGGAAGAAGAAAATTCAAGAAAAGGGTATTGGCTCAAACCCTAGTTTTTCTATCTCTATAGAAAGGGTGTACTCTCCCAACAATTGGAATTATGCCATATGTTGAAAAAGTCAACAAAAACCTCACCCATAATAAGACTCCTCTTATTTATAGATGTGGGCAACCCACCTTAACAATTAAGGAATTGGGTTTTATTTAATTAATTAATTTCTTTTAATTAATTAAGCTCCCTAATCTTATTAGGGATAATTAATTAAACTCCTTTAACTAATTTTTCCTCCTAATCCTATTAGGAATAAATGAGAGTACTTATATTAAATTAATTCCTAAACTCTATTAGAAATTAAAATAATAATAATTGTAATAATATTAATAAGACTCCTCTTATTAATTTATATTTAATATTTCTAAAATATTAAATAATAAATATTAAGCTATTTAATTTATTCTATCACCATAGATTAAATTAAATATACATAAATATATTATTACGATTACGCCCATTTACTTCTTAAATAATTATTCTTCCTTTTATGGTGTGACCCTTTAGGTTCTCCATATTAAAGCAGGTTGTGAATAAATCAATTAGAATAATTCTAATCTTATTTAAATAAATAAATTAAACAATTAATTTATTTAAATAAATAATATTTATTCTACAATAGGGATACTCTATTAATTTTATCATCTTTAGAAGGCGACGCTCGATATTCCAAATATCTTTGAACGCTTAGGACTTAATATAAAAAAAATTGAGGGGTTTGTTATTAATTTGTCTCATCATCTTGTTTAGCGCATTGCATGCATATATATATATAAAATACGTATTATATTAATAAACATGCGAAGCATGTTTTGCATAATATATATATATATATATAATATAAGCATGCACATATAGAATACTATATTCTACCCGGATTGATTATGGACTTTTATTCTAGTTTGGTTCACTAGAGCCACCAAGTGAACCAAAAGGTCAAACCCTAGGGGTGCAAGAAATAATATTTAAATATAACTATTACATTTAAACTGGGCTCCATTACAAACGGGTCTTCAAGCGCTCCGCGCTCGCTTGCTCCTTGATCTCTAATTCTTCAAAATTAATTCTAACTATTCTATTACAAAACTATTTTAAAATAAATAGAAACCTTAATCGTGAAAGGGAAGTACATAGGAGGAGATAGAATTTATATTAAGAAAAATTAGAGAAGACGAGGTACGCTGAGATCCCATTTAATAAAACCCATACATTCATGCATCTAACTAAAATAAAATCCAATCATATTGGTCAATAGTCCATAATCAATCCCATTTATTATCATACACATCACCATATGCATCAATAAATAACATTCATCTTATGAATAATAAACATTTAATATATATATTGATATCATTTAATGGGCAAATTTAGTTAGTATAAAATCTAATTTTGAATTAAAATAAACTCCTTTATTTTAATTAATTATGGAATCCAATTCATATATAAAAATCTTTAATTAAAATAAACTCTTTTATTTTAATTAATTATGGAATCCAATTCCATGTAAAAAAAATTATTAAAGGAAATATGAATTCTTTTCCTATTCACAAATAAACTCCTTTATTTTGAATAATATGAAATCTTATTTCATATTTAAATAAACTCATTTATTTAAGGAAACATGGATTCTCTTTCCTATTCACAAATAAACTCTTTTATTTTGAATAATATAAAATCTTATTTCATATTTAAATAAACTCCTTTATTTAAGGAAAGATGATTCTTTTTCCTACTCACAAATAAACCTTTTATTTTGAATAATATGAAATCTAATTTCATATCAAAATAAACTCCTTTATTTAAGGAAAAATAGAATCCAATTTCAACTCCAATTAGTTATCATGGAATCCAATTCCAACTCTAATTAGTTAGCATGAAATTTAATTTTAATATTAAAATAAACCATTTTATTTTAAGATTAAAATAAACATTTTATTTTAAAATTAAAATAAACTTTTTATTCTAAAATTAAAATAATTAAGATTATAATAGTTATATATATATATAATAGTTATATATATTATATATATAACGGTATATATATATATATATATATATATATATATATAACAGTATATATATATAATAATAATCTTTGAATCTCCATGCATTGCAGTAATCTTTGACATATTATACCATAATATATATATAGTAACGTTATATATATTATATATAATATGAGAGATTTTGTACCCTTTACTTGAAATCACGTGAAACACTTTTGCATACAAATGACCGAAGCATGTTTCTCCTTTAAAAAAAAAGCTGCAAGCTTACTTTTTGAAAAAAAAAAAAAATTCACGTTTTTTTTTATTTTTTTATTTTTAATAAATTTTATACAATAAAATTATGCCCAATTAAATTGTTCTAAACACATATCAATATACATATTAAATTTGAACAATTAATAATTTGCATAAAGGTTTGGCTCTGATGCCACTGTTAAGTTTGTAATATTCATGAACGCAATCAAATTGCAAAAAATTAAGCTTTAAGCGTGTAAAATCGAGTTTAAAATTATTTACAAACCATAAACCCGGATCACCCTTTATGCATAATTATTAATTAAACGAAAAGATAAAGAATAAATCATACCCTTGAAGATCGAGCTTCCTCAGTACAAGTTCACCTCCAAATCCTTTCGCTCAATCTTGAATCCACCGGGTTTGGTTCCTTCCTTTGATCAACGTTAGCCACCCAAATGTTTGGCCTCAGAGGTGATCCACCAAGGAAGAAGAAAATTCAAGAAGAAGGGTATTGGCTCAAACCCCGGTTTTCCTATCTCTATAGAAAAGGCGTACTCTCCAACAAATTGGAATTATGCATTATGTTGTAAAAGTCAACAACCCCCCACACCCATAATAAGACTCCTCTTATTAATAGATGTGGGCAACCCACCTTAACAATTAAGGAATTGCGTTTTATTTAATTAATTAAATTCTTTTAATTAATTATGCTCCCTAATCTTATTAGGGATAATTAATTAAACTCCTTTAACTAATTTTCCTTCCTAATCCAATTAGGAATAAATGAGAGTACTTATATTAAATTAATTCCTAAACTCTTTAGAAATTAAAATAATAATAATTGTAATAATATTAATAAGACTCCTCTTATTAGTTTATATTTAATATTTCTAAAATATTAAATAATAATATTAAGCTATTTAATTTATTCTATCACCATAGATTAAATTAAATATACTTAATATATTATTACGATTATGCCATTAACTTCTTAAATAATTATTCTTCCTTTTATGGTGTGACCCTTTAGGTTCTCCATATTAAAGGTTGTGAATAAATCAATTAGAACAATTCTAATCTTATTTAAATAAATAAATTAAACAATTAATTTATTTAAATAAATAATATTTATTCTACAATAAGGATAAGCCTCCTAGCGATCAACGACTTTCCAGATAATATAGATTTCAACATTAATCATAAAAGAACCTTTGAGTAAATAGTTACCGTGACAATTCAATCCTTCCACCATACAATGTCCCAATTAAATATAAGACATGGAATTCATCGTCAAGTCTTATTTTATTTAATTATATGTATATTTCGATTCTTAAATGCACAACTCAAATAATGCAAATTAGAAACTCCTTTCTAATTTCACTCGCTGCTCAATGGCCAAGGACTATTGGGTTGTCATTTATCGAATCACATAGGACATTCTCTTCTTTTATTAGAAGTGGTAGATTCTTTATTGATCATACATTATCTCCATGTACAACTTATTATACCCAAGCATACCCTTTGATATACCCTAAGGGTCTTAAGGAATAAGTCAAAGTATAACTCATCATACACAAGATACTATGATGATCTCAAGTCCAAGGATTACTTGTACTACTATCACTACAGAATTCCTATTGACAGCAAATAAAACTCCATTAGGTATTCCTTAGCGAGCCAACGCTCAAATGAACTTATTCTCTAATAAGCACCTACATACTTGCTTTAGTGTTCCACGCAAATGATCATGAGATCAATCATCCTCATCCAATGAGCAAGCAACGATGTACCAATCTATCCGGATTCACTAATCCCCAATTTAGTAATCCAACGATTGGGAACTATTTTAGTTTTAAGCTTTCTAAGAATTTAGATCTCATTAGAATGATCATCATCATTATTCTAAAAGCATTGCTTAAAACTATGGGTTTATCACATATAATAAAACAGCATCATGTAAATAATTAAAAGCCTTTAATAAATTAATACTTTTTATAATAAATGAATAAGATTGTTACAAAGTATATGCTTTATCATCAAACATGATTGGCTTGTGTGCATATTACTTTCAATCTCCCACTTGCACTAAAGCCAATCGCCATTGTATCTTATACTCTTCTTCTCTAAGTGACGATTATCCCATTGTTCGATAAGCTTTAGTTAATGGATATGTAATGTTGTTCTTGAGAGTCCACCATCTCTATAGTGATTTCCCATCTTCAATGATTCTTATAATCAAATGAAAGTGCCACAACACATGTTTAGATCCAAGATGAGACTTAGGAACTATTCCTAGTTCTGTAATGAACTTTTAATCCAAACAATCAACTTGCAACTTCATTTATAGCTATATACTTTGTCTTTATCACTAAACCAAAGAACTCTTTTGCTATTTGGAACCTTTCCAATTCATTTGCAATCGTTTGTTCAAGGTAACACTTTACCTTAAAGTGGATTTTCAGTCGTCTTGGTCTGTCTGAAAAACTTGAGTCTGTAAAGCCCTCTAGTTTTAATTCAGACCCACCATGTATGCTCACATCCTTAGTCTTGGGTTAAGAACTTTAAGATGTTTTTCACTGTCTTACAGTGATCTTCTCCAGAATATGACTGATCAACATCAGGTCTCGTACATTTCATTGCATACATGATTGTCACTCATGCAATCTCTCTTCTTTGGAGTCTATGGGGACTATTAAGAGATACACTCCATAGCTCATCGACATGAGACATCTCTTGGAGTTTGCCATGCTAAACGACTTTAGCATCAAATGAATATACGTTCCTTGGGTTAAGTCGAGCATCCTGTTGTATCTATCTTTATAGATTTTATCCCCAATTAAGATACTCTTCCCAAATCATTCGTGGAGGAATGTTTAGACAACTTTATCTTTACTGATTGTAGCATTAGTATGTCAATCCTTATCCGTAGTATATCAACATATAATATTAGGAATGTCACGACGCCCCAATCGACCCTTTTGTACACACTAGAAGTCTTACCTCATCGAATGTAACTCGGATCATCATCTTCTATGATGCGTACGTACCTCATCATCATCATCCATGATGAATCCATACCTCCTAGGTATCTTCTGGTACTATTCCGCATTTCATTGATTCGGTTGTGGTACAATAGGTCTATCTCATGTGTTCCTCTTATTTGACTTATAGTGTTTTGTGGTTCTTGAACTCTTCAAGATCTATTATCCTCCCACTAGCCCCTTCAATGATAAACACCTTTATCTTAGAAGGCAGCGTGTTTCGTAACAAACACCTTTTGCTAAGTAGGATTATAGAGCATATACCCTAAACTTACTTTAGGATGTCCCATAAATCTACACTTGTCAAATCTTGTCCCAAGCTTATCTTTTGAAACCTTTTCACATAAGTTGGACAACCCCTTATCTTAACATACTTAAGATTAGGAATCCTCCACATCCATAACTTTTATGGAGTCTTCAATGTAGGATTTTAAGGTTACCATTTTGTAAGATATAAGCCATTTCTAGGACATGACCCTAGAGGGATACTGAAATGTCGGTAAAATCATTATGGACCGCACCATGTCCAACAAGGTACGATTTTTCCTTTTAGATACATCAATCAATTATTGCATATCAGGAGGCGTCCATTGTGAGAAAACCATTTGAGATGATCTAAAAACTTATTGCACAAGTATTTATTCCTTGATCTAATCAAAGAATCTTAATACTTTTCCAATTTATTTCACTTCTGAATTCTTTGAACCTTTCAAATAATTCACACTTGTATTTCAACAAATACATACATTCAACTCTTTGAATGATCATCTCCTTTTCTTATACTAGTTTGTTCAATATACAAAATATATTTTCACGTAAGTCAAGTATACAAAATTCATTAAGTAATATTCCAGTTCTATACAAAACATTATTATTATAAATAGAACAACAATTGTTCTTAATTATAATACCAAAGATTTCATTGTCCAACAATAAAATGGAAATAATATTTTTAACAAGAAATGGAATACAATAACAACTTATTGACTTAATAGATTTGTCCGTAGGCATTGCTAAACTATAAGTTTCTATGGCTAATATGGCAACCTTTGCTACATTTCCCGCACATAGGATTACTTATATTTGTTTAGCTTTCTACTTCTGCTTGGTCCCTTCATAAATCTCTATTTATGATAACCAAAGTCGGTATCCAATACCCAAGTAGAACCTTGACTTAAAGAAAAATTTATTTCAATCATGAACAAAAACTGTATTGTAACCGAAACTTCACTAAGCTTCTTTGGTTAGCCTCTTCAAGATGCTTCTCGTAGTTTCTTTCCAGTGTCCAGGCTTATTGCAGTGGAAGCAAACTCCTTTGCTATCTGTATCAGTTTTGTTCTTATTATCCTTTGTTTTTGCCTTTCTATATACCTTCTTTGAATCGTTCTTCTTTTCAGAAGATCCTTTGGCCCCTACCAGTAAGACATGGTCTTTCTTGGTTGGAAAGTGACTCTCATCATTTTTCAACATGTTAAGCAAATCAATCGAAGGTCGATATCTAGCTTGTTTATATGAAAAATTCACAACAATTGTGAAAGGAGTCCGGGAGTGAGTGCAAGATCAAATCTTGGCTCAACTCTCCATCCATGATAAAACCCATTGTCCTAATTGATCAATCAAATTGATTATGTTAAGGACTTTTTATGCATCTTTGTAGTGTCATTGGCCATTCAAGATCGGAAGAGCTCCTTAGATATCTGATATCTATCAGTCCTACTTTCCTCACCATCAACTACTTGATGTGCAGGAATATAGTAGAAGCATCCATAGTTTCATGCCGACGTTGAAGCTCGTTATTCATAGATCTTGAGCATGATGCATTGAGCCAATCGTGCATCATCTTGCCACTTTCTAAAAGTAGCAATGTTTTCCTCGAGGCATTTCTCGCAACCATTGCGAGGATAGGCGTATTAAGGACATAAGATAGCTTTTCAAACCATGAGAACTATTCTCAAATTCCTTAACCAATCCATTTAATTGATTCAGTTAATTTAGCATCTAATATGCTTCAGTTGATGATAGTAATTTTTAGACATTGTAAAATTCTCGTAAATGAATTTGTAATTAACAACATTTTAACATACATTCTTTTATTAATTACCAAAATAAATTAGGTCTTGTTTTAAATTGGTATCTCCCACTATTTTCTTCAAACTATATTACCCTCAATATATATAGTTCGCAAAATCTAATTAAAGATTTGCTAGTGAGAATAAGGATCTCATTTCAAATGTATATAGCCTTGTGGTGACACAACAAACTATATATAAATAAATAGGTAGACAACTTTTGTCAATTACATCAACTATGCAACTCCTCAGTATTTTGCCTCTTACATTATTTTGATCAAGTGGTGGCACATCCGAATCAAAATTATCCAAGTTAAGTCCAACCTAGCACTCCATATATTCAAAAAAGAAAAATATCATCCTTGTGGTGACACAACAAAACAATATTGTTCAATTTTCTTTATAAGCATCAAATGTGATAAATTAACATCTTAAATACTTAATACTTGCCTTGTGGTGACACAACAAACTCATATTAAATATTTAATACTCTATTAATTTTATCATGCTAGAAGGCGACGTTCGATATTCCAAATATCTTTGAACGCTTAGGACTTAATAAAAAAAAATTGAGGGGTTTGTTATTAATTTGTCTCATCTTGTTTAAGCGTGCATGCATGCATATATATATATATAAAATACGCGTCATATTATTAATAAACATGCGAAGCATGTTTGCATAATATATAATATATATATATAATATAAGCATGCACATATAGAATCTTATATTCTACCGGATTGATTATGGACTTTTATTCTAGTTTGGTTCACTAGAGCCACCAAGTGAACCAAAAGGTCAAACCCTAGGGGTGCAAGAAATAATATTTAAATATAACTATTACATTTAAACGGGGCTCCATTACAAACGGGTCTTCAAGCGCCTCCTTGCTCCTTTTCCTTGATCTCTAATTCTTCAAAATTAATTCTAACTATTCCTATTACAAAACTATTTTAAAATAAATAGAAACTTTGATCGCGATCGAGGGAAGTACATAGGAGGGAGATAGAATTTATATTAAGAAAAATTAGAGAAGACGAAGTCTGTGAACCCCATTTAATAAAACCCATACATTCATGCATCTAACTAAAATAAAATCCAATCATATCAATCGATAGTCCATAATCAATCCCATTTATTATCATACACATCACCATATGCATCAATAAATAACATTCATCTTATGAATAATAAACATTTAATATATATATATTGATATCATTTAATGGGCAAATTTAGTTAGTATAAAATCTAATTTTGAATTAAAATAAACTCCTTTATTTTAATTAATTATGAATCCAATTCCATATATATAAAAATCTTTAATTAAAATAAACACTTTTATTTTAATTAATTATGGAATCCAATTCCATGTAAAAAAAAAAATTATTAAAGGAAATATGAATTCTTTTCCTATTCACAAATAAACTCCTTTATTTTGAATAATATGAAATCTTATTTCATATTTAAATAAACTCCTTTATTTAAGGAAACATGGATTCTCTTTCCTATTCACAAATAAACTCTTTTATTTTGAATAATATAAAATCTTATTTCATATTTAAATAAACTCCTTTATTTAAGGAAAGATGATTCTTTTTCCTATTCACAAATAAACCTTTTATTTTGAATAATATGAAATCTAATTTCATATCAAAATAAACTCCTTTATTTAAGGAAAAATAGAATCCAATTTCAACTCCAATTAGTTATCATGGAATCCAATTCCAACTCTAATTAGTTAGCATGAAATTTAATTTTAATATTAAAATAAACCATTTTATTTTAAGATTAAAATAAACATTTTATTTTAAAATTAAAATAAAATTTTTTATTCTAAAATTAAAATAATTAAGATTATAATAGTTATATATATATATAATAGTTATATATATTAAATATATAACGGTATATATATATATATATAATATATATATATATATATAATAATCTTTGAATCTCCATGCATTGTAATAATCTTTGACATATTATACCATAATATATATATATAGTAACGTTATATATATTATATATAATATGAGAGATTTTGTACCCTTTACTTGAAATCACGTGAAACACTTTTGCATACAAATGACCGAAGCATGTTTCTCTTTAAAAAAAAAGTCAGTAGCTTACTTTGATTAAAAAAAAAAAAAATTCACGCTTTTTTTTTATTTTTTTTATTTTAATAAATTTTATACAATAAAATTATGCCCAATTAAATTGTTCTAAACACATATCAATATACATATTAAATTTGAACAATTAATAATTTGCATAAAGGTTTGGCTCTGATGCCACTGTTAGGTTTGTAATATTCATGAACGCAATCAAATTGCAAAAATTAAGCGGAAGCGTGTAAAATCAGAGTTTAAAAATTATTTACAAACCATAAACCCGGATCAGCCTTTATGCATAATTATTAATTAAACGAAAAGATAAAGAATAAATCATACCCTTGAAGATCGAGCTTCCTCAGGTACAAGTTCACCTCCAAATCCTTTCGCGTTCAATCTTGAATCCACCGGGTTTGGTTCCTTCCTTTGATCAACGTTAGCCACCCAAATGTTTGGCCTCTAGAGGTGATCCACCAAGGAAGAAGAAAATTCAAGAAGAAGGGGTATTGGCTCAAACCCTGGTTTTTCCTATCTGTATAGAAAAAGGGCGTACTCTCCAACAAATTGGAATTATTACGTATGTTGTAAAAGTCAACAACCCCCACACCCATAATAAGACTCCTCTTATTAATAGATGTGGGCAACCCACCTTAACAATTAAGGAATTGCGTTTTATTTAATTAATTAAATTCTTTTAATTAATTATGCTCCCTAATCTTATTAGGGATAATTAATTAAACTCCTTTAACTAATTTTCCTTCCTAATCCAATTAGGAATAAATGAGAGTACTTATATTAAATTAATTCCTAAACTCTTTTAGAAATTAAAATAATAATAATTGTAATAATATTAATAAGACTCCTCTTATTAATTTATATTTAATATTTCTAAAATATTAAATAATAAATATTAAGCTATTTAATTTATTCTATCACCATAGATTAAATTAAATATACTTAACATATTATTACGATTATGCCATTAACTTCTTAAATAATTATTCTTCCTTTTATGGTGTGACCCTTTAGGTTCTCCATATTAAACCCGGTTGTGAATAAATCAATTAGAACAATTCTAATCTTATTTAAATAAATAAATTAAATAATTAATTTATTTAAATAAATAATATTTATTCTACAATAGGATAAGCCTCTCCTAGCGATCAACGACTTTCCGGATAATATAGATTTCAACATTAATCATAAAAGAACCTTTGAGTAAATAGTTCTTACAATTCAATCCTTCCACCATACAATGTCCCAATTAAATATAAGACATGGAATTACTTGTCAAGTCTTATTTTATTTAATTATATGTATTTCGATTCTTAAATGCACAACTCAAATAATGCAAATTAGAAACTCCTTTCTAATTTCATTCGCCTTGGCCAAGGACTCTTTGGGTTGTCATTTATCGAATCACATAGGACATTCTCTTCTTTTATTAGAAGTGGTAGATTCTTTATTGATCATACATTATCTCCATGTACAACTTATTATACCCAAGCATACCCTTTGATATATCCTAAGGGTCTTAAGGAATAAGTCAAAGTATAACTCATCATACACAAGATACTATGATGATCTCAAGTCCAAGGATTACTTGTCTTTACTATCACTCTGAGAATTCCTATTGATGAAGCAAATAAAACTCCATTAGGTATTCCTTAGCGAGCCACGCTTCGGTGAACTTATTCTCTAATAAGCACCTACATACTTGCTTTAGTGTCTCACACAAATGATCATGAGATCAATCATCCTCATCCAATGAAAGCAAACAACGTATGTACCAATCTATCCGGATTCACTAATCCCCAATTTAGTAATCCAACGATTGGGAACTATTTTAGTTTTAAGCTTTCTAAGAATTTAGATCTTATTAGAATGATCATCATCATTATTCTAAAAGCATTGCTTAAAACTATGGGTTTATCACATATAATAAAACAAAGATCATGTAAATAATTAAAAGCCTTTAATAAATTAATACTTTTTATTAATAAATGAATAAGATTATTTACAAAGTATATGCTTTATCATCAAACATGATTGGCTTGTGTGCATATTACTTTTCGGAAGCATCCATAGTTTCATCTCGATCGGGAAGAAGCTTTGAAGCTCGTTACTCATAGATGCGAGCATGATGCATTGAGCTAAATCGTGTGTATCATCTTCCCACTTTCTAAAAGTAGCAATCTCTTCGTTAGAGGCATTATGCGCAACCATTGCGCAGGATAGGCGTATTAAGGACATAAGATAGCTTTTTGACTATGAGAACTATTCTCAAATTCCTTAACCAATGTTTAATTGGTCGGTTATTTAACATCTAATATGCTTCGCATGTTGATAGTAATTTTAGACATTGTAAAATTTCGTAAATGAATTTGTAATTAACAACATTTTAACATACATTCTATTATTAATTACCAAAATAAATTAGGTCTTGTTTTAAATTGGTATCTCCACTATTTTCTTCAAACTATATTACCCTCACTTATATAGTTCGGCAAAATCTAATTAAAGATTTGCTAGTGAGAATAAGGATCCCATTTCAAATGTATATAGCCTTGTGGTGACACAACAAACTATATATAAATAAATAGGTAGACAACTTTTGTCAATTACATCAACTATGCAACTCCTTTTATTTTGCCTCTTAGATTATTTTGATCAAGTGGTGGCACATCCGAATCAAAATTATCCAAGTTAAGTCCGACCTAGCACTCCATATATTCAAAAAAGAAAAATATCATCCTTGTGGTGACACAACAAAACAATATTGTTCAATTTTCTTTATAAGCATCAAATGTGATAAATTAACATCTTAAATACTTAATACTTGCCTTGTGGTGACACAACAAACTCATATTAAATATTTAATACTCTATTAATTTTATCATGCTAGAAAGGCGACGTTCGATATTCCAAATATCTTTGAACGCTTAGGACTTAATATAAAAAATTGAGGGGTTTGTTATTAATATGTCTCATCTTGTTTAGCAGCATGCACATATATATATAAAATACGCATTATATTAATTAACATGCGAAGCATGTTTGCATAATATATATATATATATAGTATAAGCATGCACATATAGAATACTATATTCTACCGGATTGATTATGGACTTTTATTCTAGTTTGGTTCACTAGAGCCACCAAGTGAACCAAAAGGTCAAACCCTAGGGGTGCAAGAAATAATATTTAAATATAACTATTACATTTAAACTTAGGGCTCCATTACAAACGGGTCTTCAAGCTCCTTGCTCCTTTGATCTCTAATTTTCTAAAATTAATTCTAACTATTCCTATTACAAAACTATTTAAAATAAATAGAAACCTTGATCGTGATCGAGGGAAGTACATAGGAAGAGAATAGAATTTACATTAAGAAAAATTAGAGAAGGCGAGGTCTGTGAGACCCCATTTAATAAAACCCATACATTCATGCATCCAACTAAAATAAAATCCAATCACATCGGGTGATAGTCCATAATCAATCCCATTTATTATCATACACATCATCATATGCATCAATAAATAGTATTCATCTCATGAATAATAAACATTTAATATATATATTGATATCATTTAATGGGCAAATTTAGTTAGTATAAAATCTAATTTTGAATTAAAATAAACTCCTTTATTTTAATCCAAATTTAAATCAAAATAAAACTATTTTATTTTAATTTATCCAATTTTGAATGAAATAAACTATTTTATTTTAATCAAAATCTTTAATCAAAATAAACTCCTTTATTTTAATTAATTATGGAATCCAATTCCATGTAAAAAAAAATTATTAAAGGAAACACGGATTATATTTCATATTCAAAATAAACTCCTTTATTTTGAATAATATGAAATCTTATTTCATATTTAAATAAACTCCTTTATTTAAGGAAACACGGATTTTCTTCCTATTCACAAATAAACTCCTTTATTTTGAATAATATGAAATCTTATTTCATATTTAAATAAACTCCTTTATTTAAGGAAACACGGATTTTTTTTCCTATTCACAAATAAACTCTTTTATTTTGAATAATATGAAATCTTATTTCATATCTAAATAAACTCCTTTATTTAAGGAAACATGAAATCAATTTCAACTCCAATTAGTTATCATGGAATCTAATTCCAACTCTAATTAGTTAGCATGAAATTTAATTTTAAAATTAAAATAAACTCTTTTATTTTAATATTTAAAATAAACCTTTTATTTTAAAATTAAAATAAATATTATTTTAATTATAAAATTATTAAGAATAATATATATATATATATATAATATATATAATATATTATAAAATAATAAAATAATATGAATATATATATATATATATATAAAAGCAAATACGATTTAATATATATATATATATATTATACCCGTCACATTCCTTTTAAACAAAAAAAAGACTCTTGTAACATTTTCAAAAAAAAAAAACGTAACTTGATCTCTATATATATATATATATATATATATATATATATATATATATATATATATATATATATATATATATATATAGTAATCACAGTATATATATATCATATATATATAATACTATTTGCATCATGTAACTTTGATTACTGACTTGTTCCTTTTTTTAAAATTGACCCATGTATCCCTTTAAAAAAAAATAAAGACGCTTTTTTTTTTTTTTTTTTTTAAATAAATTTTATCTAATAAAATTATGCCCAATTAAATTGTTCTAAACACATATCAATATACATATTAAATTAAAACAATTAATAATTCGCATAAAGGTTTGGCTCGATGCCATTTGTTAGGTTTGTAATATTCATATGCATAATCAAATTGCATAAAAAGTGCGGAAGGCGTGTAAAAATCGAGTTTAAAAAATTTACAAACCATATACCCGGATCACCCTTTATGCATAATTATTAATTAAACGAAAAGATAAAGAATAAAATCATACCATTGAAGATCGAGCTTTCTCAGGTACAAGTTCACCTCCAAATCTTTTCGCGTTCAATCTTGAATCCATCGGGTTTGGTTCCTTCCTTTGATCAACGTTAGCCACCCAAATGTTTGGCCTCAGAGGTGATCCACCAAGGAAGAAGAAAATTCAAGAAAAGGGGTATTGGCTCAAACCCTAGTTTTTCTATCTCTATAGAAAGGTGTACTCTCTAACAATTGGAATTATACGTATGTTCAAAAAGTCAACAAAAAAAAACCTCACCCATAATAAGACTCCTCTTATTTATAGATGTAAAACCCACCTTAACAATTAAGGAATTGGGTTTTATTTAATTAATTAAATTCTTTTAATTAATTAAGCTCCCTAATCTTATTAGGGATAATTAATTAAACTCCTTTAACTAATTTTCCCTCCTAATCCTATTAGGAATAAATGAGAGTACTTATATTAAATTAATTTATTTTAAATTAAAATAATAATAATTGTAATAATATTAATAAGACTCCTCTTATTAATTTATATTTAATATTTCTAAAATATTAAATAATAAATATTAAGCTATTTAATTTATTCTATCACCATAGATTAAATTAAATATACTTAAATATATTATTACGATTATGCCATTAACTTCTTAAATAATTATTCTTCCTTTTATGGTGTGACCCTTTAGGTTCTCCATATTAAACCTAGGTTGTGAATAAATCAATTAGAACAATTCTAATCTTATTTAAATAAATAAATTAAACAATTAATTTATTTAAATAAATAATATTTATTCTACAATAGGGATAAGCCTCCTAGCGATCAACGACTTTCCGGATAATATAGATTTTAACATTAATCATTAAAGAACCTTTGAGTAAATAGTTACTGAAATACAATTCAATCCTTCCACCATACAATGTCCCAATTAAATATAAGACATGGAATTGTCCAAGTCTTATTTTATTTAATTATATGTATTTCGATCCTTAAATGCACAACTCAAATAATGCAAATTAGAAACTCCTTTCTAATTTCATTTTGCCTTCGCCAAGAAGGACTCTTTGGGTTATCATTTATCGAATCACATAGGACATTTCTCTTCTTTTATTAGAAGTGGTAGATTCTTTATTGATCATACATTATCTCCATGTACAACTTATTATACCCAAGCATACCCTTTGATATACCCTAAGGGTCTTAAGGAATAAGTCAAAGTATAACTCATCATACACAAGATACTATGATGATCTCAAGTCCAAGGATTACTTGTACTACTATCACTACTGAGAATTCCTATTGATGACAAATAAAACTCCATTAGGTATTCCTTAGCGAGCCAACGTTCAAGGTGAACTTATTCTCTAATAAGCACCTACATACTTGCTTTAGTGTCTCCACACAAATGATCATGAGATCAATCATCCTCATCCAATGAGCAAACAACGATGTACCAATCTATCCGGATTCACTAATCCCCAATTTAGTAATCCAACGATTGGGAACTATTTTAGTTTTAAGCTTTCTAAGAATTTAGATCTCATTAGAATGATCATCATCATTATTCTAAAAGCATTGCTTAAAACTATGGGTTTATCACATATTATAAAACAGCATCATGTAGATAATTAAAAGCCTTTAATAAATTAATACTTTTTATTAATAAATGAATAAGATTATTACAAAGTATATGCTTTATCATCAAACATGATTGGCTTGTGTGCATACTACTTTCAAGTACTTCTCATTGGGGTGCTCCTGTTCTATTCGTGAAGAAGAAAGATGGGAGTATGCGACTTTGTATTGATTATCGGGAGTTGAATCATGTCACCATCAAAAATAGGTATCCATTGCCACGTATTGATGACCTGTTTGACCAACTGCAAGGAGCCAAATTAATTTCAAAGATTGATCTTCGTTCCGGATATCACCAATTGAAGATTAGAACCGATGACATTCCAAAGACGGCTTTTCGGAACTCTAAGACGGGCATTATGAATTCCTAGTCATGTCCTTTGGATTGACTAATGCTCTCACGCCTTCATGGATATGATGAACCGAGTATTAAAGTAATATTTGGATCACTTTGTGGTCGTCTTTATTGATGACATCCTTATTTATTCCAAAAGCCGTGAAGATCATGAGCAACACTTGAGGCTGACACTCCAAAAGCTTCGTGAATACAAGCTTTATGCCAAGTTGAAGAAATGCGAATTCTGGCTTGAGAAAGTAGCATTCCTTGGGCACGTAGTATCAAGTCATGGAATATCTATTAACCCAGCAAAGATTGAAGCAATTAAAAGCTGGGAGCAACCTAAATCAGTGACCGAAGTACGTAGCTTTCTCGGCTTAGCTGGTTATTATCGAAGATTCGTGGAAGGATTTTCTCGAATTGCTACTCCATTAACTCAGCTGACTCGGAAAGATACAAAGTTCGGTTGGAGCGAAGAATGTGAGAAGAGTTTTAAGAACTCAAGAGGAGACTCATTTATTTTGTTTTGACAATACCATCCGCTCGGAGGATTTGTCATCTACTGATGATGCTTGGGCAAAGGGTTGGGATGTGTTCTCATGCAATATGGGAAAGTCATAGTTTATGCCTTAAGACAACTCAAAGAATATGAGAGGAATTATCCTACTCATGATCTAGAGTTAGCGGTTATTATCTTGCCCTTAAAATTTGGAGGCATTACCTGTATGGGGAGAAGGTGGAGATCTTTACGGATCATAAAAGCCTCAAATATTTCTTTACTCAAAAGGAACTCTAACATGCGAGAACGACGTTGGCTTGAACTGTTGAAAGATTATGATCATACCATCCAATACCATCCTGGAAAAGTGAACGTGGTAGCTGACGCATTTAGTAGAAGATCATATGCAATTACGAGTGCGATATTGTCAACGCAAAGGCCCATTTTATGTGACTTGCAAAGGATGGAGATAGAGTTAAAGACTCTAGGGACCCATGTGATGATGGTGAATATACGAGTAGAACTGACTTTAATCGATAAAGTTAAAGCTGCTCAAGTTACAGACCTGGAGCTAATGCGTATGAGAAAGAAAGTGCAAGAAGGTGCTATGCCGGAAGCAAGAATCGATAAAGAATGAATACTTCGAGTCAACTCCAGACTTTATGTTCCTAATGACCCTGATTTAAAGTATAAAATCATGATGGAAGCGCACAACACACCGTTTGCAATCCATTCTGGGAGTACCAAAATGTATCATGATATTCGTCATACATTTTGGTGGAGCAATATGAAGAGAGAGATAGCGTTGTTTATCTCAAGGTGTCTAACTTGTCAACGAGTTAAAGTGGAGCATTAAGTACCAAAAGGTCCATTACAACCACTTAAAATTCCAGAATGGAAGTGGGAGCACATTACCATGGATTTCGTTACCGGTCTTCCTAAGGTTTCTCAAGGCATAGAAGTGATTTGGGTCATTGTTGATAGATTGACCAAGTCTGCTCATTTCTTACCGATACGAGAAACTTATACACTTGAACGTCTTGCTCGTATATCCATAAACGAGATTCTAAGACTGCATGGTATGCCGATATCCATAGTTTCTGATCGAGACCCAAGATTTACTTCACAATTTTGGGTTAGTTTGCAAAAAGCTATGGGCACAGACGTACGATTTAGCTCGGCATATCATCCTCAGACGGACGGACAGTCGAAGAGGACTATTCAAACTCTTGAAGATCTATTAAGACTCTGTGTCCTTGATTTCAAGGGAAGTTGGGACAAGTTCTTACCATTGGTGGAGTTTTCCAACAACAATAGTTATCAAGCAAGTATTGGCATGGCTCCATTCAAGCGTTGTATGGAAGAAAGTGTCGCTTCTCAAGATATCTTTGGGATGAGGTAGGTGAAGCAACGTTGTTGGGACCGGAGTTGGTACGTATGACTACGGAAAAGATTCAAACGATCCGACAATGTATAAAAACCTCACAAGATAGATTAAATGAGTTATCTTTGATCTTCATCGAAAGGACGTGGAATTCGATATAGGAGATCATGTGTTGTTGCGTGTTGCTCCATGGAAAGGAGTTACGAGATTTGGAAAGAGAGGAAAACTCAATCCTCGATTCATCACCCATTTTAATCCTCGATCGAGTAGGGCTGTGGCCTAAAGACTCGCTTTTATCGCCAAGTATGTCTCGTGTTCATAACATTTTTCACATATCCATGTTACGTAAATATGTGAAAGACCGAACCACATTATTGAGTTAGAACCGGATGAAATAGCGAAGATTTGACGTATGAAGAGGTTCCTGTTCAAATCTTGGATAAGAAGGAACATATTCTACGCTCAAAGATTATACCTCAAGTTAAAGTTTTGTGGAGAAACCACGATGTTGAGGAAATGACTTGGGAGTTAGAATCTAAAATGAAATCAAGGTATCCTTACATCTTCGACATACCAGGTACGTATGCTAATTTCGAGGGAAAAATTTCATAAGAAGGGGAGGTTGTAAGACCCCAACTTTTATAAATAAAGATGACTTTTCTATAAATATTATTTTTGAATATTATGGAGTAAATTTGATATAATGTTATAGTTGTGGGTAATATTTATAAATTTTGCAAAGTAAGCAAGTTGTTATAAAATATTCGTTTGGTCGGGGAATATTCGTTTGGTCGGGGAATATTCTTTTTGTCGGGGAATATTCGTACGACGGCACAATCATTGGTGAACCCCACAATGGAAGTATTGTCGTGGTTCGAAAACGACAAAATTATCTTTCTATAAAAATAACGACGGAGGTGTTACCGTTAAAACTGTTGAACTACCTAGTAGTAAAAGTACAAAGAATAATGCTGGGTGGTTGCATAGTAGTAATTGCAGTATTGATTATTGATGCTTACGTGAGAAGTCACTCAATTATATACTCAATTATTGCTACGAAGAATCACGATCATATCTCTTATATTATTGATTCAATTATTGTCACAGTATCATCTGTATATTATGTTATATTATTAATCAATAATTAAGACGACAAGTTATAAATGATTAATAATTGTTGAAAGATTAAATATGTGTTGATTAAAAATAAAATAATTTGTGGTAATATTTATTTAATCCTTGATGTATATAAAGAGTCTATTATGAGACGTTTGTGGTAAGTTTGGTTATTTTATGGGGGGCCCATATGTCATCATCTAAGAGTCCCTTCGTTAATAGTAATTACCTTCGTTGATAGTAATTACCTTCGTCAATAATAATTACCTTCGTCAATAATAATTACCTTCGTCAATAGTAATTACCTTCATCAATAGTAATTACTTTTACCAGACGTCAAACCACTTGCCGTTTCATATTATAAGCGTCGAACCAATTGTCGTTTCACATTACAGGTGTCAAACCACTTGGTGTTTCACATTACATGCGTCAAACCACTTTTCTTTTCACATCACCAGTCGTCAAGCCACTTGCCATTTCACATTCCAAGTGCTAAGCTAGAAATCTTCTATAAATAGAGGCCTAGTTCTTCATTATTTTTCACGAATTAATTCAAGCTATAGAGAGAGAAAGTATAGAGAGAATAAGAGAGAAAGAAGAAGAGTATTCTGTTACTACACTACTGCAGTATTCAATCTCCTACTAATGTAAGGGATGTTATTTCTTTTGTATTCATGAAGAGAACTTATGTTATTCCATTATTTATTATTCTATTGGAATAACCTGTATACGTGGGCTACCCTATACTTGGTGAAATTCTTCTGTTATTCTATTCTTTATTATTCTGTTGGAACATCCTATCTGTGCTTTACGTATGACCTGATTCCAGTCTTTATTATTCTGTTCGAATATCCTGTCTGTGCGTTTTACGCCAGACCTAGTTCCATTCTTTATTATTATGTTGGAATATCACATCTGTGCATTTTACAGGACTTGGTTCCGTTATTTATTATTCGTTAGAATAACCAAATGTCTTGTTGTCTATCGCATGCATGGTGATTTCTTTTGTTATTCCATTCTTTATTATACTCAGTTGGTTAAAACTTTAACTTCTATACTCCATGAAATTAGTGGAATATCCTTGATATTTGCGCTTCATCTAGTATATTTTCATGGAAATATTCTTCTGAGCATTCTTGAATTTTACTCTACAAAGAAGTATCATGTTGACAGTTTGGACGTTATTAGTTCTTGGATAAATTAATTCTTGAACTTGTTTTATTGAATTTTTATATCATTGTCATCATCCTCATGTTTATATTTTATACTGGGCTAGTTGAGCTCACCCTTTCTTTCACTGTTCTCTTTAGGAAATGAGAATATAGCTGGGACGAGTCGGGGAACGGAGTGATGAACCAGATGATAGTATTAGTAGTCTTCACTATTCTGTTAAATAGTGTGACAATAATTATAATGAGGACTCCTTTTGAGTTTGTATACTCTCTAGTAGACAATATTTGTATTCAAACTCACAGTTTATGTTTTATCGTATTGTACACGACAATTGTATTATTAAGTTGTATTTGAATTTTGTACGATGTATCTGGCGACTCAAGATGGGTGATGTATACCTAATTTTGGGGCGCGTCAAGAAAAAATCTGATGTCTGGTATGGTTGCATAGTAAATACTGCGGTATTATACAATATCTTGGATTATTGATGCTTACGTAAGAAGTCACTACTCAATAATGGTTACAGTAATTACTGTTCTATATTTTATTTTATTGATTCAATAATTGCTACGTTGATATTTTATATTATTGATTCAATAATTGTCATTGCACAGTATTTTAAATTATCAAATCAATAATTCATATTATTTGAATAATATTATTATTTGCATTATTGACAATGTCTAGAAAGTTCTATCGAGGAAAGGGGTTTGGTCACCTAATTGCGCGCCAATAGGGAGAAATCCTTATCGGAAAGCCCCCTCTTTCCTGGAAACAACCTTGTTATCGATATTGTAATTTTGTAATATTATTTGTGAATAATTAATTGTTAATATATGTGATAAGAAAATATTTATTCAATGTGGATTTAAATTGAGGAATTTTTAACATGTGACATTTGTTGAAAGTTGGTGTCTTATCTTTTCCGATAAAGTAATTTATTCAAATATATTATTATAATATTACATTATAGTAGTATGATGTGATTATATAATAGTAAGTTTTTTTATAATTTGAATGGTAACATTATTATAGTAAATTCATGGTATAAAAGTAAAAGGAGGTGGAAGAGAGCAAATTGAATTTGAATTCCTATGATGCAAGCGATGATGTCATCAGACGATGAGGTAAGCAATGATGTAATATGATCGATGATGTCAGCGATGATGTCATAAATTATGGCGAAAAGACTATTTTCCCCTTACTCTGCCAAGCCTATAAATAGAAGCTCATTTCTTCATTATTTTTCATCAATTCATTCAAGCTATAGAGAGAGAAAGTATAGAGAGAATAAGAAAGAAAGAAGAAGAGTATTCATTACTACACTATTGCATAAAGATCTAAATCTCCTACTAAGGTAAGGGGTATTATTTCTTTCGTATTCATGAAGAGAATTATTTTCTTTCAATACTCGTAAGGGTTGTTATTCCATTCTTTATTATTCTGTTGGAATAACCTGTCTGTGCGGTCTATCGCATGCCTGGTGAATTCTGTTGTTATTCCATTCTTTATTATTCTGTTGGAATATCCACATGCATGCGGATTACGCATGACACTGGTTCCATTCTTTATTATTACGTTGGAATATCCACATGCGTGTGGGTTACTGCATTTGACCTGGTTCTATTCTTTATTATTCGTTGAATAACTCAGATGTGCGATTACGACGCCGGTGAATTCTTCTATTATTCCATACTTTATTATTCTGTTGGAATAACTTGTCTATGTGGATTACCGCATGCATAGTGAATGATCCTTCGTATTCATTCCTTATTAAATCGTGGAAATGATCTGTCTACGTGGATTACCGCATGGCGGGCAAAAATCCATTTGCGATTTCATATATTCTATTATACTCAGTTGGTTAAAGTTTTGGCTTCTATACTCCATGAAATTAGTGGAATATCCTTGATATTTGCGCTTCATCTAGTATCTTTTCATGGAAATATTCTTCTGAGCATTCTTGAATTTTACTCCACAAAATAGTATCATGTTGAAAATTTGGATGTTATTGATTTCTGGATAAATTAAATTATAAATCTTTAAAAATTTATCCTTGAAATTATTTTATTGAATTCTTATATCATTGTCATCATCCTCATGTTTATAATATGTTGAAAGTCATCTATGGCCTGTAGTGCATTGATGGACTTGGTATGATTATGACCAGGGAATATTCGGTATAATCATGACCGTAATGTTACAAATGATGTGGTAAAAGTCATCATTGGCCGTAGTGCATTGATGGACAGTTGTTGGCATGATCATGACCATTGATGAATACACGAATATCCTTGGCCTGTAGTGCATGGATAAGTTGTGGTCGTGACACTAATGAATATCATTGGCCGTAGTGCAGGGATGATGTGGTTTATTTATTAAATTTGAGTCTCAAACAATAAAAGTGATGAAAACCTTTTAAATCATAGAAGATAGTAGATTTTATTCTCTACTTGACTCTTTCTAATGGATTGCTTGTTCACTGCAGCTTAAACTTGATGGTTGTTATATTTTATCAGTTTAACACTGTTGAAGGCTAACGATAAATTATTCTGCATTATCTTAGTTATAATATTTCTTACTAGGCTAGTTGAGCTCACCCTTTCTTTCATTGTTCTCTTCAGAAAATGAGAATATAGCTGGGACGAGTCGGGGAACAGATTGACGGTCCAGATGGTTGTTTTAGTAGTCCTCAATATTCTATAAAATAGTGTGACAATAAATGTAATGAGGACTCCATTGAGTGTTGATATTATCTAGATGACAATATTCTTATTAAAACTCTTAGATTATGTTTTGTCGTATTTTACACGACTGTTGTATAATTAAGTTGTATTTGAATTTTGTACCATGTATTTGGCGACTCAAGATGGGTGATGTATACCTATTTTTGGGGGCATCACAGTTGATATCAAAGCTTAGGGATATGATCCCTGGCTGAGATGTGAGACAAGAACTAGGAGGGGAGAGACGGGGAATTCTTTCGCTAGTATGATCTACCTAAGTTTAATTGGTATTTAATTGGTCGGTCAGAGTATAAGGAGAATATGTTGCATGTCATTTAACCCTTGTTTTGTGGCAGTATTTGAAAATGATATCCGAGAATATTGAGAATAGCAATGGAGCACAGGAGACCGTTGAGTCACCATAGATCAATACCCAGGATAATGTGCAACAGGAAGACAATATACCTCAAGTAAACAACAACGATCAAATGATGAACGATGGAATGTTTAGAGGCTTTATGAAATTCATGCAACAACAGGCGAGAGGGGCTCCTGTCCAAAATGTAGGTGGAAACACAGAAAACTCTCGGACGGTCACCGCTAAATAGTTCAAGGAGCTGGGACCACCGGAGTTTATTGGAGAGCCAAAACCACTTAAGGCGGAAACGTGGATAAAGCAGATCACCAAGATATTTGATGTCTTGGGATGCTTTGAAGAGCAAAAGGTTCCCTTTGCCACCTTTATGTTACGAGAAGAGGCGATTCTTGGGTCGGTACTCGGCCGCAAACGATATCTCAAGTTCCGAACTATTCCGATAAGTACTAATGATATCTTGGGAGAAGTGTTAGGTTTGTAATATTCATAACGCAATCAAATTGCATAAAAAGTGCGTAAGCGTGGTAAAATCAGAGTTTAAAAATTTACAAACCATATACCGGATCACCCTTTATGCATAATTATTAATTAAACGAAAAGATAAAGAATAAATCATACCCTTGAAGATCGAGCTTCCTCAGGTACAAGTTCACCTCCAAATCCTTTCGCGTTCAATCTTGAATCCACCGGGTTTGGTTCCTTCCTTTGATCAACGTTAGCCACCCAAATGTTTGGCCTCCAGAGGTGATCCACCAAGGAAGAATAAAATTCAAGAAGATGGGTGTTTGGCTAAACCCTAGTTTTTATATCTCTATAGAAAAAGGGTACTCTCCCAACAATTGGAATTATTACGTATGTTGAAAAATCAACAACCCATACCACCCATAATAAGACTCCTCTTATTTATAGATGTGGGCAACCCACCTTAACAATTAAGGAATTGGGTTTTAATTAATTAAATTCTTTTAATTAATTAAGCTCCCTAATCTTATTAGGGATAATTAATTAAACTCCTTTAACTAATTTTCCTTCCTAATCCAATTAGGAATAAATGAGAGTACTTATATTAAATTAATTCCTAAACTCTTTAGAAATTAAAATAATAATAATTGTAATAATATTAATAAGACTCCTCTTATTAATTTATATTTAATATTTCTAAAATATTAAATAATAAATATTAAGCTATTTAATTTATTCTATCACCATAGATTAAATTAAATATACATAACTATATTATTACGATTATGCCATTAACTTCTTAAATAATTATTCTTCCTTTATGGTGTGACCCTTTAGGTTCTCCATATTAAACCGGTTGTGAATAAATCAATTAGAACAATTCTAATCTTATTTAAATAAATAAATTAAATAATTAATTTATTTAAATAAATAATATTTATTCTACAATAGGGATAAGCCTCCTAGCGATCAGCGACTTTCCAGATAATATAGATTTCAACATTAATCATTAAAGAACCTTTGAGTAAATAGTTACCGTACAATTCAATCCTTCCACCATACAATGTCCCAATTAAATATAAGACATGGAATTCTTTGTCAAGTCTTATTTTATTTAATTATATGTATTTCGATCCTTAAATGCACAACTCCAAATAATGCAAATTAGAAACTCCTTTCTAATTTCATTACGCTTTGGCCAAGGACTACTTTGGGTTGTCATTTATCGAATCACATAGGACATTTCTCTTCTTTTATTAGAAGTGGTAGATTCTTTATTGATCATACATTATCTCCATGTACAACTTATTATACCCAAGCATACCCTTTGATATACCCTAAGGGTCTTAAGGAATAAGTCAAAGTATAACTCATCATACACAGAGATACTATGATGATCTCAAGTCCAAGGATCACTTATACTACTATCACTACAGAATTCCTATTGACAGCAAATAAAACTCCATTAGGTATTCCTTAGCGAGCCAATGCGTTCAAATGAACTTATTCTCTAATAAGCACCTACATACTTGCTTTAGTGTCTCCACACAAATGATCATGAGATCAATCATCCTCATCCAATGAAAGCAAGCAACGTATGTACCAATCTATCCGGATTCACTAATCCCCAATTTAGTAATCCAATGATTGGGAACTATTTTAGTTTTAAGCTTTCTAAGAATTTAGATCTCATTAGAATGATCATCATCATTATTCTAAAAGCATTGCTTAAAACTATGGGTTTATCACATATTATAAAACAAACATCATGTAGATAATTAAAAGCCTTTAATAAATTAATACTTTTTATTAATAAATGAATAAGATTGTTACAAAGTATATGCTTTATCATCAAACATGATTGGCTTGTGTGCATACTACTTTCAATCTCCCACTTGCACTAAAGCCAATCGTCATGGTATCTTATACTCTTCTTCTCTAAGTGACGATTATCCCTTTGTTGGATAAGCTTTAGTTAATGGATATGTAATGTTGTTCATGAGAGTCCACTATCTCTATAGTGATTTCCCATCTTTCAATGATTCTAATAATCAAATGAAAGTGCCACAACACATGTTTAGATCCAAGATGAGACTTAGGAACTATTCCTAGTTACGTAATGAACTTTTAATCCAAACAATCAACTTGCGACTTCATTTATAGCTATATACTTTGTCTTTATCACTAAACCAAAGAACTCTTTCTTTGTTTGGAACCTTTCCAATTCATCGCACCAATTGCTCAAGGTAACACTTTACCTTAAAGTGGATTTTCGTCGTCTTGGTCATGTCGAAAAACTTGAGTGCGTTAAGCCCTCTAGTTTTAATTTAGACCCACCATGAATATATGATCACATCCTTAGTGCTTAGGTTAAGAACTTTAAGATGTTTTTCAACGACTTATAGTGATCTTCTCGAGAATATGACCGATCGACATCGGGTCTCGTATATTTCATTGCATACATGATTGTCACTCATGCGATCTCTCTTCTTTGGAGTCTATGGGGACTATTAAGAGATACACTCCATAGCTCATCGACATGAGACATCTCTTGAGTTTGCCATGCTAAACGACTTTAGCATCAAATGAATATCGTTCCTGGGTTAAATCGAGCATCCTCTTAAATCTATCTATATAGATTTATATCCCCAATTAAGATACTCTTCCAAATCATTCATGGAGGAATGTTTAGACAACTTTATCTTTCTTGATTGTAGCATTGGTATGTCATTCCTCATCCGTAGTATATCATCATATAATATATAATACTAGAACCCTTTTACACTAGGTTCATTCTTATTTTTGATAAAATCAAACTCTTTTGATTTCATCAAAACGAATGTTCCATATTTGAGAAAGTCAATCCATTTCCTCATCGAACACTTACCTCATCTATGTAACTGGATCATCATCTTCTATGATGTGTACCTCATCATCATCATCCATGATGAATCCATACCTCCTAGGTATCTTTGGTACTATTCGATTTACGATTCGGTTGTGGTACAATAGAATTATCTACTGAGTTCCTCTTATTTGACTTATAGTGTTTTGTGGTTCTTGAACTCTTCAAGATCTATTATCCTCCCACTAGCCCCTTCAATGATAAACACCTTTATCTTAGAAGGCGGTGTGTTTCGCAACAAACACCTTTTGCTAAGTAGGATTATAGAACATATACCCTAAACTTACTTTAGGATGTCCCACAAATCACATACATGTCAAATTTTGTCCCAAGCTTATCCTTTGAAACCTTTTCACATAAGTTGGACAACCCCTTATCTTAACATACTTAAGATTAGGAATCCTCCCTGTCCATAACTTTTATGGAGTCTTAAATGGATTTTGAGGTTACCTTTTCGTAGATATGTATACCATTTCTAGGACATGACCCAGAAGGATCTTTGGAATGTCGGTAAAATCATTATGGACCGCACCATGTCCAACAAGGTATGATTTTTCCTTTCGAGATACATCAATCAATTATTACGTATCGGGAGGTGTCCATTATGAGAAAACCATTTGAGATGATCTAGAAACTTATTGCACAAGTATTTATTCCTTGATCTAATCAAAGAATCTTAATACTTTGCCAATTTGTTTCACTTTTGAATTCTTTGAACCTTTCAAATAATTCACACTTGTATTTCAGCAAATACACACATTCAACTCTTTGAATGATCATCTCCTTTTCTTATACTAATTTGTTCAATATGCAAAATTATTTTCATGTAAGTCAAGTATACAAAATTTATTAAGTAATATTCCAGTTCTATACAAAACATTATTATTATTATAAAGAACAACAATTGTTCTTAATTATAATACCAAAGATTTTTATTGTCCAACAATAAAATGGAAATAATATTTTAACAAGAAGCTGAATACAATAACAACTTATTGACTTAATAGATTTTGCTCGTAGGCATTGCTAAACTATAAGTTTCTATGGCTAATATGGCAACCTTTGCTACATTTTCCACACATAGGATTACTTATATTTGTTTAGCTTTCTACTTACGCTTGGTCCCTTCATAAATCTATATTTATGATAACCAAAGTCGGTATCCAATACCCAAGTAGAACCTTGACTTAAAGAAAAATTTATTTCAATCATGAACAAAAGCTGTATTGTAACCGAAACTTCACTAAGCTTCTTTGGTTAGCCTCTGCAAGATGCTTCTGCAGATTTCTTTCCGAGTGTCGGGCTTATTGTAGTGGAAGCAAGCTCTCCTTTGCTATCCGTATCGCTTTTGTTCTTATTATCCTTTGTTTATGCCTTTCTATTTACCTTCTTTGAATCGTTCTTCTTTTGAGGAAGATCCTTTGGCCCCTACCGGTAAGACATGGTCTTTCTTGGTTTGAAAGTGACTCTCAACATTTTTCAACATGTTAAGCAAATCAACGAAGGCGATATCTAGCTTGTTTATATGAAAAATTCACAACAATTGTGAAAGGAGTCCGGGGAGTGAGTGCAAGATCAAATCTTGGCTCAACTCTCCATCCATGACAAAACCAGTTGTCCTAATTGATCAATCAAATTGATTATGTTAAGAACTTTTTTATGCATACTATAGTGTCATTGGCCATTCTAGATCGGAAGAGCTCCTTAGATATCGATATCTATCGGTCCTACTTTCCTCACCATCAACTACTTGATGTGCGGGAATATAGTAGGAGCATCCATAGTTTCATGTCGATTTGAAGCTCGTACTACTCGTGGATGCGAGCATGATGCATTGAAAGCCAATGTGCATCATCTTGCCACTTTCTAAAAGTAGCAATGTCTTCCTCGGAGGCATTATGCGCAACCATTGCGAGGATAGGCGTATTAAGGACATAAGATAGCTTTTCGGACTATGAGAACTATTCTCAAATTCCTTAACCAATCCGTTTAATTTGATTCGATTAATTTAGCATCTAATATGCTTCTTGTGATGATAGTAATTTTAGACATTGTAAAATTTCGTAAATGAATTTGTAATTAACAACATTTTAACATACATTCTTTTATTAATTACCAAAATAAATTAGGTCTTGTTTTAAATTGGTATCTCCCATTATTTTCTTCAAACTATATTACCCTCACTTATATAGTTAAAGCAAAATCTAATTAAAGATTTGCTAGTGAGAATAAGGATCCCATTTCAAATGTATATAGCCTTGTGGTGACACAACAAACTATATATAAATAAATAGGTAGACAACTTTTGTCAATTACATCAACTATGCAACTCCTTTTCTTTTGCCTCTTAGATTATTTTGATCAAGTGGTGGCACATCCAGAATCAAAATTATCCAAGTTAAGTCCGACCTAGCACTCCATATATTCAAAAAGAAAAATATCATCCTTGTGGTGACACAACAAAACAATATTGTTCAATTTTCTTTATAAGCATCAAATGTGATAAATTAACATCTTAAATACTTAATACTTGCCTTGTGGTGACACAACAAACTCATATTAAATATTTAATACTCTATTAATTTTATCATGCTAGAAGGCTGACGTTCGATATTCCAAATATCTTTGAGCGCTTAGGACTTAATATAAAAATTGAGGGGTTTGTTATTAATTTGTCTCATCTTGTTTAGCGCGCATGCGTATATATATATAAAATACGCGTCGTATATTAATTAACATGCGAAGCATGTTTGCATAATATATATATATATATAGTATAAGCATGCACATATAGAATACTATATTCTACCCGGATTGATTATGGACTTTTATTCTAGTTTGGTTCACTAGAGCCACCAAGTGAACCAAAAGGTCAAACCCTAGGGGTGCAAGAAATAATATTTAAATATAACTATTACATTTAAACTAGGGCTCCATTACAAAGCGGGTCTTCAAGCGCTTCTTGTCCTTGATCTCCAATTCTTCAAAATTAATTCTAAATATTCCTATTACAAAACTATTTAAAATAAATAGAAACCTTGATCGTGATCGAGGGAAGTACATAGGAGGAGATAGAATTTACATTAAGAAAAATTAGAGAAGGCGAGGAATACGCAGACCCCATTTAATAAAACCCATACATTCATGCATCCAACTAAAATAAAATCCAATCACATTGGTCGATAGTCCATAATCAATCCCATTTATTATCATACACATCATCATATGCATCAATAAATAACATTCATCTATGAATAATAAACATTTAATATATATATTGATATCATTTAATGGGCAAATTTAGTTAGTATAAAATCTAATTTTGAATCAAAATAAACTCCTTTATTTTAATCCAAATTTAAATCAAAATAAAACTATTTTATTTTAATTTATCCAATTTTGAATAAAATAAACTATTTTATTTTAATCAAAATTTTAATCAAAATAAACTCCTTTATTTTAATTAATTATGGAATCAATTCCATGTAATAAAAAAAATCTCTTTAATTAAAATAAACTCTTTTATTTTAATTAATTATGGAATCCAATTCCATGTAAATAAACTCCTTTATTTAAAGGAAACACGGATTATATTTCCTATTCACAAATAAACTCTTTTATTTTGAATAATATGAAATCTTATTTCATATCTAAATAAACTCTTTATTTAAGGAAATTAGGATTCTCTTTCCTATTCACAAATAAACTCTTTTATTTTGAATAATATGAAAATCTATTTCATATCTAAATAAACTCCTTTATTTAAGGAAAGATGGAATCCAATTTCAACTCCAATTAGTTATCATGGAATCCAATTCCAACTCTAATTAGTTAGCATGAAATTTAATTTTAAAATTAAAATAAACCCTTTTATTTTTTAAGATTAAAATTATATTTTTTATTTTAAAATTAAAATAAACTTTTATTTTAATATTAAAATAATTATATATATATATATATATATATATATATATATATATATATATATATATATATATATACTTATCTATTAAAACAACAAGATTATTCTTGAAATACATAATATGTAAGGTATATTGTATAATTGATATTCAAGCATGTATATATATATCTTATTATATATATTTAATTTTTTTTTGAAGGAAGCACGTGCGGGGTTATTAACATGGCAACTTTGATAACATTAAATTTAGAATATACTAAATTTATATAAAAAATTAATTTAAATTACGTGACAATTTTTTTTTTTTTTTTTTTTTTTAATAAATTTTATATACAATAAAATTATGCCCAATTAAATTGTTCTAAACACATATCAATATATATATCAAATTAAAACAATTAATAATTTGCATAAAGGTTTGGCTCGATGCCCTTTGTTAGGTTTGTAATATTCAAGAAATGCAATCAAATTGCAAAAAAAGTGCTAAGCGTGTAAAATCGAGTTTAAAAATTTACAAACCATATACCCGGATCACCCTTTATGCATAATTATTAATTAAACGAAAAGATAAAGAATAAAATCATACCCTTGAAGATCGAGCTTCCTCAGGTACAAGTTCACCTCCAAATCCTTTCGCGTTCAACTTGAATCCACCGGTTTGGTTCCTTCCTTTGATCAACGTTAGCCACCCAAATGTTTGGCCTCTAGAGGTGATCCACCAAGGAAGAATAAAATTCAAGAAGATGGGTGTTTGGCTAAACCCTAGTTTTCTATCTCTATAGAAAAAAGCGTACTCTCCAACAATTGGAATTATTACGATATGTTGAAAAAATCAACAACCCATACCACCCATAATAAGACTCCTCTTATTTATAGATGTGGGCAACCCACCTTAACAATTAAGGAATTGGGTTTTATTTAATTAATTAAATTCTTTTAATTAATTAAGCTCCCTAATCTTATTAGGGATAATTAATTAAACTCCTTTAACTAATTTTCCTTCCTAATCCAATTAGGAATAAATGAGAGTACTTATATTAAATTAATTCCTAAACTCTTTTAGAAATTAAAATAATAATAATTGTAATAATATTAATAAGACTCCTCTTATTAATTTATATTTAATATTTCTAAAATATTAAATAATAAATATTAAGCTATTTAATTTATTCTATCACCATAGATTAAATTAAATATACATAAATATATTATTACGATTATGCCATTAACTTCTTAAATAATTATTCTTCCTTTTATGGTGTGACCCTTTAGGTTCTCCATATTAAACCCGGTTGTGAATAAATCAATTAGAACAATTCTAATCTTATTTAAATAAATAAATTAAATAATTAATTTATTTAAATAAATAATATTTATTCTACAATAGGGATAAGCCTCCCCTAGCGATCAACGACTTTCCGGATAATATAGATTTCAACATTAATCATTAAAGAACCTTTGAGTAAATAGTTACCGTACAATTCAATCCTTCCACCATACAATGTCCCAATTAAATATAAGACATGGAATTTATCGTCAAGTCTTATTTTATTTAATTATATGTATTTCGATCCTTAAATGCACAACTCAAATAATGCAAATTAGAAACTCCTTTCTAATTTCATTCTTATTCGCCAAGGACTACTTTGGGTTGTCATTTATCGAATCACATAGGACATTCTCTTCTTTTATTAGAAGTGGTAGATTCTTTATTGATCATACATTATCTCCATATACAACTTATTATACCCAAGCATACCCTTTGATATACCCTAAGGGTCTTAAGGAATAAGTCAAAGTATAACTCATCATACACAAGATACTATGATGATCTCAAGTCCAAGGATCACTTGTACTACTATCACTCTGAGAATTCCTATTGACAGCAAATAAAACTCCATTAGGTATTCCTTAGCGAGCCACGTTCAAATGAACTTATTCTCTAATAAGCACCTACATACTTGCTTTAGTGTCTCCACACAAATGATCATGAGATCAATCATCCTCATCCAATGAGCAAAAACATTAACGTATGTACCAATCTATCCAGGATTCACTAATCCCCAATTTAGTAATCCAATGATTGGGAACTATTTTAGTTTTAAGCTTTCTAAGAATTTAGATCTCATTAGAATGATCATCATCATTATTCTAAAAGCATTGCTTAAAACTATGGGTTTATCACATATTATAAAAACAAACATCATGTAGATAATTAAAAGCCTTTAATAAATTAATACTTTTTATTAATAAATGAATAAGATTGTTACAAAGTATATGCTTTATCATCAAACATGATTGGCTTTGTGTGCATACTACTTTCAAGAAGTTCCAAGAACTATTCAATGATAAGTACATTTCGAAATGATACTAATAATCAAAGATTGTCAAAAAGTATTCGAGATACATTCATGATATGAAAAGAGGTGTTAGGTTTGTAATATTCAAGAACGCAATCAAATTGCAAAAAAGTGCGAAACTTGAGTACTTGTTAGGTTTGTAAAATCGAGTTTAAAAAATTTTACAAACCATATACCATATACCGGATCACCCTTTATGCACAATTATTAATTAAACGAAGAATAAGAAATAAAAATCATACCCTTGAAGATCGAGCTTCCTCAGTACAAGTTCACCTCAAAAACTTTTTCGATCTCAACTTGAATCCATCGGGTTTGGTTCCTTCCTTTGATCAACGTTAGCCACCCAAGTGTTTGGCCTCTAGAGGTGATCCACCAAGGAAAAATAAAGATTCAAGAAGATGGTGTATTGGCTAAACCTAGTTTTTTCTATCTCTATAGAAAAAGGCGTACTCTCCCACAAATTGGAATTATTACGTACATTGTAGAAAAAAGTCAACAACCCCCACACCCATAATAAGACTCCTCTTATTTATAGATGTGGGCAACCCACCTTAACAATTAAGGAATTGGGTTTTATTTAATTAATTAAATTCTTTTAATTAATTAAGCTCCCTAATCTTATTAGGGATAATTAATTAAACTCCTTTAACTAATTTTCCTTCCTAATCCAATTAGGAATAAATGAGAGTACTTATATTAAATTAATTCCTAAACTCTTTTAGAAATTAAAATAATAATAATTGTAATAATATTAATAAGACTCCTCTTATTAATTTATATTTAATATTTCTAAAATATTAAATAATAAATATTAAGCTATTTAATTTATTCTATCACCATAGATTAAATTAAATATACATAACATATTATTACGATTATGCCATTAACTTCTTAAATAATTATTCTTCCTTTTATGGTGTGACCCTTTAGGTTCTCCATATATTAACCAGGTTGTGAATAAATCAATTAGAACAATTCTAATCTTATTTAAATAAATAAATTAAACAATTAATTTATTTAAATAAATAATATTTATTCTACAATAAGGATAAGCCTCCTAGCGATCAACGACTTTCCAGATAATATAGATTTCAACATTAATCATTAAAGAACCTTTGAGTAAATAGTTACCGTGACAATTCAATCCTTCCACCATACAATGTCCCAATTAAATATAAGACATGGAATTATCGTCAAGTCTTATTTTATTTAATTATATGTATTTCGACTCTTAAATGCACAACTCAAATAATGCAAATTAGAAACTCCTTTCTAATTTCATTTCGCCGCCAAGGACTCTTTGGGTTGTCATTTATCGAATCACATAGGACATTTCTCTTCTTTTTATTAGAAGTGGTAGATTCTTTATTGATCATACATTATCTCCATGTACAACTTATTATACGCAAGCATACCCTTTGATATACCCTAAGGGTCTTAAGGAATAAGTCAAAGTATAACTCATCATACACAAGATACTATGATGATCTCAAGTCCAAGGATCACTTGTACTACTATCACTACAGGATTTCCTTTTGACAGGCAAGTAAATCTCCATTAGGTATTCCTTAGCGAGCCACGTTCAGTGAACTTATTCTCTAATAAGCACCTACATACTTGCTTTTAGTGTCTCCACACAAATGATCATGAGATCAATCATCCTCATCCAATGAAAAAGCAACGTATGTACCAATCTATCCGGATTCACTAATCCCCAATTTAGTAATCCAACGATTGGGAACTATTTTAGTTTTAAGCTTTCTAAGAATTTAGATCTCATTAGAATGATCATCATCATTATTCTAAAAGCATTGCTTAAAACTATGGGTTTATCACATATTATAAAACAACATCATGTAGATAATTAAAAGTTTTAATAAATTAATACTTTTTATTAATAAATGAATAAGATTGTTACAAAGTATATGCTTTATCATCAAACATGATTGGCTTGTGTGCATATTACTTTCAATCTCCCACTTGCACTAAAGCCAATCGCCATGGTATCTTATACTCTTCTTCTCTAAGTGACGATTATCCTGCTGTTGGATAAGCTTTAGTTAATGGATATGTAATGTTGTTCATGAGAGTCCACTATCTCTATAGTGATTTCCCATCTTTCAATGATTCTAATAATCAAATGAAAGTGCCACAACACATGTTTAGATCCAAGATGAGACTTAGGAACTATTTCTAGTTCTGTAATGAACTTTTAATCCAAACAATCAACTTGCGACTTCATTTATAGCTATATACTTTGTCTTTATCACTAAACCAAAGAACTCTTTTGTTGTTTGGAACCTTTCCAATTCACTGCACCACTGTTCAAGGTAACCCTTTACCTTAAAGTGGATTTTTTTGTCATCTTGGTCTGTCTGAAAAACTTGAGTCTGTTAAGCCCTCTAGTTTTAATTTAGACCCACCATGAATATGATCACATCCTTAGTGCTTGGGTTAAGCACTTTAAGATGTTTTTCACCGACTCATAGTGAACTTCTCCATAATATGACCGATCAACATCGTGTCTCGTACATTTCATTGCATACATGATTGTCACTCATGCGATCTCTCTCTTTTGGAGTCTATGGGGACTATTAAAGAGATACACTCCATAGCTCATCAACATGAGACATCTCTTGGAGTTTGCCATGCTAAACGACTTTAGCATCAAATGAATATACGTTCCTTGGGTTAAGTCGAGCATCCTCTTAAATCTATCTATATAGATTTATATCCCCAATTAAGATACTCTTCCAAATCATTCATGGAGGAATGTTTAGACAACTTTATCTTTACTGATTGTAGCATTGGTATGTCATTCCTTATCCGTAGTATATCAACATATAATATTAGGAATGTCACGACGCTCCCACTGACCCTTTTGTACACACTAGGTTCATTCTTATTTTTGATAAAATCAAACTCTTTTGATTTTTTCATCAAAACGAATGTTCCATATTTGAGAAACTTGCTTCAATCCATTTCTCTGAGTGTCTACAACACTTACCTCATCGTATGTAACTCTGGATCATCATCTTCTATGATGTGTACCTCATCATCATCATCCATGATGAATCCATACCTCCTAGGTATCTTTGGTACTATTCCAGATTTACGATTCAGTTGTGGTATAATAGGTCTATCTACAGGTTCCTCTTATTTGACTTATAGTATTTTGTGGTTCTTGAACTTTTCAAGATCTATTATCCTCCCACTAGCCCTTTAATGATAAACACCTTTATCTTCTTAAAGGTAGGTGTTTCGCAACAAACACCTTTTGCTAAGTAGAATTATAGAACATATACCCTAAACTTACTTTAGGATGTCCCACAAATCGACACTTGTCAAATCTTGTCCCAAGCTTATCCTTTGAAACCTTTTCACATAAGTTGGACAACCCCTTATCTTAACATACTTAAGATTAGGAATCCTCCCCATCCATAACTTTTATGGAGTCTTGAAATGGATTTTGAGGTTACCATTTTCGTAGATATGCAGCCATT
This sequence comes from Panax quinquefolius, assembly GCA_020205615.1. Lineage (NCBI taxonomy): Eukaryota > Viridiplantae > Streptophyta > Magnoliopsida > Apiales > Araliaceae > Panax > Panax quinquefolius. The sequence goes on along the minus strand of CM035151.1, from coordinate 46,495,740 downwards.
TCTAGGACATGACCCTAGAAGGATACTGGAATGTCGGTAAAATCATTATGGACCGCACCATGTCCAACAAGGTATGATTTTTCCTTTTAGATACATCAATCAATTATTGCGTATCAGGAGGTGTCCATTATGAGAAAACCATTTGAGATGATCTAGAAACTTATTGCACAAGTATTTATTCCTTGATCTAATCAAAGAATCTTAATACTTTGTCAATTTGTTTCACTTCTGAATTCTTTGAACCTTTCAAATAATTCACACTTGTATTTCAACAAATACATACATTCAACTCTTTGAATGATCATCTCCTTTTTTTATACTAGTTTGTTCAATTTGCAAAAAATATTTTCACGTAAGTCAAGTATACAAAATCCATTAAGTAATATTCCATTCTATACAAAACATTATTATTATAAATAGAACAACAATTGTTCTTAATTATAATACCAAAGATTTCATTGTCCAACAATAAAATGGAAATAATATTTTTAACAAGAACTGGAATACAATAACAACTTATTGACTTAATAGATTTGCCGTAGGCATTGCTAAACTATAAGTTTCTATGGCTAATGCATGGCAACCTTTGCTACATTTCCCCACACATAGGATTACTTATATTTGTTTAGCTTTCTACTTCGCTTGGTCCCTTCATAAATCTATATTTATGATAACCAAAGTCGGTATCCAATACCCAAGTAGAACCTCGACTTAAAGAAAAATTTATTTCAATCATGAACAAAAATCGTATTTGTAATCGAAACTTCACTAAGCTTCTTTGGTTAGCCTCGCAAGATGCTTCTCGCAGTTTCTTTCCAAAGTGTCCAGCTTATTGCAAAGTGGAAGCAAACTCCTTTGCTATCCGTATCGCTTTTGTTCTTATTATCCTTTGTTTTGCCTTTTATATACCTTCTTTGAATCGTTCTTCTTTTCGAAGATCCTTTGGCCCCTACCAAGAAGACATGGTCTTTCTTGGTTGAAAGTGACTCTCATCATTTTTCAACATGTTAAAGCAAATCAACGAAGGCGATATCTAGCTTGTTTATATGAAAAATTCACAACAATTGTGAAAGGAGTCAGGGGAGTGAGTGCAAGATCAAATCTTGGCTCAACTCTCCATCCATGATAAAACCGGTTGTCCTAATTGATCAATCAAATTGATTATGTTAAGAACTTTTTTGTCTCAGCATTATAGTGCCATTGGCCATTCTAGATCGGAAGAGCTCCTTAGATATATCGATATCTATCGGCCCTACTTTCCTCACCATCAACTACTTGATGTGCGGGGAATATAGTAGGAGCATCCATAGTTTCATGTCGACGTCAAGCTCGTTACTCATGGATGCGAGCATGATGCATTGAGCCAATCATTGTGCATCATCTTGCCACTTTCTAAAAGTAGCAATCTCTTCCTCAGAGGCATTATTCGCAACCATTGCGAGGATAGGCGTATTAAGGACATAAGATAGCTTTTCAAACTATGAGAACTATTCTCAAATTCCTTAACCAATCCATTTAATCATCCGGTTAATTTAGCATCTAATATGCTTCGCAAAGTTGATAGTAATTTTAGACATTGTAAAATTCAGTAAATGAATTTGTAATTAACAACATTTTAACATACATTCTTTTATTAATTACCAAAATAAATTAGGTCTTGTTTTAAATTGGTATCTCCCACTATTTTCTTCAAACTATATTACCTCACTTATAGTTTCGCAAAATCTAATTAAAGATTTGCTAGTGAGAATAAGGATCCCATTTCAAATGTATATAGCCTTGTGGTGACACAACAAACTATATATAAATAAATAGGTAGACAACTTTTGTCAATTACATCAACTATGAAACTCCTTTTATTTTGCCTCTTAGATTATTTTGATCAAGTGGTGGCACATCCGAATCAAAATTATCCAAGTTAAGTCCGACCTAGCACTCCATATATTCAAAAAAGAAAAATATCATCCTTGTGGTGACACAACAAAACAATATTGTTCAATTTTCTTTATAAGCATCAAATGTGATAAATTAACATCTTAAATACTTAATACTTGCTTTGTGGTGACACAACAAACTCATATTAAATATTTAATACTCTATTAATTTTATCATGCTAGAAGGCGACGTTCGATATTCCAAATATCTTTGAACGCTTAGGACTTAATATAAAAATTGAGGGGTTTGTTATTAATTTGTCTCATCTTGTTTAGCGCGTATGCACACATATATATATAAAAATACGTAATATATTAATTAACATGCTAAGCATGTTTGCATAATATATATATATATAGTATAAGCATGCACATATAGAATACTATATTCTACCCGGATTGATTATGGACTTTTATTCTAGTTTGGTTCACTAGAGCCACCAAGTGAACCAAAAGGTCAAACCCTAGGGGTGCAAGAAATAATATTTAAATATAACTATTACATTTAAACCCGGGCTCCATTACAAACGGGTCTTCAAGCGCTCCTTGCTCCTTTGATCTCTAATTTTTCAAAATTAATTCTAACTATTCCTATTACAAAACTATTTAAAATAAATAGAAACCTTGATCAGCAGTCAAGGGGAAGTACATAGGAGGGAGATAGAATTTACATTAAGAAAAATTAGAGAAGGCGAGGTGCGCAGACCCCATTTAATAAAACCCATACATTCATGCATCCAACTAAAATAAAATCCAATCACATTGGTCAATAGTCCATAATCAATCCCATTTATTATCATACACATCATCATATGCATCAATAAATAACATTCATCTCATGAATAATAAACATTTAATATATATATTGATATCATTTAATGGGCAAATTTAGTTAGTATAAAATCTAATTTTGAATCAAAATAAACTCCTTTATTTTAATCCAAATTTAAATCAAAATAAAACTATTTTATTTTAATTTATCCAATTTTGAATAAAATAAACTATTTTATTTTAATCAAAATCTTTAATCAAAATAAACTCCTTTATTTTAATTAATTATGGAATCCAATTCCATGTAAAAAAAAAAAAATCTTTAATTAAAATAAACTCTTTTATTTTAATTAATTATGGAATCCAATTCCATGTAAAAAAACTTTTATTAAAGGAAACACGGATTATTCTTTTCCTATTCACAAATAAACTCCTTTATTTTGAATAATATGAAATCTTATTTCATATCTAAATAAACTCCTTTATTTAAGGAAATTAGGATTCTCTTTCCTATTCACAAATAAACTCTTTTATTTTGAATAATATAAAATCTTATTTCATATCTAAATAAACTCCTTTATTTAAGGAAAGATAGAATCCAATTTCAACTCTAATTAGTTAAAATAAAATCAATTTCAACTCCAATTAGTTATCATGGAATCCAATTCCAACTCTAATTAGTTAGCATGAAATTTAATTTTAAAATTAAAATAAACATTTTTATTTTAAGATTTAAAATAAACTTTTTTTTTTAAAAAATTAAAATAAACTTTTTTTATTTTAATTATAAAATAATTAAATATATATATATATATATATATATATATATATATATATATATATATATATATATATATATATATATAATATGTATATATATATATATATATATATATATATATATATATATATATATATATATATATATATATATATATATATATAATAATAATACTTATATTATGCATTAATCTTAATAAATTTCCATTAATTTACAAATTCTATAAATTTTTTTGCGGTATAACAATAACAATAGAATAATATGCATATATGATTATATATTTAAAACACAAAAAATTTCAATAAAACATGATTACGTTGAAATAAAAAAAAACAACCAATTTTTTTTTTTTTTTTTATAATAAATTTTATACAATAAAATTATGCCCAATTAAATTGTTCTAAACACATATCAATATACATATCAAATTAAAACAATTAATAATTCGTGATAAAGGTTTGGCTCGATGCCATCGTTAGGTTTGTAATATTCAAGAACGCAATCAAATTGCAAAAAAGTGCTTAAACGTGTAAAATCGAGTTTAAAAATTTTACAAACCATATACCCGGATCACCCTTTATGCACAATTATTAATTAAACGAAGAATAAGAAAATAAAATCATACCCTTGAAGATCGAGCTTCCTCAGTACAAGTTCACCTCCAACTTTCTTCTTCGCGATCTCCTTGAATCCACCGGTTTGGTTCCTTCCTTTGATCAACGTTAGCCACCCATGTGTTTGGCCTCAGAGGTGATCCACCAAGGAAAAATAAAGATTCAAGAAGATGGTGTATTGGCTAAAACCCTAGTTTTCTATCTCTATAGAAAAGGTGTACTCTCAACAAATTGGAATTATTACGACATGTAAAAAGTCAACAACCCCACACCCATAATAAGACTCCTCTTATTTATAGATGTGGGCAACCCACCTTAACAATTAAGGAATTGGGTTTTATTTAATTAATTAAATTCTTTTAATTAATTAAGCTCCCTAATCTTATTAGGGATAATTAATTAAACTCCTTTAACTAATTTTCCTTCCTAATCCAATTAGGAATAAATGAGAGTACTTATATTAAATTAATTCCTAAACTCTTTTAGAAATTAAAATAATAATAATTGTAATAATATTAATAAGACTCCTCTTATTAATTTATATTTAATATTTCTAAAATATTAAATAATAATATTAAGCTATTTAATTTATTCTATCACCATAGATTAAATTAAATATACATAACATATTATTACGATTATGCCATTAACTTCTTAAATAATTATTCTTCCTTTTATGGTGTGACCCTTTAGGTTCTCCATATTAAACAGGTTGTGAATAAATCAATTAGAACAATTCTAATCTTATTTAAATAAATAAATTAAACAATTAATTTATTTAAATAATATTTATTCTACAATAGGGATAAGCCTCCCAAGATCATCAACGACTTTCCAGATAATATAGATTTCAACATTAATCATTAAAGAACCTTTGAGTAAATAGTTACCAGACAATTCAATCCTTCCACCATACAATGTCCCAATTAAATATAAGACATGGAATTCTTGTCAAGTCTTATTTTATTTAATTATATGTATTTCGACTCTTAAATGCACAACTCAAATAATGCAAATTAGAAACTCCTTTCTAATTTCATTACGCCGCCAAGGACTACTGGGTTGTCATTTATCGAATCACATAGACATTTCTTCTTTTATTAGAAGTGGTAGATTCTTTATTGATCATACATTATCTCCATGTACAACTTATTATACCCAAGCATACCCTTTGATATACCCTAAGGGTCTTAAGGAATAAGTCAAAGTATAACTCATCATACACAAGATACTATGATGATCTCAAGTCCAAGGATCACTTGTACTACTATCACTACAGAATTCCTATTGACGAGCAAGTAAAACTCCATTAGGTATTCCTTAGCGAGCCAACGTTCAAAATTGAACTTATTCTCTAATAAGCACCTACATACTTGCTTTAGTGTCTCCACACAAATGATCATGAGATCAATCATCCTCATCCAATGAGCAAGTTAACGATGTACCAATCTATCCGGATTCACTAATCCCCAATTTAGTAATCCAACGATTGGGAACTATTTTAGTTTTAAGCTTTCTAAGAATTTAGATCTCATTAGAATGATCATCATCATTATTCTAAAAGCATTGCTTAAAACTATGGGTTTATCACATATTATAAAACAAAGATCATGTAGATAATTAAAAGTTTTAATAAATTAATACTTTTATTAATAAATGAATAAGATTGTTACAAAGTATATGCTTTATCATCAAACATGATTGGCTTGTGTGCATATTACTTTCAAGAGGTAGACTTCAAAAAGTTGGAGTAGAACAATATGACCGTGTCGCAGTACAAAGCTAAATTTGTCGAGTTGTCTCGGTTTGCGTCTCACTTGGTTGACAATGATAAGAGAATGACGCAGATGTTTCCAAGAGGTTTGAAACCCGAGATTTCTCATAAACTATGTTTGTAATCAGATGTTGTAAATAGGGCTCAGTTATTGGAGCACGATAACGAGTTAACCCAACCAAAAGAAAGCAGTTGGCAAAATGATAATACCAGTAGTAGCAGTCATCGAAGCGGTGACAACTAACGTGGAGGGAATCAACATGCTAAAAATTTAAAACCAGTAGTTCAAGGGAGAGCGTTTGATGTGACCTCCTAGAAAGCAAAAAACCCGAACGAGGTCATCACGGGTAAGCTTATCAAAAACTCTAGCAAAGTCTATACCTTATTTGATACCGGTTCTACCCATTCTTTTATTTCTCCTACTTGCGCTCAACGTTTAAATTTGACTCCGGAGAAATTAGACTTTGACTTATCCGTGGAAACTCCGTTGGGAGAAACCTTCATTACATCCACTGTTTATAAGTCTTGTTTGGTTCAAATCAGTACCCTCTCATTACTTGTCGATCTTATTTCATTGAAAATACTTGCACTGGACGTAATTCTAGGGATTGATTGGTTAACTACTCATCATGCAAAAATTGATTATTTTCGTAAGGTTTTTAGCTTTCATATTCCTAACCAACCTATTATGCGAATTCAAGCAACCAAACTATTAAAATCAATCACTGTCATCTCAAGCCATAAAGCTATTCGTTTATTGAAAAACGGATGTAAAGCTTTCTTAGCTCATGTCACAGATTTAAACAAAAATACGTCAGATTTGAATGATATTTCTATTGTTAATAAATTTCCGACGATTCTGAAGAACTTCTGGCCTACCCCTCAGAGCGTGAAATTAATTTTTTATCGACCTTGAACCCCAGATAAAACCCATTTCCAAAGCCCCATATCGAATGGCTCCTATTGAACTTCGTGAGTTAAAGACCCAACTGCTGGAGTTGTTAGACATCGATTTCATTCGTCCTAGTACGTCTCCCTGGGGTGCTCCTGTTTCTATTCGTGAAAAAGAAAGATGGGAGTATGCGACTTTTTATTGATTATTGGGAGTTGAACCATGTCACTGTCAAAAATAGATACCCGTTGCCTCGCATTGATGACCTGTTTGACCAGTTGTAAGGCGCTAAATTCTTTTCAAAGATTGATCTTTATTCCGGATATCATCAGTTAAAGATTAGAACCGATGACATTCCAAAGACTGCTTTCAGAACTCGGTACGAGCATTATGAATTCCTAGTCATTTCTTTTGGATTGACTAATGCTCCTGATGCCTTCATGGATATGATGAACCGAGTATTCAAGGAATATTTGGATCACTTTGTTGTCGTCTTTATTGATGACATTCTCATATATTCTAAAAGCCGTGAAGATCATGAGCAACATTTGAGGCTGATACTCCAAAAGCTTCGTGAAAACAAGCTTTATGACACGTTAAAGAAATGCGAGTTCTGGCTTGAGGAAGTTGCATTCCTTGAGCACGTGATATCAAATCATGGAATATCTGTTGACCCGGCGAAGATTGAAGCAATTCAAAGCTGGGAGCAACCTAAGTCAGTGACCGAAATACGTAGCTTTCTCGGCTTAGCTAGTTATTATCGGAGATTCGTAGAAGGGTTTTCTCGAATCGCTTCTCCATTCACTCAGCTGACTCGAAAAGATATAAAATTCGGTTGGAGCAAGGAATGTGAAAAGAGTTTTTAAGAACTCAAGAGGAGACTCATTTCAAAGACATGTTCGATAATACCATCCGCTCAAGGGATTTGTCATCTACAATGATGATGCTTGGGCAAAGGGTTTAGGATATGTTCTCATGCAACATGGAAAAGTCATAGCCTATGCATCTCGACAACTCAAAGAATATGAGAGGAATTATCCTACTCATGATCTAGAGTTGGCAGCTGTTGTCTTCGCACTTAAAATTTGGAGGCATTACTTGTATGGGGAGAAAGTGGAGATCTTTACGGATCATAAAAGCCTCAAATATTTCTTCACCCAAAAGGAACTCAACATGCGGCAACGACGTTGGCTTGAACTGTTGAAAGATTATGATCATACCATTCAATACCATCCTGGAAAAGCGAACATAGTAGCTGACGCATTGAGTAGAAGATCATATGCGGGTACGAGTGCAATATTGTCAACACAAAGGCCATTTTGTATGACTTACAAAGGATGGAGATAGAGTTAAAGACTTCAGGGACCCATGTGATGATGGCGAATATACGAGTAGAACCGACTTTAATCGATAAAGTTAAAGTTCGCTCAAGCTGAGACATTGGAGCCGATGCGTATGAGGAAGAAAGTGCAAGAAGTTGCTATGCCGGAAGCAAGAATCGATGAAGAAGGAATACTTCGAGTCAACTCCAGACTTTGTGTTCCTAACGACCCTGATTTAAAATATAAAATCATGATGGAGGCGCACAACACACCGTTTGCAATCCATTCTAGGAGTACCAAAATGTATCATGATCTTTGACATACATTTTTGTGGAGCAATATGAAGATAGAGATCGCGGAGTTTATCTCAAGGTGTCTAACTTGTAAATGAGTTAAGGCGGAGCATCAAGTACCAAAAGGTCCATTGCAACCACTTGAAATTATAGAATGTAAGTGGGAGCACATTACCATGGATTTCATTACCGGTCTTCCCAAGGTTTCTCAAGGAATAGATGCGATTTAGGTCATTGTTGATAGATTGACCAAGTCGGCTCATTTCTTACCTATACGAGAAACTTATACACTTGAACGTCTTGCTTGTATGTACATAAACGAGATTGTAAGATTGCATGGTATGCCAGTATCCATAGTTTCTGATCGAGACCCAAGATTCACTTCACGATTTTGGGTTAGTTTGCAGAAAGCTATGGGCACGGATTTATGATTTAGCTCGGCATATCATCCTTAGACGGACGGGCAGTCGGAGAGGACTATTCAAACTCTTAAAGATCTATTAAGACTCTGTGTCCTTGATTTTAAGGGAAGTTGGGACAAGTTCTTACCATTGATGGAGTTTTCCTACAACAATAGTTATCAAGTAAGTATTGGCATGGCTCCATTCGAGGCGTTGTATAGAAGAAAGTGTCATTCTCCAGTATGCTGAGATGAGGTGGGTGAAGCAACGTTATTGGGACCGAAGTTGGTACGTATGACTATGGAAAAGATTCAAACAATCAGACAACGTATAAAAACCTCACAAGATCGACAAAAGAGTTATGCTGATCTTCATCAAAAGGACGTGGAATTCGATATTGGAGATCATGTGTTGTTACGTGTTGCTCTATGGAAAGGAGTTACAAGATTTGGAAAGAGAGGAAAGCTCAATCCTCGATTCATTAGCCCATTTTTAATCCTCGATAGAGTAGGAACTGTTGTAACACCCCCATACCTATACTCCCGTGGTATCCGGTATGGTGTTTACAGAGAATTAACATAACGCATTTAAATCTATACACCCATGGTATCTGATCTCAAAATATTACATTAGATAGAGGGACTATCAGATATAATTCCCATAGATTCAAGATTCACAGTATCCCATTACATATGGTAATTCCCAAGAGAAATATTACTGTGTTTGGATACCCTCACTTAAATATATGAACTGTATCTGTGACTATAGTCTATCTATCTAAAATTCATAGTATCAATAATAACATGAACAGTCTATATTACCAATACCCTCACCCAGATGTATAGTCTATATCATGCGAATACATACTATCGTATCGATAGTAACTATATATCTGAAATTCAGAGTATTAATAACAACATGAACAGTCCATGCTATTAACACCCTCACTCAGATAAATAGTTCCCAAGGATCTCCACTAGAATAGAAGACATCATACTTTACATCTATATATGTAAGAAAACACGGTTGCGGAAATAAAAGATGTTATATATATCATAATATTATGATTCGATTACAAAATTCTCATAACGACTTCTTATTACAAGGTATTCATACAGACAAGAATATAATCTAATCTATGTAGGGACGCTTCCCTTTATCTACTCTAGATGTTCCAAGATTATCATCTAATACTGCAAAAGGAATAATTTGCAAGGGTGAGCTATGACATGCTCAGCAAGTTGTATATTTATAACAATATAGGATTTGAAGAATTATAACAATTCAAATTTCGACTGATAGTTGTTACCATTTCTGGATTTCTAATTCCAACTAGTTCTCGAATTTTTATCATTTCATCTACCACAAAGACTTAGAAATTTGCTCAGATATGAGATAGGGATCATTTTATTCAACATCCCAGAGTATGCATATCACCTACAAATTGCTCATTTACACTTACAATTTCATCGTCAATATATTCATTGACTACACTTTGCTCCCTTACGGGATACTCAACTTCATTATACGATTGCCTTGCCAAAACAATTTGGCTTGACACAACAGTTTATGCTCAATAAACAATATCATATGAATAAATAATTCATTTCTTAGTCATGCCGGAACTATAGCAATAACTTTTCAATAATAGGTAATTCAACATAGGTGTATTATATCAACAAAATATAGCAAGATAGAATCTTGTTCAAATGAATAAATGAGGTTGATAAATTTTCATAAGTAATAAATTAGGTATGAAGACTTGCTCGAGCGTAGATCGCCTCGAAGTTATACTATTCAACGCTATTAAGTACCTATGACGTTCAAGAATATAAATCTAATACGTTAAGATTGATAACAATACTCAAATAAAACATTTATTTAATACCTGAGTTAGATTTAATAGAGTTTGACTTTTAATACCTTTGATAAATGAACTAAATTTTATTTATAAAATTTGGTTATATTTTTAAATAATTTAATTATCCTTATAATATATTTTAGAAGGTTTAAAGTATTTTTAAAATTTTTATTTATCCTTTAAATGATTTTTAAACCATTTATTTCTATTTATAAATAATTTATATTTACTAAAATATTATAAAAAACATTATTTAATATTATTAAATAATTTATAATCATTTATTATGATTTTATTTTAATAATAATATTTTTACATAATTATTTAGTATTTAAAAGTAATTATTCTAATTACTTTATTAATAAGTTAATTATAAATAATATCTAAATAAAATAAAATAATTATTACATTTTTGTAGAAATATCAAAAATAATTTATAATAATATAATATAATTTTTAAAACTGTTTTGATTAATTATTTCTAATTATTTATAATTTATTTCTAAAAAATTAATTTCTGTCCGTCGCTAAAGCTCTACAATGACAGAAAGTGTCGATGTAGGTCTTCTTGAGTTTCTGGGCAGCCGTGCTCGTGGTCGAGTGGCTAGTTTGACCATTAAATAACTCGGTTTTTGTAATGAAGTTTGACGAAGCAAGTATTGGTGTTGTAGTACTCATGTAATAAAGACAAGATCAAGCAATATGCGTGCTTTAATCTACATCTAACAAGAAATTATAAAGATTTAAAGTTATCGTCGGAGTCGTTTCTTGGGTTTCGGGTAACCTGCAAGCGTTGGTCAAGGCCTACCAACCGCTTTTTGTGGCTTCAATAACTTTGATTTACATGTATTAGATGTATGTTTTGTTTGTTGTAACATGTAGTCTATATACCAGGTACATATATATAACATTAACATGAACAAATCCTAATTCTAAGATCTCTATTTATATCGGTCAAAGTACAAACTAACAAACCGTTCTTCGTGTTCTTCGATTTTTCGAAAAACCCAGAAAAATTGGTCATGCTCGGTCAACTACTTTTGACCAATAATTCTGGTAATCCTATGAGTTGTTTGTTCGATTGAAGATCATAGATATGTAGTATGTATACTATAGTACTAATTTATAACAAAAACATAAACAATTAACAATCAGAAGATGATTATACTGTGCTCATTGAAAAGTAGCTTTGCTCAATTGTTTCGAGCTTTCTGGGTAACCCAGAAAACCAGCTTCCGTGAACGATCAATCCACTTTGACTGATTATATCTTAGAATCTATGGTTCATCTGAACCTATTTTCTTTTCCAGATTAAAGACCTACTTATAGGCTACAAATATCAATTGATTAACAGACCAAAACATAAACACATATGAATTAAAAAGCCCTGACATTCGGCTGTCAGACCATTTTTTTCAAAATTCCCAGATTTCATAAAACGCTTAATTAAGGCATCTAGATGTTATGAAAACGTGTTCTACCACTCTAGCATACTTTCTAACATCCTAATACAATATCCTAAACATCTAAACAACAAATCTAACATAAGATCAAAGAGAAATTTATGAACTAGGGTTTCAGACCTTTTCGAGAAATTTGTGATTCTAGCTTTCGATCTTGTTGTTGATAACACCTAGCTTGATATGGTAGGTTTATAAGTGTATCTAGGCTTTGAGAATTTGTAGGTTTGCTTCATTTCAAGGTTCCTATTTATAGAATTTTCCAACTTGGCTTTTTGGTCATTTTTTCACCTACTTGCCTCCATAAAGATCTGATCTGTGACTCTTCTGATGCTTGGTAGTTTGGAAGCATGTCATGTGATGTTTTGAAACTTGTAATGGTGACTCCCAACCTACTTGTGAGCTAGTTGATTAAGTTAGTAGCTTAATTAGGCTTAAATCTTCACTAATCTTGATTAGGGTTTTGTTTCTAATGATTAGTAATGTTAAGTAATGTTAATTAGTACCTAATAGAAGTTTACTAACCATGATTAAGTGTTAACATAAGCTAATTTGAGTTAGATTAGCTAATTAGGGTTTATTATGGTTAAGTTTTTGCTAATTAGGGTTATGGTTTTGCTAATTAGGGTTAGCTCACTAATCCTGACAAGCACGACAAAGCGTTTTGTCAGTGTAAGCACGACAAAGCAACTTGTCAAAATAATTTTACCGAAAAGTCCGATTATGGAAAAAAATTTAAGCACGAGGTGTCAAACACGACGTTTTTCGGATAAAAATTTATTTTGGTCAATTTCACAAACCAAGTATATAATAACACGTAATATATTCGTAATGTAGAAATTTTATTTATATAACGGGATTTATACATACGAGTCTTACTAGGGTTTTGGGTTTTTTATAACTGTGGCTTATAGACTCGCTTTACCGCCAAATATGTCTCGTGTTCATAACGTTTTTCACATATCCATGTTATTTAAATATTTGAAAGACCCGAACCACATTATTAAGTTAGAACAGGACGAAATAGTGAAAGATTTAACGTATAAAGAGTTTCCTGTTAAAATCTTGGATAAGAAGGAGCATATTTTACGCTCCAAGGTTATACCTCTGTCGACGTCGGGATTTTTAGATGTCCCTTTCCGTTACTTGTTCTTTGGTGTTCTCATTTCAAGTGAGATTTGTTTGAAAAACAAGTGAAAAAGGTCCGACATGTATAATGTCGACGATGGACTGTTAAGAGTCGCCAGCTGGTTTTTTAAATGGTTGTACCAACACAACCGAGAAAAGGTTTGCACATTAACCCAGTGATGTGACACTGCTAAACGGGTCAGTGAAACCGAAATTCATTAGGGTCCGGGGACTTGGTTATGCGGAGGGAAGGTGTTAGGCACCCCTCGACATCCGTGTTACCACGGTGACCGCCTCTTTTCAAGAAACTATTATCTGAATGTGTGTGTGTGGGTCAATGTGCTGTTATTTGGAAGTAGTGCGAGGCCTCGTTCGCACCTATATACACAGGGTTTGAATTTATGTAAAAATTCAATTTTAAGCAAGGTATGGCAGTGATGTTTTATAAAAGAGATTTTTCAAACCCTAATGCTCAATAGTAATTGAGACCTTTTACACTCTCATTTTATTAAGTGTTCGGCTTGATTGGTTTTATTTTACAGATGCGAGGCATCCATACGAAAATAATGTACAAAATAATGCCGACTTCCTCATGGGTATGGAAACAATATGAGGAAATTCAAACACCGCAGAATAATTCACAAGCTGCTTACAGCTGAAAATGTCCATCACGGGAACCGAATCTAGATTCAATGGGATGAATTTGTGATCACATGATTCCTAGGCTCACAAAATACTGCAATTTATATGAAAGCAGTAAACAGGTATATATATAAAAGCTTTAAATATATATATATATATATATAGACAGGATCACCAACCACGAAGCACCTCCATGGGGGATCAGGAATGTAAATAAAGCTGTTAAAAGCTATCACCCGCCACGGAGGAAACTCCAGGCAGGACGAAACGTAAATAAAGTTGTAAATACGGTCAACCGCCACGAAGGAAACTCCAGGCGGGACGAAATGTAAATAAAGCTGTAAAATCGATCAATCGCCATTTAAGGAAACTCCAGCAAGATGAAAATATATATATATATATATATATATATATATATACAAAAGTAATAAACGCACCGGATGTAAAATTCAGGCTCATCGAATAGAGTTCGACAACAGTTCATATATATAAATATATATACAAAAGCAGAGTAAACGCACTGGATGTTAAATCTGTGCTCATCGTAATGAGTTCGACAACAGTCATATATATAAATATATAATATATATATATATATAAGTTTAGTAAACGCTCCTGCATCAAGTTCAGGCTCATCGAACAAAGTTCACACACAATTAATATATATAAATGTATATATATATATATATATATATATATATATATATATATATATATATATATATATTAAAGCAAATAAACGCTTGAAAAAGTTCAGGCTCATCGAACAAAGTTCGACACACGATTAATATATATATATATATATATATATATATATATATATATATATATATTAAAGCAAATAAAAGCTCCGCATCAAGATTAGGCTCATCGAACAAAGTTCGACATACGATTATATATATATATATATATATATATATATATATATATATTAAAGAAAATAAACGCCTGCATCAAGTCTCAGGCTCAATTGAGGTATAACTCAATAATATTAGTCAATATATATGTATATATATATATATATATATATATATGTTTGAAACAAAATCGCGGACCAAAGTTCGGCAAATGTATGCAATACGACTCTCAACGTGAAAAAGGGGGTAAAAGAGATGAAGAGAAAGACTCTAAAGTGTGTGAGAAGGCTTATGGTTGACCGCCAAAGAAGACTTCTATATCTTTAGAGTGGTAAATCTTGGCTTTTGTAGGTACAAAAGGGCTATATATGAGCTCACAGGTGTTTAAAATGAGAAAGTACACTGCATGGGATGAGTACAGAGCAAATTAGGCAGGGCTTCCTTGCCATTTTCTCTTGCAAAATGGGCAGCCCAAGCCCTCTATTTATAGACGATTTATTTAGGTGTACATGGTGAACCCTGAGTGTACGAGAGGCAACCACGGGTGGCCCGGTTTTTGGATCGGGTCGGGTTCGTCTCAAGTACATGCACTCGAGCACTGGTAATGTCCACTCGAACTTTAAGAAGTGCAACTGGGCATCTTTTTTGAGGTATACAGACCTATTTCGGACCGCCGTTGTCGAGAGTTGTACGATGGCATGGGATTAGAGTTTGTACGAAGTCATTGAAGATGGGACGATGCCCTCCGGTCTTTAAGCTTTAACTTTCATCCGTTACCCCGCACAATAGTCACTCGGGATTGGTTAGTCTTGTGGGACATCATTGCGTAGAGATGTTAAGACGATGTGGCATGGAATTGCGTTGGCTAGATGACAATGTTGCCCCTCACCGGTGTTATCACGGATTCAATGATAAATGAGACGTTGCTCGAAAGCTTATTTGAGATTGGATCATTATAATTTGTTGAAGGTCCTCATTATCATCTTTGAGGTGTGCATGTCTTCCCAATGTTATCGCCGAGTTGGTACAATGTATCTCATTGTGAGTGCCGAGATTGAAGCTGGTCGCATTTGAAACAACCATTTTCGGGGTTATCGCCGAAACTGCATTCCTTGGGGTTATCACCAAGGTTGGTGGCTATTCCCATGGTTGGGACTGAGACTGGATACCTCGGGGTTATTTCCGAGATTAATCGGTATTGGATCTGCATGCCTCGGGGTTACATCCGAGGTTGGAATCGTTACTCCTAGAGTGGGCTCCGGGGTTGATGCTGAGCTTCCGGTAGTATCTGGTATGGATATGGATTGTCTTTCAGGGTTCCCTTTTAAAAGACGAATATGTCCTCCTGCAATGTTAGTGACAGGTATACAGAAAATTTTGAGTGTCTACAGATGCCCATCTTTATCATACTCATGCATGGAGATGCATGGGTAGGATAAAGAATCCTAGACACTTGAAACGCAACAAGACAAATATGGTATTATGGGTAGCAAAATGATGCAAATATATGATGATGTATGCAGTACGGGTCAAGCCCAACACGTTGGGGATGATTCTTTGGATCCCTATTCCTTCAATTGGGGATTGGCAATGCTGACCAGATTTGATGTGTAAACCGAATCTATTAGGATGTTAATGTTGGAGTTATCACCAAATTCCTGTGTTCTTGATAACAACTTGATCCTGAAGAGGTACCTCTTATGTGCAAGAGATCTGTGGGGATAAAGCTTGGTTTATTTGAGGATGTGTATAACATATTCCATCATCTATCCTCTTTGATAACATTGACCTTTCCTGGTAGGTATCGCAGAACATGTCAAGATACTGTTGGATTTACTGCCAACAACAAATGCTGTCAGGGATGCCTGACCTTCATTGACGTGTACTTCACCGACATGTGAATCAACGGCTGAAAAATCATGTGGGACATACTGTCAAGGCTGCTTGACCTTCGTTGACGTGTAAATCAACGCCTGAGACTCTGTGAGTAGATCGTCAAGGTTGCTTGACCTTCGCTGACGTGTGAATCAATGGAACATTGCATTGTGACCCCCGTCGGGGATCCGCTGGGGGAATATGAGTAATCGAGCATGAAATCCTCGAATAGCTCTAGAGCTCTGATAGGTTTAAATGCTATCGGCTGAGGTAACGTTAAGGCTGCTTGACCTTCATTGATATGTGTGTCAACGGCTTAAATGTACGTTGTAATCCCCTGCTGGGGCTTCACGTTGTAACCCCCGTCGGGGACATACGTTGTAACCCCCGTCGGGGACTCACGTTGTAACCCCTGTCGGGGACTCACTTGGGGTAATGACCTGGAGTTGGCGTCATCGGACCTGTACAAGGTATTGCTGGATGTGGTTTGTAACAAATGAGATCATTGGCAGAGTATACCTCGTGTTCGGGTGACTACCAATGAGTGATGTGCAGACTAAAGGTTTTACCTGAGAAGGCCAGGATTGTATGTTGTTTTGCTCAATCGCATGGCGTTTTTATTCTAGATTTGACCTTTCTAGTCCACAAGAACTCCTTTGCAACTCGAACTGGACCGAGCCGGAGGGTGGGACCCACATAGGGGTGCCGCAGGTGCACCTACTGCAACCGCAGGTGAGCCTGCGACCAACCGTGGATGATAAAATCCAAAGCAGTTGGTCTCGTGGTTATTTTTTTTTATGTGAAGGAAATCCGTGAGCTTCCTTCAGATCTGCTGAGTTCGGGCTATTTTCTACAAATTTTGTCACCGTACATGTAACGCCCGAGAATTTCGAATTTTTAATGAATTAAAATTTTATTTGATTATGTGGATTAAATGAATTTAATTGAGTAATTATGTGAGTAAGATGTTCGAAGGTCGTTTTATGACCTAGAAGGTCCAGACGTGGTTAGTATTATGGCTTTGTACTAGAATTAATTGTTGTGAATTATTAAGACAAGAACGAAGGTTTTCTGAGATTGTTTGCGTAAAAACACTATTCATCCGATGTCGTTCAAAGCTAGGGTTTAAAATTCTGAAAAACGTGTAATGTTAGAATATGACGATATTATGGAATATCCAATAATATTTCGTTATGGCAGACAAAGTTTTCGCCTGCGGATTTAAAACCTAAGGGTTTGTGAAAGAGGTTTCCGAAAGGGAAATGTAATGCGTATAGTCGTTTCGATTTTTATACATAAGGAATATGAGTATTATACTAGTATGTATACGAGTATGGTATGAAGAATAGTACAACGCATAATACGATCATTATATGAGTATTATACAAAGAGAATACGTGAGTAATACGCATAGAATATGAGTTGTATTATTAGAATATGAGTTAAGGATTTTATCCAATCCAATTGGACTTGGATTAATTAACAAGCCCAATGAATTAAGTATACAAGCCCAAGTCAAGGCCCAATATTTGATTGGTTAAAGCCCAATGTTAATTAATGTCAAGCCCAATCAAAAGAATTAAACCGTGGGTCGAACCGGAGGGTCAAGGGATGGGTAAAACCCATGGGGCAACCCATGGGGATAACCCATGTGCAAGGTGGGACGGCCACTTGGTGTGCAAGCTGTGAGACCCTAGATTTTATGAATAAAGATTTAATTTTCTCGAAATAATTTTTTGAATATTATGGTATGGATTTGATATAATGTTATAGTTGTGGGTAGTATTTATAAATTTTGCAAAGTATGCAAGTTGTCATACTATATTCGACTGGTCGGGGAATATTCTTTTTGTCAGAGAATATTCGTACGATGGAACAATCATTGCTGGACCCCACAACCGAATTATTATCGGATTGAGAAAACGACAAAAATATTTTATGAAAATAACTACGTGAAAGTTTTACCGTATTGTAGACACTCAAATATTTCAGTACTACTGTTACTAACATTGCAGGAAGATAGATTCATCTTTTAAGAGAGAACCCTGAAAGACAATCCAAATCCATACCAGATACTACCGGAAGTTCAGCATCAACCCCGGATCGCAATCTGGGAGTAGCAATTCCAACCTCCTGATGTAACCCCAAGGCCTCGCAGATCCAACATCGAACACACACCCGAGAAGACCGATTAATCTTCAAGATAACCCCGAGGTATCCGGCCTCGGCCCCAACCATGGGAATAGCCACCAACCTTGGTGATAACCCCAAGGAATGCGCTTTCATGATAACCCCAAAAATGCTTGTTTCAAATGCGAACTACTTCAATCTCAAGGCCACAACGAGATACATCGCACCAAACCTAAGAATAACATCGGAAGACAGCACACCTCAAAGATGACAATGAGGACCTTCAACAACGCAACAAATCCAATCTCAAAGAAGTCTCGAGTAACGCTCATGAAATTTTAATCCCGCCGATAACACCGGTGAGGGGCAACATCGTCATCTCGTCAACACGATGCCACATCACGCCTCACGCAATGATGTCCCACAAGAATAACCAATCCCGAGTGACTATTGGTGGGTAACGGATGAAAGTTGAAGCTTCAAGACCGAGGGCATCGTCCCATCTTCAATGACTTCAGACAAACTCTAATCCCATGCCATCGCACAACTCTCAACAACGGCCGTCCAAAATAGGTCCTCAGATACCTCAAACGGATGCCCGGATTATACTTCTAAAAGTTCGAGTGGACATTACAAAGGCTCGAGTGCACGATTTCAAGTCGACCCGACCGACAAACCTGCCCACCCGGTCGCTCTGTACACTCAAGTGACTCACCAGCAGTACACCTGCTGGCTAAATTGTTTATAAATAGAGGGCTTGGGCAGCCCATTTTGCAAGAGAAAAAAGGCGAGGAAGCCTCGCCTAATTTGCTCGTGCACTCACCCCACGCAGCAGTGTACTTTTCCCTTCTAAACACCCGTGATCTCATATATAGCCCTTTTGTACTCTACAAAAGTCGTTGTTTACCCACTCTAAAGATATAGAAGTCTTCTTTAGCGCCAACTGTAAGCTTCTCTCACACACTTTAGAATCTTTTCTTCATCTTTGCACACACCCTTCTACACGCTGAAGAGTCGTGTTTTTTTTTCGACTTGACTTCTATATCCGTGGTTTCATTCGTGGTTTCATATTTATATATATATATATATATATATATATATATATATATATATATATATATATATATGACTAACATTATCGAAAGTTATGCCTCGATTGAGCCTAGATTTTGGCCCGAGAGCGTTTATTTGCTTTTATATATATATATATTTACATTTATATATATTAATATTGTGTCGATTTTATTTTATTCAAATGAGCTTGTATTTTATTTAAGTGATATATATATATATATATTATATATATATATATTATATATATATATATATATATATATATATATATATATATATATATATATATATATATATATATATATATATATGAACCGTGGTTCTGACTGCTCGATGAGCTCGGATTTTACATCCTAATATATATTGCATATATATATATATATATATATATATATATATATATATATATATATATATATATATATATATATATATGAACTGTGATCGAACTCGCTCGATGAGCCCGGATTTTATATCCTATTTTATATATATATATATATATATATATATATATATATATATATATATATATATATATATATATATATATATATATCACCCTCGGAGTTTACTTCGTGGTGGTTGATCGCTTTTATTTTTTTTCTTCCGCCTCGAGTTTTTCGTTTTTTACGCTTTTAATCTTTATTTATAAATTTTTATTTACATTCATTCCGCTCGAGTTTTTTCGTGGCGATTGATCGTATTTACATTTTTTTATTTACATTTTCGTCTCCGTACTGGAGTTTCCTCCGTGGCGGGTGATAGCTTTTAACATCTTTATTTACATTTCGATCCCCATGGAGGTGCTTCGTGGTTGGTGATCCCGTCAGATATATATATATATTTAAAGCTTTTATATATATATACCGCCATCGCTTTCATATAAATTATAGTATTTTGTGAGCCTAGAATCATGTGATCACGATTCATCCTATTGAATCTAGATTCGGTTCCCGTGATGGACATTTTCACCGTAAGCAAGTTTTATAAATTATTATCAAGGTCTCGAATTTCCTCGATGGTTTCCATACCCACGAGGAAGTCGGCATTATTTTGTACATTATTTTCATACGGATGCCTCGTGATTCGTAAAATAAAATCAACCAAGTCGCACACTTAATAAAATGGGAGTGTAAATGGTCTCAATTACTATTGAGCATCAGGGTTTGAAAAACCTCTTTATAAAACATCATTGCTATATCTTGCTAAAAATTGAATTTATACATAAATTCAAACTCGTGTATATAGGTGCTAACGAGGCCTCGTGACTACTTCCAAATAACAAAGACATCGATTCCACACACACACACACATTCAGATAATAGTTTTTTAAAAAGAGGCGGCCACCGTGGTAACACGGATGCTCTGGGGTGCCTAACACCTTCCCCCAAGATAACCAAGTCCCCTGACCCTAATGAATCTCTCGTTTCACCAATTCGCTTTAGCAAAGGTCACATCATCGGGTCAATGTGCAAACCTTTTCTCTGGCCAGTATTGGTACAACCATTTAAAAACCAATTGGCGACTCTTAATCAAATCCATCGTCGACATTATACATGTCGGACCTTTTTCACTTGTTTTTTCAAACAAATCTCACCTAAAATGAGAACACCAAAGAACAAGTAACGGAAAAGGACATCCAAAAATCCCGACGTCGACGGTGTGGCGACTCTCATTGGGAATCCAAAGAAGAGGACTTAAGCCGCTATTACAATCTTTTCAAAATAATTATTTGCTTGTGTGTGGATGTTGCATTTACATTTTGATGAATGTGTACGAATGCATTTCCTTATTACACTTAGTGCTTCGCACCATAATCGCCAGGATGTTAGTGCTTCGCACCATAATCGCCAGGATATTAGTGCTTTGCACCATATCTCGCCAGGATATTAGTGCTTCGCAGACATGTCATCATTTTCATACGGTGAGACGCGATGTATGTGTAAATGTATGTTGTGTGGTCCCTCCACCAGAGGCTATCCCGCTTGTTTGATTATCGGACTCGTGAGAAGACTAATTCTCCGAGGCTCAGGAAAGGCACCACCCAAATTCACTCCAGTTAAAAGACCAGATTAACTTCCCGTTAAGTAGATTGCGATGATTTGGGAACCTTCATGCCAAAAAGCCGTGAGAGTAACCTAAGATAGGTCAGACTCTGATAAACCCAAAACGGAGGAAAGTCTCTTCATGCTCTCATTTCAATTACTTGTAAACACAATTACTTGAACTTACATTCCATATCTATCTCCATGTAATGAGAAATATGAAGAAATGTGTACACATACATATTTAACATGCTATAAACAGCTGACACCCGTTGTGCAGGATAAAATTCCTAAAATGGACACATCACATAGCATGTTATTATATACATTCCCTAAAGACTAAACTATGCCAGTCTTTCGCTGGAATCAATCGGACCTACTACCCGCTCAAAGTCCAAAAGGCAACAGCCCACAAATAATCATGTCATCATCCCGACCAGATCGAAACTTAATCCAGCTTTTCGCAAAGAATTGACTGATTAAGCAAACAAATTACAGATTTGGCTATTCTACTCAAAGAATTACACCAGTCTACACAGGGTCAGAAAATACCCGTAAATGCTGAATCCTCCACACAAGGAGGAATCCAGGTCATTACCATACCTGAACCACAGTTGGATACGACCAACAAAACTCATGATGCTACCCATCCCACTGGAGATCCAAACACTAATGACATCAATAAGAAAGTCCTCCAAATGGAAGAGACCCTTCGTGCTATCAAAGGAATTGGAACACACGGGAGTGTTTCATATGCTGATCTGTGTATTTTTCCTGGTGTTCATTATCCAAAAAATTTAAAACTCCCCGACTTTGAAAAAAATACGACCAAGTTAGGAGATCCTTATACACATCTAAAAGTATTTATTGGAGAACTTGGATCATATGCAGAGGACGAAAAGCTCAGAATGCAATTATTCCAAAAGAGTCTAACTGGAGAAGCCCGTTCGTGGTACACAAGATTAGACAACTCCAAAATCCATAGCTGGGAAGAGCTAGCACATGCCTTACCCACTCAATACAGCTTTCAAACTCAAATGACTCCTGATCGGTATCAAATTACCAAGATCAAGAAACAGTCTAGCGAGTCTTTCAGAGAGTATGCTCAGAGGTGGAGACGCTCGGTCGCCCAAGTTAGTCCCGCCATGATGTAATCAAAATGGTCATGACTTTTCATAGACATACAAGAAGCTCCCTTCTATGAGAGAGTTTTAGTCAAGATCAAAGAAACCATTTTTCAAATGGTCAAACATGGGGAGATGGCCGAGATGGGATTGAAGTCGAAAGATTCAAGACCTAGTCAGCACTCAAAGTTGTTCTTCGATCACATCTAACTGGAAATTATGGGGAACAACCTGAGGGTCCATAAAAAGAAAGAAGAAGATGTTTCCCGATACTACAGGTCAAAAAGGCAATCAAAACATGCCTATTCAAAGGAGAAACTACACTCCCTTTCCAACGACAATCACAAACCCCAATACCAAAAGGTGGAGAATCAAACCCTCGAAAGTGTTTACACCCTTAGGGGATACCCTCGAGAACATCTTAAATCTTCTCCGACAACACGTAAGAAAATTACACATCTTCTTCCACCAAACCAAATTTCTAATGGACGGGTTTCAATGTCGCTAGAAATGTGCTTATCATGCCGAGGCACCGGACATGATACTCGTGGATCGTTGGGCCTCAAACACAAGATCCAAGACCGATAGACAATGGAGAGATTGTGGTCACCAAACCCAGATCAACTCACGATAAGACAAACCCTCTTCTTCAACACAAAGAAGAAGAGGTCAACATGATTAATGGAGCAATGGATGTAGTTCCAATTTCACCGTGATTCTTCCTGCACCATCAAAGACGGTGATGATAGATGGGATTATGCCAAGTTCCAGTTCACAATGGAAGGAAAGATGAAAGCTCTCTGCAAACAAATTAAACAATTGGCAGAACTAGTAACTTATCAGCATCAAGTGACACGTCAATTAATCAGCCAGGTGCATGCCAGTCTCCTACCTATTGTCATGAATATTCCCTCATCACTTTCAAAAAATGAAATGCTGGAAGACAAAGTGACAAAGAGAGCAAATGCCAAAGCCCGTCGGGATTTCGCCAACAAAAGGGAATTCACCTATCTGGGCCAACCTATGGAGGAAATCCTTCATATGCTAATCAATGAAGGAAGGATCAGTTCCCTTATACCTCCAATCAACCCTCGTTCAGGATGGTACAACTCTGATGGAGTGTGCCAATATCACTCCCAATCTCGTGGTCACAGCACAGAAGAATGTTGGGCACTCCGCCACCTTATTTAAAATCTAATCGACAGTGGTGTCCTGCGCCTAGCACGCAACGATACTGTGTGACGTGCAAGTGAGGATGCAGGCCCTACTAAGTGGAAAAGCGTGGTAGCAGTTATATCCACTGAAACTGATGGGATTAATACATTTCTCACAATGCCAATAATTCAACTCAAGGGAATCAACAATCCTTTGAAAGTGGCCGCTCCCGAGCCAATCAACTTGTCGTGCAGAGCACAATATCCTATTGTTAGCTTACGTACAGTTCCGTGGAATTATGGAGAAGGTGAAGGATCCACCTCACATACAACTGCTACAGTGTCAAAGGAAAATCCATTGTATCTTCCCCAACGGGTGATGAAACCTACCACCAAATTAAAGGGGAAAATACCCATGGAAAAGATCGAAAAATTCCTCTGCACTATGGGTCATAACGAAGCTACGGTGGTTTTAAGCTTGAAAGAAGCTCCACAACAAATATCAATTTTGGACTTGGTCCTAACTTCCGAGAATCACTGGAAGGTCTTACTAAAGGTTTTAGAAGAAGTTTCATCTCCGACATCGCTGGATACGTAAAAAGTTTCAACATCCGGTTGATCACATTTTCAACAACAATGTGATATCCTTCATCGATGATGACATACCGCCCAAGGGACCGGCCATCGTAAGTCGCTGAACATCATTGCGGTCTTGTCCTCCTGGATATATGGTAGCCGGAGTCTTAATAGATGGAGGTTCTTCTCTCAATATCTCGCCCATACGCTACCTTGGTGAAGATGAACATCAATCTCAACCGAATTTTGAGTAGCCATACTATCATCAAAGCTTTTGATGGAGCCCGCCAAAATTCTACGGAGTAATTGAGCCGCCAATAGAAATTGGTCCTCACACATTTCGCGATCTTTCCATGTGCTCAAGATAGATTCGGATACAACCCGCTCTTGGGATGACCATGGATTCATATGGGTCAAGCAAATCCCTCCACTCTTCACCAACAAATTGAAATACATCATCAATAATAGCCTGGTCACAACCAACGCTGAACTGGAGATTCCTCAGTACGGAGACATGCCATTCATCAATGCCAATGCCAATGTGGAACCAGTCAGTTTTCATGCTTTGGAAATAAGCAACACCCAATACCATGCTATTGGAACACCATTGCCCGAACCCAAGATTTCTGCCGAGGTAATGTTGGCTACTCAGGAAATGATGTCGTTGGGTCATAAGTCGGGACAAGGGTTGGGTAAAGATTGCCAGGGTATCAAGTACCAAATTCACTTAACCAGGCAAACTTGAACAGCTGGGCTAGGCTATTCTGCCAGTTCTAGTCACAGGAATCCTCATAAACATCAGCAGATTCCTTCAGCTTCAACCATGTGGCGTTTATCTTCGCCTTCAAACTCTGAGTCCGCACAACCTCCCGTAAAGGTGCCAGCCAATGTAATGGCTATGTTATGTCCCAAGCCGGTACCGGTGAAAGGAAAAGAAATATTTGTTCCAAATCCCGCATTGGAAGAAGAGGAACGAAGAATCAAGCAAGACGGCATTCGAATGATGTCAGGCATACGCATCATCGTTCATGACGAGCATACCAACAAATACACCCCAAACGATGATTGTCCAGACGTAATGGCCATCATTCGGGACAGGGAGGATGATGACAATCCCTCCATCACTGCGGTCCACCTGGACTTTGCTCTTCGCCAATTGGAACAAAGATTCTTTTCGTGATTGGTCGTCAAGGGTAAAGCGCGTAAACTCTTTTCCCTCAGTAGATATAATAACCGCTACTTTTTCTCAGACAAGATAGCAGCTTTGTTTTGCCAGTATATACTAACACTGTGTATGATCAACGCATTTCATATATACTAAGTGAAAACATATTTTGTTTCAGGACTCCAAATTTAGATGTGCATGTACTTGCTGATACGGTGCCTCTTCTCCACAAGGATTGTACCTTTGATATAGAGATGAATTCAGCCTTGATGGATATACAGGATGACATTGAGGTGCCTCCGAAAATTCAAGAATGGGTCAAAGACAAACTCAAACCCAACCATGATCAAACCAATTCTTTCAATCTCGGAACCTTAGAAAGCCCTAAGTTAATCCAGATTGGTTTAGACCTTACCCCAAACCAACGGAATGACATGGTTACGCTATTAACCCAATTCCAGGATGTGTTTGCATGGTCTCATGAAGACATGGTGGGTTTGTCCACTGACATTGTCCTTCATCGCCTTCCCATTAAAGAGGGATTTAAGCCACCAAGGTAAACTCAAAGCGATGAAACCTGAATAGAGTTTAAAGGTGAAAGAAGAAATTATGAAACAATTTCAAGCTGGCATTATAATGGTATCTACATATCGTGAGTGGATATCCAACATTGTGCCCATGCCTAAACCTGGAGAGAAGGCGCGAGTTTGCGTGGATTACCGGGACTTGAACAAAGCTTGCTTAAAAGATAGCTTTCCCGTGCCATTTATCCACATTCTCATTGACAACATCGCAATAATAATATACATGTACTCCTTTGCTGATTGCTTTGCGGGGTACCATCAGATTATGGTTGCCGAGGAAGATCGTGAGAAGACTGCTTTCATCACTCCTTGGAGAACTTTTTGCTATAGACGGTTGTCATTCGGCCTTATCAATGTCGGAGCTACCTATCAACGAGCTATGACGGCTCTTTTCCATGACTTAATGCATAAAGAGATTGAGATCAACATGGATGACATCATTGTCAAGTCCTGGAAGGAGGATGACCATATAGATCATCTCAGAAAGTTGTTCAACAGGTTCGTAAGTACAACTTGAAGTTGAATCCAGCTAAATGCGTCTTTGGCATTAAATCAGGCAAGTTGCTAGGATTTCTAGTCAGCCACAAAGGGATTGAGCTAGATCCTGCCAAAATCCAAGCCATCACCGAAATGCCCATTCCTCAGACAGAGAAGGAAATAAGGGGATTTTTGGGAAGAATCAACTTCATCAGCATGTTTATCTCCCAACTCACAGCAACATGTGAGCCGATCCTCAAGCTATTAAGGAAGAACTCCTCCATGAAATGGAATGACGAGTGTCAGAAGGCCTTCTTTACAATCAAGAAACATCTAGTCAAAGCTCCCGTTTTGGTGCCACCCAAGGATGATATTCCCCTGTTTATGTACCTGTCCATAAGTGACAATGCCATGGGCTGCATGCTAGGACAGAAGGACGATAGAGGCCAAGAACGAGCTATCTATTACCTCAGCAAAAGGTTCAGCAACAGTGAACACAAGTACACTCTGATCGAAAAGACGTGTTGTGCTTTAGCATGGGCTTCCATGAGGTTACAACATTACCTCCATGGTCACACAACCCATATCATATCCCGCGTGGATCCACTCAAGTACGTGTTCAACAAACCTATGTTAAATTGTCGACTTTCTAGATGGCAGTTGATCCTACAATAATTTGACATCGTATATATGACTCAAAAGTCCATCAAAGGTCAAGGAATCGCGGATCAACTGTCCGCCGCACCTTCAGGGGATTTCAAACCCTTGGAAACATATTTCCCAGATAAAGGAGTAATGATAGTACAGCAACACCATCAAGACAATACGCGCGCCAATCATGGAAGATGTATTTTGATGGAGCTATTAATATGGAAGGTTTCGAGTCGAGCAGTTCTAGTATCCGACACGGGGAGCAGAGATCGCTGCCGCCAAATTACAGTTTGTCAAACACCAACAATATGGGCCGAGTATGAAGGATGTCTCATGGGGCTAAAACTTGCCTGCTCAATGGGCATCAAAGCGATTAATCGTCCTTGGAGATTCAAAGCTGGTAATCAGACAATCCACCGGAATCTATCAAACCAAGGAACTATATTTGCTGCCTTACCATCGGCAGGTTTTGAAGATGGCTTTAGAGTTCAAAGAAATCTACTTCCTACACATTCCTCACAATAGGAATGACTTTGCAGACGCATTAGCAACTTTGGCCTCCTTGATTCGCATATCAGGCAAGGAACACTTGCCGAGCGTCATGATTTCCCTGCACAAGGCCCCAGCCTATGGGAATTACGTTGGAGAAGTATCGGATGAGCTACCTCCCATCCAGCATCCTTGGTATCAACATATCAAGGAATATCTAGGAGATGGATCTACACCCGCTGAGGCGAGCCCGACTGAGAAAAGGGGGATCCATCGAATTTCTATGAAGTTCTACCTGAGTGGAGATGCGCTCTACAAAAGAGATACAAGACTAGGTCTCCTCAGATGTTTAGACAAAGATCAAGCCCAAAGGCTTATGGATGAAATCCATGGCGAGTCTGTGGCCCCCACATGAGTGGCCCCCTCCTTGTCAAGAAAGTCCTCAGGACATGACATTATTGGCTATCTCTCAAAGCTGATTACAATGACCACGTCCGAAGATGCCATCAGTGCCAGATTCACGGGAATGCTATACACGCCTCTCCACGGGAACTTCACAATATGAGTTCACCTTGGCCCTTCTCAATGTGGGGAATGGACGTTATTGGGCCCATTGAGCCTAAATCCAGTAATGGTCATCGATTTATCTTCACCATGATCGACTACTTTACTAAGTGGGTAGAAGCAGCCTCCTTCCCCAGGGTTACTAAAGAAGTCATCATTGCTTTCATCAGAAATAATGTCGTTTGTTGATATGGACAACCAGAGGTGATTGTGTCAGACAATGCCAAAAACCTCAATAACAAAATGATGGAAGAATTATGCAGTAAATTCCGCATCAAACATCTCAACTCTATCATCTATCGTCCGAAGATGAACGGTGCTGTTGAAGAGGCTAACAAAAACATCAAGAAAATTATGCAAAAGATGTCCGCCAACCACAAAGATTGGCATGACCTATTGCCTCTTGCTCTTTTAGCCTATAGAACCTGAATGCGTACTTCCACTGGGGTAACCCCCTACGCATTAGCCTATGGGATAGAAGTAGTACTCCCCATAGAAGTTGAAATGGAATCCCTCAGAGTGTTAAAAGACGCTCAACTGGATGAAGACCAATGGGTACAAGACAGGTATCACCAATTGTCCCTGATAGACGAAAGGCAAACCGCGGCTATCTTTCATGGTCAGTTATATCAACAAAGGATCGCCAGATCCTACAAAAAAAAAGTCCGGCTACGGCAGTTTAAACAACATGACTTGGTTTTGAAGAAGATTCTTGATAACCAAGATCAGGCTAAAGGAAAATTTGCTCCTAACTGGGAAGACCCGTTTATTGTCAAGGAATTATTGCCAGGAGGCGCTCTCAGATTGCAAGAAATGGACGGCGATGAATTTCCACAACTCAGATGCCGTGTGAAAGCAGATTATATGTCCTCAAGTAATTCAGCAAACACCACAGTGTCGGACCATCAGATCACCAGTCATTCCGATTCTTTAACCCTTTACCACCTATAACTTTCCTACACTTTGCCCCTCAGGGAAACCTACATTTCAAGCCAGCAGCCTGGCTCTCCTTTGCGTTCCTACAACTTAGGTCATCCCACCGCGGATTGACCCTCTTACGTTTGCAGTTTGGCTACCCATATCTGGGATCAAACTTCTCATACCTACAGTTTATCCTTAACATAGGATTAAACTTTCTCCTCCCCGAACTCTGACCTGCACATGGGATTACGCTTTTCTTCTCGCCCTGAGGGGCGAACTACGTCGACCTAATCTCCTCTTCAATAAGAGTACGTAGGATACCATTTCATATGGCCCGGTCGCAATAAAATAAAAACACCAAAAACATTTCTACCCTCTTCTCCTTACAAAAATAAAAACAACCAAAAACATTCCTACACCATTTCTACCATATACAGCGTTGAACCTCTTACACCAGGTTCGAACTATACAGACCTGATCTCCACTTCAATAGGAGTATGTAGGCAGCCATTCATGGTCCGATCTCACCCCCTACCAAAAAAAACAAACTATTGTCATCTGGTACTAGGATCATCCTTCAATCTAATACATTTCATTGTCTTCAGACTAAAGGGGTGGAATTACCAGAACTCTTCCCAAATAGGAGATTCGGCGACCATCTAAGTTGTGGTCATACCTTGAAGAGCAACACCAATCCATAAGAGATGGAATTAACTAGGCTTCTCCTAAATAGAAGTACTGGCGACCATCTATGGTGCAATCAATAAAGGATTGCCAGATCCTACAACAAAAAAGTCTGGCTACGGCAGTTTAAACAACATGACTTGGTTTTGAAGAAGATTCTTGACAACCAAGATCAATCTAAGGAAAAATTCGCTCCTAGCTGGGAAAGCCCGTTTGTTGTCAAAGAAGTATTGACAGGGGGCGCTCTCAGATTACAAGAAATGGACGGCGATGAATTTCCACAACTCATTAACTCATACGCCGTGAAACGGTACTATGTCTGAAGTAATTCGCACACATCCTGGTGCGTAACCATCAGATCACCAGTCATTCCGGTTCTTTAACCCTTTACCACCTACAACTTTTCCACACTTTTCCCCTAAGGGAAACATACATTTCAAGCAAGCAGCCTGGCTTTCTCCTCTGCGTTTCTACAATTTAGGTCATCCCACCGTGGATTGAACCTCTTGCGTTTGCAGTTTGGCTATCCATATCTGGGATCAAACTTTATATACATGTAGTTTATCCTCAACCTAGGATTAAACTTTCTCCTCCTCGCACTCTGACCTGCACATGGGATTATGCTTTTCTTCTCACCCTAAGGGGCGAACTATATCGACCTAATCTCCTCTTCAATAGGAGTACGTAGGCAACCATGTTACATGGCCCGGTCGCAATAAAACAAAAACAACAAAAACATTTCTACCCTTACAAAAACAAAAACAACAAAAACATTCCTACACCACTTCTGCCATATACAGCGTTGAACCTCTTACACCAGGTTCGAACTACGCAGACCTGATTTCCTCATCAATAGGAGTACGTAGGCAGCCATTCATGGTGCGGTCTCACCACCTACCAAAACACAAACCCTTGTCAGTTGGTACTGGGATCATCCTTCAATCCATTACATTTCATTCGGCTTCAGACCAAAGGGATGGAATTACCTGAACTCCTCCCAAATAGGAGATTCGGCGACCATCTAAGTTGCGATCATACCTTGAAGAGCAACACCAATCCATAAGAGATGGAATTAACTAGGCTTCTCCTAAATAGAAAGCATTGGCGACCATCTCAGAAAAGCGGTCAATCTCAGAGAGGAAAGCCACACTGCTCTCCACATTTCCATACATAAACCAGTCCCAAGACACCAAAGATGGTAGGGATACACAGAGATCGATGATCCATTCTAAACTATCCAGAGACAACTCAATGTCCATCCACCCAGGAGGAATTCAGAATACATCAAGATCACAAGCCTTGAAGCAGCAGACAAAATATCAAGCAAATAGCAAGGCATATCTAAAAGGGAAGTGATACAAAAATATATTTCCCTGCCATATATAATGTTGTTTGATATATATACAATGTAAACTGTACATGACAAAATGGCTAAGCTTAGTCATGCGGTGTAAATACAAGCTCATCTACAAGTCAGGGTATATGCGAGCTAACAAGCCCAACATAGCGTCCCTCTCAGAAGACGGAGGCGAAGCTGTGGTCTCATGTATGAGAATATCCACACGACCCAAAAGATCTGTAGCCATCTGCATAATGACCATATGATCATCAATATATGTGTTCATCTCTGCGATCATGCCAGTGGTAATGGACCTCACTGCAGTACTATCTATGACGGCTACATCCCGGGCATATATAACACTATCCCGCTCAACTATCACTGTATCTCTGGCTGATATAGCCTCATCCCACTCAACAACAGCGGCATCTCTGCGATCTAATGCATCGTCTCTCTCTAATAGAGCTGCGTCTCTCCCATCAAGGGTAGTCAACATCATAGATCGAGCATGATCTCTCTCAAAGGTCATCAGATGAAGACTCTGCTCTAAATACTGTGCCGAGTGCTGAATCACAAAAGTACTAGTACTAGGAGAATCCGGAAGAAATGCTGGCAACCCAGCAGCGGGTTCCTCCTCGATGTAGGTATCAATGTCCTCTATGGGCTCTACATCATCTGACTCACTATCCGATATTGTAGATACTGCTGCAGCCGATAAAACCTCTGTCTCCATCCATGCGGAATACTTTGCAGAATAGCCGAGATGACTGACAAAAAAAGTAGCTATCTCACGCTGATCCCAACAGACATACACACGGGATCGGTCCTCTGCTGAGAGATATCGAGAAGCTGAACGTTGACCTATCGCCCCATCAAAAGGATGGAAATCCTGGAACTGGTCGAACTGCGACATCACGGCCAGTGGGTGATAAGTAGTCACACCCCTCAATCCAGCCAAAGGGAGAAAATCCATGCCCAGAGCGTGAGTAATGAAGCTGTATGGTGAGCAAAGCCCCGAGCACGGCAATATGTTGAATGGATCTCTGATATCTGCCAAAAATACAGACCAGGACTGAGCATCTGTACACTATGATGGTTGAAAGGTGTATGACATGGCCACATCATGGGAGAAGCAATACCCATGTCGTCTAAGGGTACCAACCGGTCTCAAGTGTGACATAAACCACACGTAAAACATGACCAAACTCCCTGTGAACACTCCTGTAGGATACGTGCAACAATAGGATGCCGACCGCAGGGTCTCTGCTACGATCATAGGTACAATGGTGCGACCCTCTCTAAGAGCTCTCATACCATAATAACACCAATGTCTATCTCGGCCCATATATCGTGGCATATGACATACGATGAAGACGCATGACAAAGAATAAAGACATCAACTCTGGCCAAACGCCAATGGTCCTCCGGTGCGGTGAAATCCCCGAAATATAGTGAATAGCTATCCTCTGAGCCAAATCTGTCGTACAGAAAATGCTGGGATATCACATGGCTAGATGTCAGCTCGTCCTGCACTACTCTGCGCGCAATCCTATGATAGTCATGAATCGCCTACTCATGTCTCCCAAAGCTAGATGCACGCAAGGTCTGTCTAAAGACAGCATCGTCAAACGTGCATACTCCTCCAGAGTAGGAGTCAACTCATGGGTGCCAAATCGGAATGCATGCCTATCTGGTAGCCAATGCTCTAGCATCCCATCTACAAACCCTGCAGGAACCTGAAAAGGCAATAAAGTCATGGTATGTCAGAAGAAATGATCTACTATTACCCTATCGGTGGTGACATCTTCATCATACCACGATCAAGATACCCAATGCCACCAATGATGGTGGGTATGATCTATACGGCTAATCGTCGAAGAAGACATCTCGTAAGTGGGCCGTGTCATAAGACCATTCGTGGGTCAATATCAATATCTCTCGGACATACATATATATGCATAACATGATACATGCATAACAGATAATGGATGGCAATATGATATAGGAATGAAAAATGGTGCATACATTCCTAAGTATATCATCATCTAATACATCACCAGCATACTACAAATCCAGGAAATGGGGCACGATCGCCCTACTACTAATAGAGGCCTATCAAAAGATATAGCGAGAATGGGGAACAGCCACCCAATATCTAACAGAGGCCTATCAAAAGATATAATGAGAATATACATCAGAAGAAAACCAGGGTCTCGATGTCTACGTCCTCAATCCTGTCCACCTGATGTAACTCCTCCTGAGTCACTGGATCTTTATCAACAAGGATATCAGGCCTATAAAGAGGAGGATCTGAGCCGGCAAAATTGAATGGGTCATCTGAGGGGCCAGCGCCTGAGCTGGAAGGAACAAATGACTCCGCCTCTGCTAGATCTCTGCCCAAATGCCAGATAAATATATGTGCCTGGTCCAACTGCCAGGTCAAATTATCAATATGGGTCATATGAGTCGAAGCTCGAACACAAGCTACCCAATCCGTCATCATCAAAGATCCTGGAACCATATCCCCCATGAACTGTGTGGCACGGGACTGGGCTCCAATAGTGTGAGGGGACCACCACCGCTGGAACGTCTCCTGAGTACATGGACCCTCTGATAATGCAAAGCCGTCAACCCCCAATAATGGAATATCAGTGATGGGTGACTGTGATAAGGGCCAATGACGCCTGGCAGGAGGCAAGATCGGTATACGAATCTCCCCTGTGGTGCACCTAATAGCACGCTCTCCTAAATAAAGCACCCAGCCTCCATTAGTGAAGAGAGGAACTCTCCTGGTAGAGATCAAATACTCGACTCTGGTCGGATGTCCATCCTCAAAGCCGATGGTCAAATGCTCCCCTGAATAGGGAATCCATGTAATGGTGCCCGCCGTCAGCAACTCCATCTGCATACGGCAGTGAGTGAAGCCCTCAGCTATAGGGACCTCCGCAAAAATAGAAAAGTGCCATCGTCATCCTCGTGGATAGGTATCTAAACCTAACACACTCACAGGACGTAAACATGGGAGCCTCTCATAGGCCCAAAACTGCCAACACAATGGCAAAACATCTGCTATAAGTAAACACTCTCAAACCTATGAATGGGAAAAGATAAGAGAAATACTCACCAACAGAAATGGGTAAAATCCTAGCCAAGCCTCAGTCAAACCCTGTGAGTGCATGCGCATGCCCCAGAGGAAATAGGCAAAGGTGTAAGAGCCCCAATCATACTCTCCTATACGGTCCACATCACGTGTGGCGCTGATCAAAGCAAAGGATACCATAGAAGAGTTATCTGCTATGAAGCAGCCTCGAATGATCATCAGGAACAATCGCCGCAGAACGCGATCCCTAATCCTGACATCATCAGACTTGGGCTCACTCTAAAGCCCACTCATAGCATCTACGCTCAAAGGACCTGAACGGGTAGTCCTGCCTTTGAGCGCCTCCGCCGAAACTTCTAGTAAGGATCGGACGGCAGTAGGGGTGATATTCGCCATGCAAGGCACTGGCTCCCCTACAAACTCCATACCTGTGATAAATCTCCAGTCCATAGGCGTCATCATCACCTCGCAATCCAGCAGATGGAGTGATCGAGTCGATGAAACCATCGCCAGACAATGCCCCGAGGTAACCCTGTGGACATCGACGGGAAGGATGGAGAAGAATGCCCGAATCCCCACTCACGCACTATCGCTCTATAGTCGGGATGAAGCGCCGTACATGGAGTGAATGCTAAACCAGTTCCCTCGAGGTCATGTAAATCCTCGGAACTTGCATGAAATGCAAATCAACATCGTAACCCTTTAATCCTCATCAATAGGAAAGAAGGAAGATCAAAGTCTAACGCCATACCTCGTTAAGATGCAAGTACATCGATGGATGTCTCGCTCAAATCACCCAACAACTCGGGCTTGCCACGAATGCTCTAAGAAGCTCCTCGCGAGGACATATGCAAAGACGAAGCGGGATCTTCCATCGGAATATCCGCCTCCTCGTCCTCAACGTCTGGCACATCTGCCCGGACAGGATGAATTACGGCCTCCACCAATCGACGAGGCTGTCTGATAGAACGGGGACGAGACACTTGTAAGCCCTCCGCCAGATGCCGTAAGTGGTCCTATAGAACTGCTTCTACTGATCCGGATCCATAATATCTAGACAACAAGTCTCCAAATCACCTCAGAAAGGGTGTGGTATTTCCTTACTTGGAGCTTTTTAAATGCATTTATGACTATATGCATGCATGCATTTACTTTAACATATAATAGAGTTAAAATGCATGACTACCCAATGCCTACATTTGAAATTTTTTTGCCATAATCCCTTTTGAAAATAGGAGTATCCACATGCACATAGGTATGTCTAGGTGGCCATTCAGTAGCACACCTGCCCCAAAGTCATATACATAATATATGCATTAAAAATCAAAATCATCATGCATAAGGCCAACCTCAATTCTAGGAGTACTTTTCCTTTCTACCTTTTGCTCATTGGACCTCAAAAAGGACAAAAAATAGCGAAAAAGGTGCCATTTGACTTTCTCGGAAGTCAAAAATTTTTCACATCATTATGTTCAAAGATGGTTTAATACTAACATTTACTATGTTGAATATTTTTATCAAGTCATTTATGCATACATAATCACTACTATGTGTTTAGATGCATTTCGATGCGATAACTCACAATCCAACGGATAGAAACTGGAAAAAAATACATGCATACGTTACCAGGATAGTGTAGAACACTTGTACGGTGACAGAATTTGCAGAAAGCAGCCCGAACTCAGCAGATCTAAAGATGGCTCGCGGTTTTCTCTTTGCGATGCAAGTTGAAAGTGACTTGTGAGACCAATCTGCTGGAATTTATCATCCACGATTGGCCGCAGGCCCACCTGCGGCTGCCAGTAGGTGCACCTGAGCACCCCTATGTGGGTCCCACCCCTCCGGCTCGGTCCAGTTAGAGTTGTAAAGGAGTTCTTACGGACTAGAAAGGTCAAATCAAGAATAAAAATGCCACACGATTGAGCAAAACAGCATAAAATCCTGGTCTTCTCAGATGAGACTTTGAATTTGTACATCACTCATTGGTAGTCGCCTGAACACAAGGTATACCCTGCGGATGACCTCAGTTGTCACGAATCACATACGGAAATACCTTATACAGGTCCAATGCCG
Organism: Panax quinquefolius; assembly: GCA_020205615.1. Classification (NCBI taxonomy): domain Eukaryota; kingdom Viridiplantae; phylum Streptophyta; class Magnoliopsida; order Apiales; family Araliaceae; genus Panax; species Panax quinquefolius. The sequence continues at coordinate 46,458,985 of CM035151.1, read as the reverse complement.
CCGACTCCAGGTCGTTACCCTAAATGAGTCCCCGACGGGGGTTACAACGTGAGTCCCCGACTGGGGTTACAACGTAGATCCCCGGTGGGGGTTACAACACATTCATCCGTTGACTTGTCTATCGACGAAGGTCAAGCAGCCTGGACGTTATTCCAGCCGATGGCAATTAAACCCATCGAAGCATTGAGAACTATTCGGGAGTTGCGACGCATTCTCGTGCGTCTCCCGAGAGATCTCGACGGGTTACAATGTATATCCCCGGTGGGGGTGACAACACGTTCAACCGTTGACACACATATCAACAAAGGTCAAGCAACCTTGACGTCATTTCAGCCGATAGCATTTAAACCTATCAAAGCTCTAGAGCTATTCGAGGTTTTCATACCCAACTGCTCGTATTCCCCAGCGGATCCCCGGCGGGGGTCACAACGCAATGCTCCATTGATCTACATGACAGCAAAGGTCAAGCAACCTTGACAATCTATAGATTCTCAGCCATTGATTCACACGTCAACGAAGGTCAGGCATCCCTGACAACATCTGTTGTTAGCAGTAAATCAAACAGGATCTTGACATACTCTGGCGATACTAACCGGAAAAGTTAATGTTATCAAAGAGGATAGATGATGGAATATGGTATACACATCCTCAAATAGATCAAGCTTTATCCCCATAGATCTCTTGCATATAAGAGGTACCTCTTCAGGATCAAGTCGTTATCAAGAACTTAGAAATTTGGTGATAACTCCAACATCAACGTCCTAATAGATTCGGCTTACACATCGAATATGGTCAGCATTGCCAAATCCCAAGTTGAAGCCACAGGGATCCAGCAATCATCCCCAGCATGTTGGGCTACAACCCCGTACACATGCATCATACATTTGCATCATTTTACTACCCATAGTACCACGTTCATCTTGTTGCATTTCAATTGTCTAGGATTCTTTATCCTACCCATGCATCGCCATGCATGAGTATGATAAAGAGGGGCATCTGTAGACACTCAAAATTTTCTATACTCATTGTTATTAACATTGCGGGAGGATGATTCGTCTTTTAAGAGAGAACCCTGAAAGACAATCCAAATCCATACCGGATACTACCGGAAGTTCGGCATCAACCCCGGATCGCAATCTAGGAGTAGCAATTCCAACCTCGGATGTAACCCCGAGGCCTGCAGATCCAATACCAGAACACACACCGGAGAAGACTGATTAATCTCGGAGATAACCCCGAGGTATCCGGGCCTCGGCCCCAACCATGGAATAGCCACCAACCTTGGTGATAACCCCAAGGAATGCGATTTTGGCAATAACCCCGTAAATGCTTATTTCAAATGCAACCGGCTTCAATCTCAAGGCCACAACGAGATACACTGCACCAACCCTAAGCAATAACATCGGGAAGACAGCACACCTCAAAGATGATAATGAGGACCTTCAACAATTGCAGCAATCCAATCTCAAAGAAAGTCGAGAAACGCCGCATGATCAAAATTTAATCCGTGATAACACCGGTGAGGGGCAACATCGTCATCTCGTCAACACGATGCCACGTCACGTCTCTACGTAACGATGTCCCACAAGACTAACCAATCCTGAGTGACTATTGTGCGTGGTTACGGATGAAAGTTAAAGCTTGAAGACCAGAGGGCATCGTCCCATCTTCAATGACTTCGTACAAACTCTAATCCCATGCCATCGTACAACTCTCAACAACGACGGTCCGAAATAGGTCCTGTATACCTCAAACGGATGCCCGGATTGCACTTCTGAAAGTTCGAGTGGACATTACAGTGCCTGAGTGTATGTACTTCGAGACGACCCGGCCCGACAAACCCGGGCCCACCCGGGTTGCCTCTGGTACACCTGCGGCTCAGCCGCAGGTACACCTGCGGCTAAATTGCCTATAAATAGAGGGCTTGGGAAGCCCATTTTGCAAGAGAAAAAGGCGAGGAAGCCCTGCCCAATTTGCTCTGCACTCACCCCATGCAGTGTACTTTTCCCTTCTAAACACCTGTGAGCTCATATATAGCCCTTTTGTACCTACAAAAGTTAGTTTTTACCCACTCTAAAGATATAGAAGCCTTCTTTATCAGTTAGCTGTAAGCCTTCTCACACACATTAGAGTCTTTCTCTTCATCTTTGCACACACCCTTCTACACGTTGAGAGTCGTGTTGCTTATTTTTTGCCCAGGATTTTGGTCCGTGGTTTCATTGTATATATATATATATATATATATATATATATATATATATATATATATATTATCGAGTTATTATCAGTTATGCCTCAATTGAGCCTAGACTTGATGCGAGCGTTTATTTGCTTTTATATATATATATATATATATATATATATATATATATATATATACTTATATATATTAACTGTGTAGGACTTTGTTCGATGAGCCTGAACTTGATGCGGTGAGTTTACTGCTTATATATATATATATATATATATATATATATATATATATATATATATATATATATGTGTGTTTATTCTACTACTTCACTACTCATATATCCAAAGACTTTCTTCTTAAGGTAGGGAATATTATTTGTTGTACTCGTAAGGGGTGTTATACTTTTGTATTCATGAAGAGAACTTATGTTATTCCATTCTTTATTATTTTGTTGGAACAACCTGTATACGCGGGCTACCCTATACTTGGTGACATTCTTCTATTATTCCGTCTTTATTATTCTGTTGGAATATCCTGTCTTTACATTTTACGCCGGACCTGATTCCGTCCTTATTATTCTGTTGGAATATCCTGTTTGTGCGTTTTCTGTGGGACCGGGTTCCTTCTTTATTATTATTCTATTGGAATATCCCACATGCATGTGTTTTACGTGGGACTTGATTCCGATCTTATTAGTATTCTCGTTGAATAACTCCGTCATCAAAGTACCGCATGCATGGTGATTTCTGTTATTATTCCATTCTTTATTATTACATTTGGAACATCACCTTTGTGAATTTTGCTCGACTCGGTTCCGTTATTTAGTATTTTGTTGGAATAACCTGTCTATGCGAAGTACCGCATGCATGGTGATTTCTTTTGTTATTCCATTCTTTATTATACTCAGTTGGTTAAAGTTTTAACTTCTATACTCCATGAAATTATTGGAATATCCTTGATATTTGCGCTTCATCCAGTATCTTTTCATGGAAATATTCTTCTGAGCATTCTTGAATTTTACTCTACAAAGAAGTATCATACTCAGTTCCTGAATAAATTAATTCTTGAACTTGTTTTATTGAATTCTTATATCATTGTCATCATCCTCATGTTTATATTTTTTTGAAAGTCATATGTGGCCTGTAGTGCATAGATGGACTTGGTATGATTATGACCAGGGATTATTCGGTGTAATCATAACCGTAATGTTACAAATGATGTGGAAAAAGTCCTCATTGGCCCGTAGTGCATTGATGGACAGTTTTTGGTATGATTATGACTATGGATTCTCTTTGGCCATAGTGCAAAGATGAATTATTTTATGGCATGATCAAGACCGTTGATGAAAACATGATTATCTTTAGACGTAGTGCATGGATAATTCGTGGTCGTGATACTAAAGAATATCCTTGGTCGTAGTTCAGGGGTGATTCGATGATGTGGATTATTTATTAAGCTGAGTCCCAGCGATAAAAGTGATGAAAAACCTTTTAAATCATAAAAGATAGTAGATTTTATTCTCTACTTGACTCTTTTAATGGATTGCTTGTTCCACTTCAGTTAAACTTGATGTTTGTTATATTGTATCAGTTTAACACTATTTAAGGCTAATGATAATTTATTCTGCATTATCTTAGTCATAATATTTCTTACTGGGCTAGTTGAGCTCACCCTTTCTTTCACTGTTCTCTTCAGGAAATGAGAATATAGCTCGGACAAGTCAGGGAACGGAGTGATGGTCCTAGATGGTGCATTAGTAGTCCTCATTACTCTGTGAAATAGTGTGATAATGATTGTAATGAGGACTCCTTTTGAGTTTGTATACTCTCTAGTAGACAATATTTGTATTCAAACTCACAGTTTATGTTTTGTCGTATTGTACACGACAGTTGTATTATTAAGTTGTATTTGAATTCTGTACCATGTATCCGGCGACTCAAGATGGGTGATGTTTACCTAATTTTGGGGGCGTCACAGTTGGTATCAAAGCTTATGGATATGATCCATGGCTAAGATTTGAGACTAGAACTAGGAGAGGAGAGAAGGGGAATTCCTTCGCTAGTATGACCTACCTATGTTTATTTGATATTTAATTGGTCGATCAGAGTATAGAGATAATATGTGATATGTTAATTAACCCTTGTTTTGTGGCAGTATTTGAAAATGGCATCTAAAAATGTTGAGATAAGCAATGGAGCACAAGAGACTGTTGATTCTCCACAGATCAATAATCAGGACAATGTGCAATAGGATGGCGATAATCCTCCTGTAAACAACAACACTGATCAATCGATTGAACGCCAGACGTTTAGGAGTTTTTAGAATTCATGCAACATCGGTGAAAGACGGCTCCTGCTCATAATGAAGGAGGAAAAATGGCAACCCACGGTTGGTCACCGCTAAGCAATTCAAGGATTTGGGACCACCGGAATTTTGGGAAAGCGAACCACTTAAAGGCGAGACGTGGTTAAATTAGATCACCAAGATATTTGATGTCTTGGGATGCTCCGAGGAGTAAAAGGTTCCTTTTGCCACCTTTATGTTGCGTGAAGAGGCAGAATCTTTGGTGGGAATCAGAAAGCGTACCCAGCATCGGCCGACTCAAGATGTCTTGGGAGAAGTTCCAAGAGGTTTTCAATGACAAGTACTTTCCCGAAAGTATTCGTCACATGAAGGAGGTGGAGTTTATTAAGTTGGAGCAAAACAGCATGACCGTGTCGCAATACGAAGCCAAGTTTGCCGAGTTGTCCCGATTTGTGTCCCATTTGGTTGATAATGAGGAGAGAATGATGCAAATGTTTCTAAGAGGTTTGAAACCTGAGATACGTCAATATCTTATCTCTCATAAACTGTGTTTGTATTCAGATGTTGTTAATAGGGCTCAGTTATTAGAGCGCGATAATGAGTTAACCCAACAAAAAGAGAGCAGCTGGCAAAATTATAATACCGATAATAACAGCCATCAAAGCGGTGACAATAAGCATGGAGGGAATCAATATGCCAGAAATGGTAACCACTTTGGTGGTAATCATGGTCAAAACAATAAGAATGGACATTTCAAGAAGAGAAGGTTCAACAATGACATGAAGACGTCGGCATTAGCACCCGTTTTAAAGGAAGAAGAACGACCATCGATCGTATGTTTCAAATGCGGACAAGAGGAACACATCCGTCCAAACTGTACGCAGCAATCCAAAACGTGTTTTAATTGCGGAAGAGAAGTCACCTGGCTCAATTTAATCGTATGGTGAAGTCAATTCCAAGCTGGAATAGGGATGCCAAAGGATGTCCCAGACAAGCCAAAGCCGGTAGTTTAAGAGAGAGCATTTTTTTTTCGTGACGAGGAACCTGAATAAAATTATCACGGGTATGTTAGTCATAAACTCTTGCGAAGTCTATACCGTGTTAAATACGGGTTCTACTTACTCTTTTATTTCACCTAGTTGTGTTCAATGTTTGAAGTTAACTCCGGAGAAGTTAGACTTTGATATATCTGTTGGGAGAAACCTTCGTTACCTCCACTATTTATAAATCTTGTTCAAATTAACACTTTCACGTTACCTGTAGATCGTATCTCTTTGAAAATACTTGCCTTTGATGTGATTTTAGGAATAGATTGGTTAACTACTCATCATGCTTTTCGTAAGGTTGTTAGCTTTTATATTCTTAACCAACCTGTTATGCGAATTCAAGCAATCAAATCACTAAAGTCAATCATTGTCATATCAAGCCATAAGTAAAGAGCCCCGGTCCTTTCGTTGTTGACTTTCTTGTGTAGAATGCACAGAAGCCAGACTTTCTGTAGGCGACATCGTGAATGATGATGGCAAGTTGATAGGTATCAATGTGACGTACTATCCAAGTCTTTGATGAGGGTCACAGCTTTGAATGATATTTCTATTGTTAATAAATTTCCTGACGTATTCTTGAAGACTTCTTAGCCTACCCCTAGAGCGTGAAATCGAATTTTGTATTGACCCCAGTACAAAACCCATTTCTTAAACCCTTAAATATTTCTTCAACTAAAATGAACGTAACATGCGCCAAAGACGTTGGCTCGAGCTGTTGAAGATTACGATCGTACCATTCAATACCATCGTGGGAAAGTGAAAGTGGTAGCTGACGCATTAAGTAGAAGATCGTATGCGTTTACGAGTGCGATGTTGTTAACACAAAGGCCCATTTCATACGACTTACAAATGATGAAGATAGAGTTAAAGACTATAGGAACCCAAGTGAAGATAACGAATATACGAGTAGAATAGACTTTAATCAATAAAGTTAAAGCCGCTCAAGCTATACACCCGGAGCTGATGAATGTGAAGAAGAAGATTCAAGAGGACGTTATTCTAGAAGCAAGAATCGACGAAGAGAGGAAATATCAACCCTAGATTTAATTAGCCCATTTAAAATCCTTGATCGAGTAGGAACTGTGGCTTATAGACTCGTTTTACCGCCAAGTATGCCGCGTGTTCATAACGTTTTTAACGTATCGATGTTACGTAAATATGTGGACGACCCGAACCACATTATTAATTTAGAACCGGACGAGATAGCGGATGATTTAACGTTTGAGGAGATACGTGTTAAAATCTTGGATAAGAAGAATCGTATTCAACACTCAAAGATTATACCTCAAGAGTTAGAATTTGAAATGAAGTGGAGGTATCCTCACCTCTTCGGCATACCAGGTACGTACGTAAATTTCGAGGGCGAAATTCCATAAGGAGAGGAGATTCTGAGACCCCAGATTTTATGAATAAAGATTTAATTTTCTCGAAATAATTTTTTGAATATTATGGTATGGATTTGATATAATGTTATAGTTGTGGGTAGTATTTATAAATTTTGCAAAGTATGCAAGTTGTCATATTATATTCGACTGGTCGGAGAATATTCTTTCTGTCGGAGAATATTTGTACGACGGTACAATCATTGGTGGACCCCACAACGGAATTATTGTCGGATTGAGAAAAAGACAAAAATATTTTATGAAAATAATGGCGAAAGTTTTACCGATTAATCTTTGTTGAACTACTCGGTAGTAAAAAATACGAATAATCTGGCGTTAGCACAAGTAAGCACACCGGTATTGATTATTGATGCTTATGTGATAAGTCACTCAATTTTGTTTTATTGGTATTATTAATGTAATAAAACAAAATACTTTTATAAAGTTATTCTATGACTAGAATATATTATATTTTATTATGCATAGTGTTACATAAGTTAGTCGCATAGTATTTTGTATAGTAGTAAATCTTTTTATATAAAACATAATACTTTTATAAAGTTATCTATTTTATTAGACAATAATTAGAATATATTATATTTTATTATGCATAGTGTTTGCATAGTGCGATAGTGTTTACATAGTAAAATCTTTTATAAAGTTATTCGTTTTATTAGATTATAAATAGAATATATTATATTTTATTTAAAAGATTTTGCTTTAAATATAGACCGTCAGATTAAAGTAAATCAATCTAGACCGTTCATAAGTTAGTTACTATGCAGTCCATTTTTCTATAAATAGAAGCTCATTCCTTCATTATTTCTTACGAATTCACTGAAACTCTAGAGAGATAAACTATAGAAAGAAAGAAGAAAAGTATTCTACTACTTCACTACTCATATATCCAGTACTCTTCTTCTTAAGGTAGGGAATATTATTTGTTGTACTCGTAAGGGGTGTTATTCTTTTGTATTCATGAAGAGAACTTATGTTATTCCATTCTTTATTATTTTGTTGGAATAACTTGTATACGCGGGCTACCCTATACTTGGTGACATTCTTCTATTATTACGTCTTTATTATTCTGTTGGAATATCCTATCTCATGCGCTTTCTACCGGACTGATTCCGTCATTATTATTACTGTTGAAAATATCCCATCAGACGCTTTTACGCCGGACACGGTTCCATCTTTATTATTATTCGTTGGAATATCATCGTATACGTGTGTTTTACGCTGGGACCTAATTAAAATCCTTATTAGTATTCTCGTTGGAATAAACTGCATCATGCAAGCACCGTATGCATGGTGATTTACATTGTTATTCCATTCTTTATTATTCTCGTTAGAACATCCCGTAGGCATGTAATTTTAAACGATTCGGTTCTCGTTATTTAGTATTCTGTTGGAATAACCTGTCTATGCGAAGTACCGCATGCATGGTAATTTCTTTTGTTATTCCATTCTTTATTATACTCAGTTGGTTAAAGTTTTAACTTTTATACTCCATGAAATTAGTGGAATATCCATGATATTTGTGCTTCATCCAGTATCTTTTCATGGAATTATTCTTCTGAGCATTCTTGAATTTTACTCTACAAAGTAGTATCATGTTGACAATTTGGACATTATCAGTTCCTGAATAAATTAATTCTTGAACTTGTTTTATTGAATTCTTATATCATTGTCATCATCCTCATGTTTATATTTTTTTGAAAGTCATCTGTGGCCTGTAGTGCATAGATGGACTTGGTATGATTATGACCAGGGATTATTCAGTGTAATCATAACCGTAATGTTACAAATGATGTGGAAAAAGTCCTCATTGGCCCGTAGTGCATTGATGGACAGTTTTTGGTATGATTATGACTATGGATTCTCTTTGGTCATAGTGCAAAGATGAATTGTTTTATGGCATGATCAGGACCGTTGATGAAAACATGATTATCTTTAGCCGTAGTGCATGGATAATTCGTGGTCGTTATACTAAAGAATATCCTTGGCCTGTAGTTTAGGGGTGATTCGATGATGTGGATTATTTATTAAGCTGAGTCCCAGCGATAAAAGCGATGAAAAACATTTTAAATCATAAAAGATAGTAGATTTTATTCTCTACTTGACTCTTTTAATGGATTGCTTGTTCTGCTACAGTTAAACTTGATGTTTGTTATATTGTATCAGTTTAACACTGTTTAAGGCTAATGATAATTTATTCTGTATTATCTTAGTCATAATATTTCAAATTGGGCTAGTTGAGCTCACCCTTTCTTTCACTGTTCTCTTCAGGAAATGAGAATATAGCTAGGACGAGTCGGGCAACGGAGTGATGGTCCTAGATGGTGCATTAGTAGTCCTCACAATTCTATGAAATAGTATGATAATAATTGTAATGAGGACTCCTTTTGAGTTTGTATACTGTCTAGTAGACAATATTTGTATTCAAACTCACAGTTTATGTTTTGTCATATTGTACACGACAGTTGTATTATTAAGTTGTATTTGAATTCTGTACCATGTATCCGGCGACTCAAGATGGGTGATGTATACCTAATTTTGGGGGCGTCACACAAGCCAAGTGTATCACTTGGTCACCAAGTATTTTGCTTGGTGACAAAGTTGTAAATAAGTGAGGAGGTGCTAAATTGGACCATTTTGTCCCTCATTGTATTTTCTATAAATACAAGGCTTAGGTTGAGCTTTTGTGGTTTTAAAAAGATTGTTCAACCTATATTGAGAGAGAGAAAGAGCTAGAATCATACAATCCTTCTACTTCCAAGCAAACCAATAGACGTTTATCAAGAACGTTAACTACTTCAAAGGTAAATTCCTATAAACCGTAATCTTCATCCTTTTCGATTTCTTTCTCATAGAAGAATCGTAGATGATTGGAGTATGTTTATGGAGGAGAGATAGGGATGCCTAGTAATGACCAAATCATGGATAGGTCATGACCAAATAAGAATCGTAAGTATTTACGTGAGTTAAAACCATAAAAAGTCTTGAACGTGAACTTAGTTTGGAATGAACGTTTAAGAATCAATATAGCTAAGGAATGTACATATTGCTTGGTTAGAATGTGGAAATGAAGTCCATGGAGTATTCCATGTGATATGGCTTCGAGAACATTAGTAGCGAAGTTATGGAGGATTTTGCGGAAATAGACGTTAAACGTCAAAAACGTATAAAGTCCGGATTAAAGGTCAAAAGTTGTCGTGTGACTTGAAAACGTTGGTTTCCAATGTCAACACGTGAGATAAGATAATTAAGAGTCGTTGGCGAAAGAATCGTCGCATTTCGACTTATAACGAAGAAAACTAGTTTTGAACGGACGAAAACGTTAAACGAACGCTCGAAAATGAACTTAAAGGTGAATTCCGAGTTAACAAATTCAGAAATGTGAAATTCTTATACAAACATGTAAAGGATGTAATTTGTGACTTGTAGGAATTCGAATGGGTCAATTCGGATGTAAAACAAAAAAATTAGGAAGCCGGGAGTTTGGTTAAGAAACCAAATCTGTTTGGCCAAGCTGGTGTACCTGAGACTTCGGCAGCAGTATGGCCAAAACCAAAGATAAAGTGATGGCGCCACATGTGCCTTGCACTCAACCGAAAGTACCCACCTGCTAACTTCATACTGCGGCACACTCACTAAAACATTAGTGATGATGATGCCGCGCATGTCACTTGGCGATTGGGAAAAAGTTGACCAAGTTATGTTTAGTTCCATTTTAAATGTAGACCTAAAGTAAGATGTTAAAGGTACTTAAAGTACATAATGAGACTTACGTTAAAACACTTATAAGATGTTAATGTAAGAAGAACGGGTAAGGTTTAATGAAAATTAAACGAAGAACGCAAAGACGTAATAAATAGACTAAGAATGACGATCAAACATTGTTAGTTAACCAATAATGATCGAATGTCGGCTAAGGACGTAAGAACGTTAATGAAACGTAACGAAGTATAGAAAGTCGAATCGACTTTAATAATGAAGTTGAAACAAGTAAGGCATAGAAGAGAAAGAAGTTGGTTAGAACCGTAAAGTGAGTTTGTTTGATAACTAATTATGGTGTTCTATGTGAATATCTCATGTAGATCCTATAAAGACTGAGAATAGTTGAAATATATATTCGACGACGCTTGAAAGCAAGTCTTTCTTAACGCTTGTCTGACCTTCGTGTTAGTCAAGTTTTTACGTGATGCATGTTATACAATGCATGAATGGTAAATAAAAAAGAGTCGGTGCCTGTTTTATTCTGGCTAGACAAGGATTGAAGAGTTGGTTGATTTGTTTACAAATTTATTGATATAGAACTGTTAATGCTATCATATGCCAATTATTTGGTACGGATGAGAAGGTAAGTTTGTCTATGAACAAACAAAAGTATTTTCATCGATTATTCGATGGGCACGCGAGGTTACCAAATGTTAAACGTAAATACGTTTAATGTAAGAGTGTTGATCAACATAGAGTGCAATAGGCTGATCACCTAGAAGTGCTCGTAAGTAAAGATGGGTGGATGGCCTTAGTGCCGGATATCCTTTTCAAGTATGAAAACGAAAAGAGTATGTTCATGGTCTATTGACCGGTTCATCATTCCTAAGCTATTAATTATGCTCTGGGATTGCTGTATGAGAAGTATTAGTCAAATGTTTCATAATGCTTCATAGATAATTATTCAGATATAGAATTAAAGCATGTATTGTTGGGGTGATATTCATATGATTCGTTGTTAAGACTTGCTGAGCTAGTTATGCTCATTCTTGCTTGAACCATATGTTTGCGACTAAAGCGAGAAACTAAGAGAGTTCTATGAGAGATATAAGGCAAGGCTAAGATGGGCAATTAATCGTCCTGTAATAGACTAGTATATTTGTATGTAATATACTTATGAAGAACAACGAATGTATTCGGTTATGAACCTGGGAAAGGATTTATTACAAATGTAATACAAAGTTAGTAATTACATTCATTTGGTTGTTATCTCAATGGAATGATTGTATGGATTATAGTATCGTGGAGCACCATCTGTCGGGTTAGAAGATACCAGGATTTTGGGGCGTCACAGGTTGGTATCAAAGCATTAGGTTATAAAACTTAAGGGGGCAAGAACCTTAGACTAATAACCTCGTAGGAAAGGAAGAGTTCGAAGAAAGTTAACTCGAGTCAAATGAGTTAATAAGGTATTGAGGAAACTCTGTACTCCAAAAGATTTAAAAGATGGAAAGTAACCCTAAATGGATTAAATGTGATTTGTGCTTATATTATTATGTATTATGTACTAATCAATTTGCTATGTGTTATTATAGATGTCGGTTGATAGCTTGATGTATAGGGTGTAAGGTTTGTAATATTCATGAACGCAATCAAATTGCATAAATAAGCGGAAACGTGTAAAATCAGAGTTTAAAAATTTTACAAACCATATACCTGGATCACACTTTATGCACAATTATTATTTAAACGAAAAAGATGAATAAGAAACATACCCTTGAAGATCCGAGCTTCCTCAGGTACAAGTTCACCTCAATCCTTTTTCGCGTTCAACTTGAATCCACCGGGTTTGGTTCCTTCCTTTGATCAACGTTAGCCACCCAAGTGTTTGGCCTCTAGAGGTGATCCACCAAGGAAGAAGAAGAATTCAAGAAGACGGGTGTTTAGCTAAACCCTAGTTTTTCTATCTCTATAGAAAAGGAGCGTACTCTCCAACCATTGGAAATATCACGTAGTCTTAATATCTGATATAAGACTCATCTTATAAAGATATTAAGTAACCCTATTAAAATAAGGTATTATTTAATTAAACCCTTTTAATTAAAGGGGCTCCCTAATCTTATTAGGGATAATTAATTAAACTCCTTTAACTAATTTTCCTTCCTAATCCAATTAGGAATAAATGAGAGTACATATATTAAATTAATTCCTAAACTCTTTTAGAAATTAAAATAATAATAATAATAATTGTAATAATATTAATAAGACTCCTCTTATTAATTTATATTTAATATTTCTAAAATATTAAATAATAATATTAAGCTATTTAATTTATTCTATCACCATAGATTAAATTAAATATACATAACATATTATTACGATTATGCCATTAACTTCTTAAATAATTATTATTCTTCCTTTTATGGTGTGACCCTTTAGGTTCTCCATATTAATAGGTTGTGAATAAATCAATTAGAAAAATTCTAATCTTATTTAAATAAATAAATTAAACAATTAATTTATTTAAATAAATAATATTTATTCTACAATAAGGATAAGCCTCCTAGCGTTCAACGACTTTCCGGATAATATAGATTTCAACATTAATCATAAAAGAACCTTTGAGTAAATAGTTACCGTCAATTCAATCCTTCCACCATATAATGTCCCAATTAAATATAAGACATGGAATTCTTTGTCAAGTCTTATTTTATTTAATTATATGTATTTCGATCCTTAAATGCACAACTCAAATAATGCAAATTAGAAACTCCTTTCTAATTTTATTACGCCTTGGCCAAGGACTCTTTGGGTTGTCATTTATCGAATCACATAGGACATTTCTCTTCTTTTATTAGAAGTGGTAGATTCTTTATTGATCATATATTATCTCCATGTACAACTTGTTATACCCAAGCATACCCTTTGATATACCCTAAGGGTCTTAAGGAATAAGTCAAAGTATAACTCATCATACACAAGATACTATGATGATCTCAAGTCCAAGGATCACTTGTACTACTATCACTACTGGAATTCCTATTGACAGGCAAGTAAAACTCCATTAGGTATTCCTTAGCGAGCCACGTTCAGTGAACTTATTCTCTAATAAGAACCTACATACTTGCTTTAGTGTCTCCACACAAATGATCATGAGATCAATCATCCTCATCCAATGAGCAAGCAACGTATGTACCAATCTATCCGGATTCACTAATCCCCAATTTAGTAATCCAATGATTGGGAACTATTTTAGTTTTAAGCTTTCTAAGAATTTAGATCTCATTAGAATGATCATCATCATTATTCTAAAAGCATTGCTTAAAACTAAGGGTTTATCACATATTATAAAACAGCATCATGTAGATAATTAAAAGCCTTTAATAAATTAATATTTTTTATTAATAAATGAATAAGATTGTTACAAAGTATATGCTTTATCATCAAACATGATTGGCTTGTGTGCATACTACTTTCAATCTCCCACTTGCACTAAAGCCAATCGTTATGGTATCTCATACTCTTCTTCTTCTAAGTGACGATTATCCTCTTTGTTGGATAAGCTTTAGTTAATGGATATGTAATGTTGTTCATGAGAGCCCACTATCTCTATAGTGATTTCCCATCTTTCAATGATTCTAATAATCAAATGAAAGTGCCACAACACATGTTTAGATCCAAGATGAGACTTAGGAACTATTCCTAGTTCTGTAATGAACTTTTAATCCAAACAATCAACTTGCGACTTCATTTATAGCTATATACTTTGTCTTTATCACTAAACCAAAGAACTCTTTCTTTGTTTGGAACCTTTCAATTCAACGCACCACTATTCAAGGTAACCCTTTACCTTAAAGTGGATTTTTCGTCGTCTTGGTGCTGTCGAAAAACTTGAGTCTCATTAAGCCCTCTAGTTTTAATTTAGACCCACCATGAATATGATCACATCCTTAGTGCCGGTCAAGCACTTTAAGATTTTTTCAGCGACTCATAGTGAACTTCTCCATAATATGATGGTGATCAACATCGGTCTCGTACATTTCATTACATACATGATTGTCACTCATGCGACCTCTCATTTCGTGAGTCGTGGGGACTATTAAAGAGATACACTCCATAGCTCATCGACATGAGACATCTCTTGAGTTTGCCATGCTAAACGACTTTAGCATCAAATGAATATATCGTTCCTTGGGTTAAGTCGAGCATCCTCTTGTATCTATCTATATAGATTGTATCCCCAATTAAGATACTCTTCCCAAATCATTCATAGAGGAATGTTTAGACAACTTTATCTTTACTGATTGTAGCATTGATAAGTTATTCCTCATCCGTAGTATATCAACATATAATACTAGAAATTTCACGACGCTCCCACTGACCCTTTTGTACACACTAGAAGTCTTACCTCATCGAATGTAACTTTGGATCATCATCTTCAATGATGTGTACCTCATCATCATCATCCATGATGAATCCATACCTCCTAGGTATCTTTGGTACTATTCCGATTTACGATTGGGTTGTGATATAATAGTTCATCTACTGAGTTCCTCTTATTTGACTTATAGTGTTTTGTGGTTCTTGAACTCTTCAAGATCTATTATCCTCCCACTAGCCCCTTCAATGATAAACACCTTTATCTTTAGAAAGCGCGTGTTTTTACAACAAACACCTTTTGCTAAGTAGAATTATAAAACATATACCTAAACTTACTTTAGGATGTTCCCACAAATCGACACTTGTCAAATCTTGTCCCAAGCTTATCCTTTTGAAACCTTTTCACATAAGTTGGAACCCCTTATCTTAACAAACTTAAGATTAGGAATCCTCCCCATCCATAACTTTTATGGAGTCTTGAAATTTGGATTTTGAGGTTACCTTTTCGTAGATATGCAGCCATTTCTAGGACATGACCCTAGAAGGATACTGGAATGTCGGTAAAATCATTTTGGACCGTACCATGTTTAATAAGGTACGATTTTTCATTCAGATACATCAATCAATTATTGCGTATCAGGATGTGTTCATTATGAGAAAACCATTTGAGATGATCTAGAGACTTATTGCACAAGTATTTATTCCTTGATCTAATCAAAGAATCTTAATACTTTGCCAATTTGTTTCACTTCTAAATTCTTTGAACCTTTCAAATAATTCACACTTGTATTTCAACAAATACATACATTCAACTCTTTGAATGATCATCTCCTTTTCTTTATACTAGTTTGTTCAATTTACAAAATAATTTTTCACGTAAGTCAAGTATACAAAATCCATTAAGTAATCTTTCAGTTCTATACGAAACATTATTATTATAAATAGAACAACAATTGTTCTTAATTATAATACCAAAAATTTTATTGTCCAACAATAAAATGGAAATAATGTTTCTAACAAGAATTGGAATACAATAACAACTTATTGACTTAATAGATTTGCCCGTAGGCAGTGCTAAACTATAAGTTTCTATAGCTAATGCAGCAACCTTTGCTTCATTTTCCACACATAGGATTACTTATCTTTGTTTAACTTTCTACTTACGCTTGGTCCTTCATAAATCTATATTTATGATAACCAAAGTCGGTATCCAATACCCAAGTAGAACCTTGACTTAAAGAAAAAATTATTTTAAATCATGAACAAATTTGTATTTGTAACCAAAACTTCACTAAGCTTCTTTGGTTAGCCTCTGCAAGATGCTTCTTGCAGTTTCTTTCCAGTGTCCAGGCTTATAGCAGTGGAAGCAAACTCCTTTGCTATCCATATTAGTTTTATTCTTATTATCCTTTGTTTACGCCTTTCTATTTACCTTCTTTGAATCGTTCTTATTTTCAGAAGATCCTTTGGCCCCTACCAGTAAGACTTGATTTTTCTTGGTTGGAAAGTGACTCTCAACATTTTTCAATATGTTAAGAAAATCAGTGAGGCTGATATCTAGCTTGTTCATATGAAAAATTCACAACAATTGTGAAAGGAGTCCAGGAGTGAGTGCAAGATCAAATCTTGGCTCAACTCTCCATCCATGACAAAACTCGTTGTCCTAATTGATCTATCAAATTGATAATGTTAAGGACTTTTTATCATCTTCAGTAGTGTCATCGGTCATTCTAGATCGGAAGAGCTCCTTAGATATCGATATCTATCGCCCTACTTTCCTCGCCATCAACTACTTGATGTGCGGGGAATATAGTAAGAGCATCCATAGTTTCATCGACGACTGAAGCTCGTTACTCATGGATGCGAGCATGATGCATTGAGCCAACTATGCATCATTTTGCCACTTTCTAAAAGTAGCAATCTCTTCCTCGAGGCATTATGCGCAACCATTGCGAGGATAGGCGTATTAAGGACATAAGATAGCTTTTCACCATGAGAACTATTCTCATATTCCTTAACCAATCCATTTAATACTATCGGTTAAATAACATCTAATATGTTTCGCAGTTGATAGTAATTAAGACATTGTAAAATTTTGTAAATGAATTTGTAATTAACAACATTTTAACATACATTCTTTTATTAATTACCAAAATAAATTAGGTCTTGTTTTAAATTGGTATCTCCACTATTTTCTTCAAACTATATTACCCTCACTTATATAGTTCATCAAAATCTAATTAAAGATTTGCTAGTGAGAATAAGGATCCCATTTCAAATGTATATAGCCTTGTGGTGACACAACAAACTATATATAAATAAATAGGTAGACAACTTTTGTCAATTACATCAACTATGCAACTCCTTTTCTTTTGCCTCTTAGATTATTTTGATCAAGTGGTGGCACATCCGAATCAAAATTATCCAAGTTAAGTCCGACCTAGCACTCCATATATTCAAAAAGAAAAATATCATCCTTGTGGTGACACAACAAAACAATATTGTTCAATTTTCTTTATAAGCATCAAATGTGATAAATTAACATCTTAAATACTTAATACTTGTCTTGTGGTGAAACAACAAACTCATATTAAATATTTAATACTCTATTAATTTTATCATGCTAAAAGGCTAAGTTCGATATTCCAAATATCTTTGAACGCGTAGGACTTAATATAAAAATTGAGGGTTTGTTATTAATTTGTCTCATCTTGTTTAGCTGCATTTTTATATATATATATAAAATACACGTTATATTAATGAACATGCAAAGCATGTTTGCATAATATATAATATATATAGTATAAGCATGCACATATAGAATACTATATTCTACCCGGATTGATTATGGACTTTTATTCTAGTTTGGTTCACTAGAGCCACCAAGTGAACCAAAAAGGTCAAGCCCTAGGGGTGAAAAAGAATTAATATTTAAATATAACAATTACATTTAAACCGGGCTCCATTACAAACCGGGTCTTCACGCACGCTCCTTGCTCCTTTGATCTCTAATTTTCTAAAATTAATTCTAACTATTCCTATTACACAACTATTTAAAATAAATAGAAACCTTGATCGTGATCAAGGGAAGTACATAGGAGGAGATAGAATTTATGTGAGCGCCCCAAAATTAGGTATCGTCACCCATCTTGGGTCGCCACTTACATGGTACATAAATTCAAATACAACTTATTAACATAAGCATCGTGTACAATACGACATAAAGCGTGAGTTTGAATACAAATATTGTCTACTAGATATTATACAAACTCAAAAGGAGTCCTCATTACAACTATTATCACACTATTTCACGTAATATAGTGAGGACTACTAATGCTATCCTCTCGGACCATTACTCCGTTCCCCGACTCGTCCCGGCTATGTTCTCATTTCTCAAGAGAAACGGTGAAAGAAAAGGTGAGCTCAACTATCCCAAGAAGAAATATTATGACTAAGATAATGCGAATAAATTATCATTAGCCTTCAACATGTTGTTAAACCGATAAAATAAAATAGACAACCGGTTTAACTCGGCAATGAATATGCAATCCATTAAAAGAGTCAAGTAGAAAATAAAGTCTACTATCTTTTAGGTTTTAAAAGGTTTTCATCAATTTTTATCACTAAGACTCGGTTTAATGAATAAACCACAATATCTAATCATCCTCGCACTACCACGGTCAAGGATTTTCATCAAATTATCAATGGTCGCATGACTATACCGAATCACCCACGGTCATAATCATACCAAAACTATCCATCATCGCATTACAAAGCCACCGAGGACTTTTGTCACATCATTTATATCAAGCCATGAATATACCGAATGAACCTCGGTCATAATCATACTAAGTTCATCTATGCACGTAAGCCAAAGATAACTTTCAACATAATATAAACATGAGGATGATGACAATGACATAATAATTCAATAAAACAAGTTCAAGAATTATTTTATCCAGAATTAATAACGCCCAAATTGTCAACAAGATCTTTGTTTTGTAGAGTAAAATTCAAGAATGATCGGAAGAATATTTCCATGAAAAGATTTGGATGAAACGCAAATATCAAGGATATTCTACTAATTTCATGGAGTATAGAAGTCAAAGTTTTAACCAATTTGGGTATAATAAAGAATGGAATAACAAAAGAAATCACCACGCATGCGGTGCCAGATGAAAAGTTATTCCAATGTAATAATAATAACGGAACGTCGAGGGTGAAATTTGCAAGCGAGGATGATCCAACAGAATAATAAATGCTGAATAATAATAAACAATGGAACCAGGTCCGGTGTAAAACACACAGACAGGATATTCCAACAGAATAATAAATGCGAAATAATAAACAATGGAACCAGGTCCGGTGTAAAACACACAGACAGGATATTCCAACAGAATAATAAAGAATGGAATAACAGAAGAAGATCACCAAGTATAGGGGATTCCGCGTATACAGGTTATTCCAACAGAATAAATAAGAATGGAATAATATAAGGATTTCACCAAGTATAGGTATGTCATAGCATATATCAAAGGTTATGTATAGGGTATGCCACTTTTATAGGTTATTCCAATGTAATAATAATGAATGAAATAATGAAGTTCTCTTCATGAATAAGAAAGAATAACACCTTTACGGGTACAACAAATAATATCCCTTCACCGTAAAAGACACTAGATATCAAAGTAGTGAAGTACCGAATACTCTTCTTCTCTTCTCTCTATAGCTTCTCTCTATAATTCTCTCTCTAGAGTTTCAAATTGAATTCGTAAGAAAATAATGAAGGAATGAGCTTCTATTTATAGGAAAATAGAATGCATAGTAATTAATCCATAAACGATCCAGATTGATTTACTTTAATCGACGGTCCATATTTAAAGCAAAATCTTTTAAATAAAATATCATATATTCTATTTATATAAAACATTTTACTATGCAAACACTATGCAACACTATGCAACACTATGCAAAACATTATGCAACACTATGCATAATAAAATATAATATATTCTATTTATAGAATAACTTTAATAAAGTATTCATTTTATATAAAAAATGTTTACATTTTATTACGTTAATAATCTGAATAAAACAAAACGTCATTATCGCTATAATAATTCATATTATTAATCGACAATAATGGAATCAAATGAGTGACTTCTCACATAAGCATCAATAATCAATACTGGTGTGCTACTTATGCAACCACGTATTCATCGTACTTTTACTACCGAGGAGTAGTTCAACAAAGATCCACGGTAAAACTTCCGCCGTTATTTCAATAAAATATTTTTGTCGTTTTCTCAATCCGACAATAATTACATTGTAGGGTCCACCAATGATTGAGTAGTTGTATGAATATTCCTCGCTAAACCGAATATTCCCAGACCAATCGAATATAATATAACCACTTGCATACTTTGCAAAATTTATAAATACTACCCACAACTATAATATTATCTCAAATTCACACCATAATATTAAAAATTATTTCAACAAAATTTAAATCTTTATTGGTAAAATCTGGGGTCTCACAATCTCCCTCCTTATGGAATTTAGCCCTCGAAATTAGGGTACGATACTGATATGATAAAGAGGTGAGGATACCTTGAATACCTTTATCGTTGAAAACATTAAATTCATCTTTGTAATCCAAATTGAAGATATTCATTAACAATTCATCTTTGCAAGATACAGGCAAAGATATACAATCTGTAAAACCAATAATGTTGAGACTGACTTACTTAATAGTATCACGACCACAAATTATCCATGCACTCTTCGCCAAGGATATTCGTGTTTTCAATTACGGTCAAGATTATACCGAATAATCCTTGGTCATAATCATACCAAGTCTATCAATGCACTACTACTAAAGATGACTTTTACCACATCCATGAATTAATATTTCATTCTTTGAGACTCATTTCAATAATTAATCCATATCATCGAATCATCCCCGCACTACAGCCGAGGATATTCATTAGTATCACGACCACGAATTATCCATGCACTACTACCAAAGAAAGATAATCGTGTATTCATTAGTATCACGACCACAAATTATCCATGCACTACTACCAAAGATAATCGTGTATTCATTAGTATCACGACCACAAATTATCCATGCACTACTACCAAAGATAATTGTGTATTGTATTCATTAGTATCACGACCACAAATTATCCATGCACTACTGACCAAAGATAATCGTGTTTTCAATTACGGTTATGATTATCTTTGAACGATCCACGGTCATAATCATACCAAGTCCATCTATGCACCATGTGCCGCAGATGACTTTCAACACAATATAAGCATGAGGATAATGATATAAAGAATCAATCAAATGAGATAAAGGATAATTATTAAACATTTATAATATAATTTATCCAGATTCAAGAATATCCCCATGTTATCAATCACTTAATAATCTCATAATCTAATATCATTAATATTATAACAATATTTTAATCACTTCTTAAATTTATAAACAATTTATCTCAATTGTTTACGCTTTTACCATATAATGCATTTAATCATTCAAAATGCCATACTCATAAGATATCATCACCAATTATCAAATCCTCAAAACAAAATATGCATATACTCTATATATAGATTCTCTAGCCATAAAATCCTATTTTCAACTTTGTTACTTCACATAACATATTTAACTCATATTTCGTAACTAAACTATTTTCATGAAAAATACCAAATCAGTCCTAAAAATATTTCTTTTCTGGGATTTAGCATAATATAGTCCCATAATGAAAATATATTTTTCTCGGAATTTTTAAAATTCATTTACTATTTTTCAAAAATCAATTTCTAATTAATTCCTTAAGAAATTAGCTACCTCAAGTTTAACTCCAAAAATTCCCAAATCTTGACAGGACCTTACCCATGTTAACGTGAGCTTCCAGTTTAAATTTCATGGTCATCGGAGTTATAGAACTCCGGTTATAGCATTTTTCGTCGGAAAAACCTAAATATTGAAATAGTCATAACTTGCTCATTTTAAGTCAGAATGAGCTCATTTTTGGACAGGAGGTACTTTATACCATATACCTTCATGTCCCAAAAGGCCAGAATTTTTCTCATAATTTAAGTGGCCGAAATAGCCCCTCTAAAATCATGGCAGCAGCTTTTTCGATTTTTGCAGCTTTGCACTCCTTTGCTAAAATCAGTCCACACAAAAATCTACAACACCTTTTCCAGTAATTCCACTTGGATTAGTTAGGTAACTCATAGATCTAACTCTAGGACTTGACCACATTCAAAAATTCAAAATATAATAGGAGATATGGTCTATTGAATTTCATGTTACGTTTTTCACCAAAATCTGATTTTCAACTCTTTGTGATTTCTAAGAAACTTTCATGTTTTCACATAATAACCAACATAACTCATCATAACACTTACTAATACTTCATATACCCATGATTTTCATTAGTCCAATGCTTTTATTATGACTTTCATCATAATCCCGTGAAATGCAGATCCTTTTAGTTGAAGAAATATTTGAGGGTTTAAGAAATGGGTTTTTTATCTTTGGGTCAATACAAAATTTGATTTCACGCTCTAGGGTAGGCTAGAAATCTTCAAGAATACGTCAAGAAATTTATTAATGATAGAAATATCATTCAAAAGCATTACTCTCGTCCAAGACTTGAATAGTACGTCACATTAATACCAATGTGACTTCTATCCCTTAACACAGATAGCACCTCACAATGATACCTATCAACTTGCCATCTTCATTCCACGACGTCGCCTCTGAGAAAGTCCGGCGGTGCATTCCACACAAGGAAGTTAACAACGAAAGGATCGGGGCTCTTTACTTATGGCTTGATATATGTTGATGATTAACTTTAGGGTTTGGTTACTTTGAATTAGTATATGAGTTGGTTAGGAATATGAAAGCTAACAACCTTACAAAAAGAATAATGAGTAGTTAATCAATCGTTTTCAAAAATTACCTCAAAGGCAAGTATTTTCAAAGAGATAAGATCGTAAAAGTGTTTATTTGAAATAACAAGATTAATAAGCAAAGTGGAGGTAATGAAGGTTTCTCCCAACGAAGTTTCAATAGATAAATCAAAGTCTAATTTTTAGAGAGTCAAATTTAAACATTGAACACAACTAGGTAGAATAAAAGAGTGGGTAGAACTTGTATTGAATAAAGTATAGACTTCGTAATAATTTATAATTAATTTACCCGTAATAACTTCGTTCGGTTTTCTCAAATAAACGCTCTCGCTTAAATTACCGAAGTTTGACTTTACTATAGGGTACATTCCACCCTTAAGCGCTTCTTCACATTCACGATCCATGATTTGAATCATTATTCTCCGATCCATATTGAATTCGGGTTAACCGCTATGCATGGGTAATTCGAATTCGATGTTGGGTTCTCCCAATTCTTGTCCAAAAAGCAAACTCCATTTCATCTATTTTGGCTTTATTGGATCGGACGTCTTTTCTACACTATCAACGCGTTGTGCGACTTTTACCCATGCATCGCCTATTCTCCTTCGTTCGATTGTTTCTTCTTTCGGTGATCTTTGATTTTTAAATTCTCGATTCCAACTTTAATATCTTACACCCCGCCAAAGCGTGATTTTGTTCGAGCATCACATATCGGGTAACCCAATTTTGAATTGTTGTATCCCTTTGTTCCACTGACCGTTTGCCGTTCTTCAAACCTGTTCTTCTAGCTCACGAACACGATTTTGTAATTCTAAGTTTTGATCATAAACTTCTTCTAACCAATTCTCCTCAAAGTTCCTCTTCTTCCTCTTCTTCCTCACTCTCATTTGCTACCTCGCAAATTAGCTCAAGTGCAACAATTAGTTCTTCATTCACTACGTGGACATCTCTAATTTGTTCCTCGTCGACCTTTGCATTAAACTCGATTAGTGATTAAAGGTATCACAAGCGGTCACATTCACTCCATTGTGAATATTTTCACCGCCATTTCCAAACACCGCCACAACACAAGGGTTAATTAATATATCAAATATTATCCTTATACTCGACAATGACCAATTAAATAACAAATAAACTTAGGTAGATCATACTAGCGAAGGAATTTCCGTCTCTCCCTCCTAGTTCTTATCTCGCATCTTAGCCAGGATCATATCCCTAAGCTCGATACCAACCGTGGCGCCCCAAAATTAGGTATACGTCACCCATCTTGGGTCGCCACTTACATGGTACATAAATTCAAATACAACTTATTAACATAAACGTGGTGTACAATACGACATAAATCGTGAGTTTGAATACAAATATTGTCTACTAGATATTATACAAACTCAAAAGGAGTCCTCATTACAACTATTATCACACTATTTCACGAGAATAGTGAGGACTACTAATGCTATCCTCGGACCATTACTTCGTTCCTCGACTCGTCCCAAACTATGTTCTCATTTCGAAGAAAGAGAACAAAGGAAAGAAAGGGTGAGCTCAACTATCCCAAAGAAGAAATATTATGACTAAGATAATGCGAATAAATTATCATTAGCCTTCAATGTTGTTAAACCGATAAAATACAATAGATAAACAGTTTAACTGCAATGAATATGCAATCCATTAAAAGAGTCAAGTAGAAAATAAAGTCTACTATCTTTTAGGTTTTAAAAGGTTTTCATCAATTTTATCACTAAGACTCGGTTTAATGAATAAACCACAATATCTAATCATCCCGCATACACCACGGTCAAGGATTTTCATCAAATTATCAATGGTCATGACTATACCGAATCACCCCGGTCATAATCATACCAAAAACTATCCATCATCGCATTACATGTGCCACCGAGGACTTTTGTCACATCATTTATATCAAGCCATGATATATACCGAATGAACCCGTCATAATAATCATACTAAGTTCATCTATGCACGTAAGCCAAAGATAACTTTCAACATAATATAAACATGAGGATGATGACAATGACATAATAATTCAATAAAACAAGTTCAAGAATTATTTTATCCGTGAATTACTAACGTCCAAATTGTCAACAAGATATTGTTTTGTAGAGTAAAATTCAAGAATGATCGGAAGAATATTTCCATGAAAAGATCTTTGGGTGAAACGCAAATATCAAGGATATTCTACTAATTTCATGGAGTATAGAAGTCAAAGTTTTAACCAATTTGGGTATAATAAAGAATGGAATAACAAAAGAAATCACCATGCATGCGGTACTTGCAGACAGATAAAAGTTATTCAACAGTATAATAATAACGGAACCAAAGTCGGTGAAATTACACAAGCAGGATGATCCAATGTAATAATAAATCTTTGAATAATAATAAACAATGGAACTGTGTCCGTGTAAAACACACGCATGTGATATTTCAAATGAGAATAATAAATGCGGAATAATAAACAATGGAACCTGTGTCGGTGTAAAACACACGCATGAGGATATTCCAAATGTAATAATAAAGAATGGAATAATGAAGAAGATCACCAAGTATAGGGGATTCAGCGATCACAAAGTTATTCCAATGAATAAATAAGAATGGAATAATATAAGGATTTCACCAAGTATAGGGTACGCCATGGCAGATCAAAGTTATGTATAGGGTATGCCACTTTTACAAAAGTTATTCCAAAGAATAATAATGAATGAAATAATGTAAGTTCTCTTCATGAATAAGAAAGAATAACACCTTTACGGTACAACAAATAATATCCCCTAGTAAAAGACACTAGATATCAAAGTAGTGAAGTACCGTAATACTCTTCTTCTTTCTCTATATAGCTCTCTCTCTATAATTTCTCTCTCACAGAGTTTCAATGAATTAAAAGAAAATAATGAAGGAATGAGCTTCTATTTATAGGAAAATAGAATGCATAGTAATTAATCCATGAACGATCCAGATTGATTTACTTTTTAATCGACGGTCCATATTTAAAGCAAAATCTTTTAAATAAAATATCATATATTCTATTTATATAAAAACATTTTACTATGCAAATACTATGCAACACTATGCAACACTATGCGCAAAACATTATGCAACACTATGCATAATAAAATATAATATATTCTATTTATAGAATAACTTTAATAAAGTATTACATTTTATATAAAAAATGTTTCGTTTTATTACGTTAATAATACTGAATAAAACAAAACGTCATTATCGCTATAATAATTCATATTATTAATCGACAATAATGGAATCAAACTGAAGTGACTTCTCACATAAGCATCAATAATCAATACAGGTAATGCTCTTATGCAACCCACACGACATCGTACTTTTACTACCGAGTAGTTCAACAAAGATTCACGGTAAAACTTCCGCCGTTATTTCAATAAAATATATTTTGTCGTTTTTTCAATCCGACAATAATTACATTGTGGGGTCCACCAATGATTGAGTAGTTGTATACGAATATTCCTCGCTAATAGAATATTCTCCAGACCAATCGAATATAATATAACCACTTGCATACTTTGCAAAATTTATAAATACTACCCACAACTATAATATTATCTCAAATTCACACCATAATATTAAAAAATTATTTCGACAAAATTTAAATCTTTATTGATAAAATTTGGGGTCTCACAATTTACATTCAGAAAAATTAGAGAAGACGAGGTACGCAAACCCCATTTAATAAAACTCATACATTCATGCACCCAACTAAAATAAAATTCAATCACATTGGTTAATTGTCCATAATCAATCTCATTTATTATCATACACATCACCATATGCATCAATAAATAACATTCATCTTATGAATAATAAACATTCAATATATATTGATATCATTTAATGGGCAAATTTAGTTAGTATAAAATCTAATTTTGAATCAAAATAAACTCCTTTATTTTAATCCAAATTTAAATCAAAATAAAACTATTTTATTTTAATTTATCCAATTTTGAATGAAATAAACTATTTTATTTTAATCAAAATTTTTAATCAAAATAAACTCCATTATTTAAATTAATTATGGAATCCAATTCCATATAAAAAAAATCTTGTATTAAAGGAAACACGGATTCTCTTTTCTATTCAAAAATAAACTCCTTTATTTTGAATAATATGAAATCTTATTTCATATCTAAATAAACTCCTTTATTTAAGGAAAGGCTGATTCTTTTTTCTATTCACAAATAAACTCCTTTATTTTGAATAATATGAAATCTATTTCATATCTAAATAAACTCCTTTATTTAAGGAAACATGAAATCCAATTTCAACTCCAATTAGTTATCATGGAATCCAATTCCAACTCTAATTAGTTAGCATGAAATTCAATTTTAAAATTAAAATAAATTTTTATTTTAAGATTAAAATAAACTTTTTTATTTTAATATTAAAATAAACTTTTTTTATTTTAATATTAAAATAAATTTATTATTTTAAAATTAAATTAAAATTTTTATTTTAATAATAAAATAATTTATAAACCGTAACTAATATATATATATTACGTTAATATATTTTATATATATAACTATTATATATATATAATATTAACTATACCATGATTATTAAAACTTGAATCTTGTAATTTTTACTGGGCCACGTGATCACCATTTAAGTAACCTTTTAACAGGATAAGGAAAAGCAAGCCACGCAAATCACAGAATTTTAAAAAAAAAAACATGTGAAGCTTTCGGAAATAGCAACTGACTTCGCTAATTTCCAATATACTTCCGGAAATTTATTACGACTTTTCTTCTTCTTTTTTTTTTTTAAATAAATTTTATACAATAAATTATACCCAAATAAATTATTCTAAACACATATCAATATACATATCAAATCTGAACAATTAATAATTCGCATAAAGGTTTGGCTCTGATGCCACTGTAAGGTTTGTAATATTCATGAACGCAATCAAATTGCATAAATAAACGGAAACGTGTAAAATCAGAGTTTAAAAATTTTACAAACCATATACCCGGATCACCCTTTATGCACAATTATTAATTAAACGAAAAAAGATGAATAAGAAACACCCTTGAAGATCCAAAGCTTCCTCGTGTACAAGTTCACCTCGATCCTTTTCGCTCAACTTGAATCCACCGAGTTTGGTTCCTTCCTTTGATCAACGTTAGCCACCCAAGTGTTTGGCCTCTAGAGGTGATCCACCAAGGAAGAAGAAGAATTCAAGAAGATGGGTGTTTGGCTAAACCCTAGTTTTTCTATCTCTATAGAAAAAGAGCGTACTCTCCAACCATTGGAAATATCACGTAGTCTTAATATCTGATATAAGACTCATCTTATAAAGATATCAAGTAACCCTATTAAAATAAGGTATTATTTAATTAAACCCTTTTAATTAAAGGGGCTCCCTAATCTTATTAGGGATAATTAATTAAACTCCTTTAACTAATTTTCCTTCCTAATCCAATTAGGAATAAATGAGAGTACATATATTAAATTAATTCCTAAACTCTTTTAGAAATTAAAAAATAATAATAATAATTGTAATAATATTAATAAGACTCTCTTATTAATTTATATTTAATATTTCTAAAATATTAAATAATAAATATTAAGCTATTTAATTTATTCTATCACCATAGATTAAATTAAATATACATAACATATTATTACGATTATGCCATTAACTTCTTAAATAATTATTCTTCCTTTTATGGTGTGACCCTTTAGGTTCTCCATATTAAACCGGTTGTGAATAAATCAATTAGAAAAATTCTAATCTTATTTAAATAAATAAATTAAATAATTAATTTATTTAAATAAATAATATTTATTCTACAATAGGATAAGCCCCCTAGCGTTCAACGACTTTCCGAGATAATATAGATTTCAACATTAATCATAAAAGAACCTTTGAGTAAATAGTTACCGTACAATTCAATCCTTCCACCATACAATGTCCCAATTAAATATAAGACATGGAATTACTGTCAAGTCTTATTTTATTTAATTATATGTATTTCGATCCTTAAATGCACAACTCCAAATAATACAAATTAGAAACTCCTTTCTAATTTCATTCTGCCTTGGCCAAGGACTACTGGGTTGTCATTTATCGAATCACATAGGACATTTCTCTTCTTTTATTAGAAGTGGTAGATTCTTTATTGATCATATATTATCTCCATGTACAACTTGTTATACCCAAGCATACCCTTTGATATACCCTAAGGGTCATAAGGAATAAGTCAAAGTATAACTCATCATACACAAGATACTATGATGATCTCAAGTCCAAGGATCACTTGTACTACTATCACTACAAGAATTCCTATTGATGCAAGTAAAACTCCATTAGGTATTCCTTAGTGAGCCACGTTCAGTGAACTTATTCTCTAATAAGCACCTACATACTTGCTTTAGTGTCTCCACACAAATGATCATGAGATCAATCATCCTCATCCAATGAGCAAGCAACGTATGTACCAATCTATCCGGATTCACTAATCCCCAATTTAGTAATCCAATGATTAGGAACTATTTTAGTTTTAAGCTTTCTAAGAATTTAGATCTCATTAGAATGATCATCATCATTATTCTAAAAGCATTGCTTAAAACTAAGGGTTTATCACATATTATAAAAACAAAGATCATGTAGATAATTAAAAGCCTTTAATAAATTAATACTTTTTATTAATAAATGAATAAGATTGTTATAAAGTATATGCTTTATCATCAAACATGATTGGCTTATGTGCATACTACTTTCATAGGGATATACATGTGATCAGCGAGGAGTCCGTGAACCGAGTTGAGACAGTACTGTGCCTATAGCAGACATACCTGTAGTGATTCTAGAGGAGTCAGAGCCCGGGGAATATTACTCATAGGAGGATTATTCGGAAGAGACCATGGGGATAGCATCATATTTGAATATAATGATTGATGTGGAGGATGACATGGAGGTAACATCGATTAAAATGGTGATGTCTGCCCTAGAGTCTACACATACCGAGACTATGAGGGCAATGTACCTCTCCGTGCTTGACCATAACGTGCAATTGCACAATATGGTGCAGCACCAGAAGGAAGAGATCAATGATCTCTATGGGGCAAAAGAGTCTGCAGAGTCAGACTATGAGATAGAGCATGATGAGAAAGTGCTCATGACTGACAAGGCCTAGGACTATAAGAACGAGGTCATAGAACTTCGCAAGAAACCTGGTTTAAAAGACCGGAAGATATACGAATGTCATATATAAATGACGCAGTGTACGAGGATTTCAAGCTTAAGATAGCTTGTTATTCTATTGAATCGGGACAGACTCGACATACTATAAGTCGAGATATTGTGTCGATTCTGGCAAACCAGAAGCATGAGAATGCTATTAAGCAATATTAGGAGTAGTACAATAAATACTTTTGTGTAGTGACGTAAAACCCTCTTTTGTATAATTAAAGGGTAGTCTTGTTGTAAATCCCAATTTTTGTAGAAGTCAATCGCGGGATGTATATGTAATAGCTTTTGGGCTATGGAAAGCAACTTGTAAATAGTTTTAAACTATAAAGAAGCATTTTAATATAAAGAAGTTTTTATGTTTAATTTTCTTTGATTGTATGAGTTATTGCCCAATTATTTGACGACTAATAACGAAGTAAGTAAATAAGTAATAACGAAATTTATTTATTTAATCAGAATGCCGCCAAGAAGAAGACAACGTAACCAAGAAGAGGAATCACATAATGAGAACGAGGGGGGTCCTAATAACCCAATGCAAGAGTTCGTTTTTTATTAATTTGCATTTAACCAATAGGGGTAGAGTACCCGCAGGACCTAGAGTAGCCCGAACGACTACTTTTAAGGAATTTAAAAGTGTAGGTCCACCCGAATTTAAGGGAACAGCGGACCCAATGGAGGCCCAGACATGGGTCAAGGAAATGGAGAAGGCGTTTCTTATTACAAATGTAGCTGAGGCACAAAAGACCTCTTTTGCGACCTATATGATGAAGGGGGAAGCCAACTATTGGTGGGAGGCTCACAGGGGTGAAATTTTGGAGCGGAAGGCATTACATGGGAATAGTTTAAGAAGTTATTCTTTGAGAACTATTTCCCTACTAGCATGCAAGGGAGAATGGAGATTAAGTTCTTAGAACTTAAGCAGGGGGACATGACTGTTCCCCAATATGCGGCCAAATTCAATGAATTGGCAAGGTTCGCTCCACACCAAGTGGACACGGAGGAGAGAAAGGCTCGTAGGTTTGAGCAGGGCCTAAAACCCTGGCTCTATAGTAGGATATCGGTTTTTCAGAGTGCTTCCTACGAGACCATTCTGGAAAAGGCAATAATAGCGGAGGGTAGTAGCGAGGCGTTGACCCAGTACCACAAGGATAGGAAGAGTAAGGGTAAGGGAGAGGGAGGAAATAAGGCAGAGGTTGCCAGTAGAAGTGGAAATATGCCTAAGAGGAAGAATTTTAACCCTAGGAATACTGGGGCAAAACAAGGGGATCCTAAACGGAGGATGGAGGCAAGTAAGACATGCGGTAAGACTCATCTGGGAGTATGCCCGAAGGGAAGACCGGTTGTTATATAGCTGTAGGGGGGAGGGTCATATATCTCCCAACTGTCCTAATCCAAAGAAAAGTCGGGGATGTTTTGTTTGTGGGTCGATAAACCACATGGCAAGAAATTGCCCAAAGAAAGGCGAAGGGTAGTAAGGGTTACGGTAGTGGTAATTTAGTCATTCTTTGGACCAACACCATCGATTGGGTAGACCCCTCACCCGACGAACGTTTAATATGACATGATCAAGATGCGGTTGCATCAAGCGGATGTAAGTAGTGTAGTATCATTCCAATCAATGAAATAAATGCTTACGTGTTATTTGACTCGGGTGCTACTTGTTCTTTTATAACATGTGGATTTGCTCTGCGATTGAGATTAAGTCCTGAAAAATTAGAAATACCTTTAGACGTTAAGGTAGCAAACAAGGAGATAATTCCCATTGAACACATTCATATGAATTGTTTCGTAGATATCAGGGGTAATAGATTATCGATAGATCTTTTGCCGATAAGGTTAAGAGAATTCGATGTGATTCTCAGTATGGATTGGTTAATTAACCATAAAGCAATAATAGATTGTCATAGGAAGAGTGTGAACCTAAGGCTTCCTAAAAAACCTGAGGTGGTGTTTTATGGAAATAAATCACTGGGAAGTTCTTGTTGTCTAACCATGACACAAGCTAGGAAGATGCTGAAGAAGGGGTGTAAAGGTTATTTGTGTCACGTGGTGGATACCCAAAGAGTGGGAACATCATTGGAATAGATAGCAGTGGTTCAAGAATTCGCGGATGTGTTTCCGGAGGAGTTACCCGGTATTCTGCCAGATAGAGATGTAGAATTCATGATTGATTTGTTGCCGGGTATGGCACCAATTTCTAACGCACCATATAGTATGGCTCCAGTTGAGATGAAGGAGTTAATGGTTTAGTTACAGGAACTATTAGATAGAAAGTACATTCAACCAAGTGTGTCAGCGTGGGGAGCACCGGTGTTGTTTGTAAAGAAAAGGACGGATCGTTACGACTTTGTATCGACTATCGAGAGTTGAACAAGTTAACAATTAAGAATAAATACCCGTTGCCCAGGATCGATGATCTATTTGATCGCTTAAAGGGCAAAAGTATTTTTCTAAAATAGATTTGCGCATAGGGTATCATCAACTGAAAGTGAGGAAGGAAGATATACCTAAGACGGCGTTCAGAACTCGTTATGGGAATTACGAGTTTTTGGTTATGTCATTTGGGTTGACGAATGCGCCAGCCGCATTCATGGATATGATGAACATGGTGTTCAAATAGTATTTGGACCAGTTCGTCGTAGTGTTCATTGATGATATTCTAGTCTATTCTAAGACGCCAGAAGATTATGTTGAACATCTAAGAATAGTGTTGGAAACACTACGGAGGGAGAAGTTGTATGTGAAATTCACTAAGTGTGAATTTTGGCTCAAACGAGTGCAGTTTCTAGGACATGTTATAAACAAAAATGGTATATCCGTAGATCCAGCGAAGGTGGAAGCGGTAAATGAGTGGGAGCAACCGAAAATGCCAACCGAGGTTAGGAGTTTTCTGGGGTTAGCGGGATACTATAGAAGGTTCATTCAGGACTTTTCTAAATTAGCTACTCCGCTGACAAATCTGACAAGGAAGTCGGTGAAGTACGAGTGGATAGAAAAGTGTGAGCGTAGTTTTCAAGAATTAAAAAGGAGGTTGAGTGAGGCACTTGTATTATCTTTACCAGATGATACAGGGAATTTTGTAGTTTATAGTGATGCTTCGCATAGAGAACAAGGTTGCGTGCTTATGCAGCATGGCAAGGTCATTGTGTATGCGTCACGTTAGTTAAAGGATTATGAGAAGGTCTACCCTACTCATGACCTAGAACTGGCAGCTGTAGTGTTTGCATTAAAAATATGGAGACATTATTTATACGGGGAAAAATGTGAGATATACACGGACCATAAAAGTCTGAAATATATCTTCACACAGAAGGAGTTGAACATGAGGCAGAGAAGGTGGTTAGAATTGATAAAAGATTATGGATTGTGATATCTTATATCATCAGGGAAGAAGCGAATGTAGTAGCCGATGCATTAAGTCGGAAGCGTAGAGAAAAAAGTCATCAATGTTAACGACTCGTAAGCGAGTTAATAACGGAGATGGCGAGGATGGAATTAGAAGTTAAGTTACCAAGTGAAAGCGGAGAGAGGTTATTTGCAATAGAAACTCGACCAACGATTGTAGAAACGGAGTTAAGGAAATACAACTAAATCTTGAAGAATGAAAAGGAGATGAAGAAGATAATAAAGGATGACGTGAAGACTAAGTATAACCTTGATAAAGAAGGTTTACTCCGTTTTGAAGGAAGAATTTGGATTCCAAATAATTCTGAGTTGAAAGAAGAGATTATGTGCGAGGCCCATAGTTCGAGGTACTCGATACATCCTGGTAGTACTAAGATGTATCAAGACCTTCGTCAGAACTTTTGGTGGCCGAACATGAAGAGGGAGATTACAGAATATGTTAGTAAGTGCTTAACTTGTCAAAAAGTTAAGGCTGAACACCAAAGACCGAGTGGATTGATACAACCATTGGAGATTCCGGAGTGGAAATGGAAACATATCACCATGGACTTTGTGGTGGGACTTCCAACGACAAGAAAAGGATACGATGCTATTTGGGTAATAGTGGATCGATTAACTAAATCGGCTCATTTTCTACCAATAGGAGTTAGGTATAACTTAGAACAGTTAACTAAGCTGTATGTCAAAGAAATCATTTCTAGACATGGAGTACCTATTTCGATTATGTCCGATCATGATCCACGATTCATGTCGAACTTTTGGAGGAGTTTGCAAGAGCAAATGGGAACACAGTTGAGACTGAGTATGGCGTATCATCCACAGACGGATGGGCTAAAGTGAACGAACAATTCAAATGCTAGAAGATATGTTAAGATCTTGCGTTATGGATTTCAAGGGGAGTTGGGACGAACATCTATCGTTGGTAGAATTCGCTTACAACAATAGTTTTTATGCTAGTATAGGCATGCCGCCTTACGAAGCGTTGTATGGGAGGAAGTGTAGAACACCACTTTGTTGGGATGAAGTAGGTGAATGTCGAATGTTGGGACCTGAGATGGTACAGCAAATGGCAGACATGGTAAAGCTGATAAGAGCTCGATTAGTAGTGGCTCAAGATAGACAACGGAAGTATGCAGATCCTCATCGAGAGAAGAGGGAGTTTGGAGTTGGGTCTTATGTCTTTCTAAAACTATCGCCTTGGAAAGGGAAGATACGTTTGGGAAGAAAGGGAAGTTAAGTCCAAGGTTTATAGGACCTCTTGAGATTTTAAGGAGGATAGGAGAGGTAGCTTACGAAGTAGCCTTACCTCCAGAAATGGAAAGAATACACAATGTGTTTCATGTGTCTGTGTTGCGTCCTTATAAATCGGACCATAAGCATGTAATAGAGTATGAGTCTATTCAAGTAGAAAAAGACTTAACGTATGAAGAACTTCCGATTCAGATTATTGATAGGAAGGAACAAGTCTTAAGAAATAAAGAAATACCTTCAGTAAAGGTAATTTGGAGTAACCACGATGCTGAAGAAGCAACGTGGGAGCTCGAAAGTACAATAAAGGAAAAGTTTCCTCATTTGTTTATGTAAGAATAGCGAGATTCTGGGGACAGAATCTTTATAAAGAGGGAAGAATGTAACGCCCGAGAATTTTGAATTTTCAATGAATTAAATTTTTATTTGATTATGTGGATTAAATGAATTTAATTGAGTAATTATGTGAGTAAGATGTTTGAAGGTCATTTTATGACCTAGAAGGTCCAGACGTGGTTAGTATTATGGGTTTGTGCTAGAATTAATTGTTGTGAATTATTAAGACAAAAACGAAGATTTTTTGAGATTGTTTGCATAAAAACACTATTCATCTGATGTCGTTCAGAGCTAGGGTTTGAAATTCTGAGAAACGCGTAATGTTAGGATATGACGATATTATGGACTATCCAATAATATTTCCGTTATGGCAAATGAAGTTTTCGACTGCGGACTTAAAACCTAAGGGTTTGTGAAAGAGGTTTCCGAAAGGGAAATGTAATGCGTATAGTCGTTTCAATTTTTATACGTAAGGAATATGAGTATTATACTAGTATGTATACGAGTATGGTATGAAGAATAGTACGACGCAAAATACGATCATTATATGAGTATTATACAAAGAGAATACGTGAGTAATCTGGCGTAGAATACTGAGTTGTATTATTAAAATATGAGTTAAGGATTTTATCAATCCAATTGGACTTGGATTAATTAACAAGCCCAATGAATTAAAGTATACAAGCCCAAGTCAAGGCCCAATATTAGATTGGTTAAAGCCCAATGTTAATTAATGTCAAGCCTAATCCAAAGAATTAAACCGTGGGTCGAACCGACGGGTCAAGGGATGGATAAAACCCATGGGGCAACCCATGGGGATAACCCATGTACATGGTGGGCCAGCCACTTGGTGTGCAAGCCAAGTGTATCACTTGGTCACCAAGTATTTTGCTTGGTGACAAAGTTGTAAATAAGTGAGGAGGTGCTAAATTGGACCATTTTTCCCCTCATTGTATTTTCTATAAATACAAGGCTTAGGTTGAGCTTTTGTGGTTTTAAAAAAAAATTTCAACCTATATTGAGAGAGAGAAAGAGCTAGAATCATACAATCCTTCTACTTCCAAGCAAACCAATAGACGTTTATCAAGAACGTTAACTACTTCAAAGGTAAATTCCTATAAACCGTAATCTTCATCCTTTTCGATTTCTTTCTCATAGAAGAATCATAGATGAGTGGAGTATGTTTATGGAAGAGAGATAGGGATGCATAGTAATGACCAAATCATGGATAGGTCATGACCAAATAAGAATCGTAAGTATTTACGTGAGTTAAAACCATAAAAAGTCTTGAACGTGAACTTAGTTTAGAATGAACGTTTAAGAATCAATATAGCTAAGGAATGTACCTATTTCTTGGTTAGAATGTGGATATGAAGTCCATAGAGTATTTCATGTGATTTGTCTTAGACAACATTAGTAACGAAGTTATGGCGGATTTTGCGAAAATAGACGTTAAACGTCGAAAACGTATAAAGTCTGGATTAAAGGTCAAAAGTTGTCGTGTGACTTGAAAACGTTGGTTTCCAATGTTAACACGTGAGATAAGATAATTAAGAGTCGTTGGCGAAAGAATCTTCGCATTCCGACTTATAACAAAGAAAACAAGTATTGAACGGACGAAAACGTTAAACGAACGCTCGAAAATGAACTTAAAGGTGAATTCCGAGTTAACGAATTTGGAAATGTGAAATTCTTATACGAACATGTAAAGGATGTAATTTGTGACTTGTAGGAATTCAAATGGGTTAATTCAGATCTAAAACGAACAAATTAGGAAGTCGGGAGTTTGGTTAAGAAACCAAATCTGTTTTGGCCAACTGGTGCACAAACTTCGGCCATGATTGCCAAAACCATTACAAAGTGATGATGGCGCATGAAGCGCAGACTTCTTACGAAAGTACCACCGCTAACTTTCGAGCCGCAAATAGCCATACTAAAACAAGGGATGGATGCGCATTACTTGTGGCGGTGATGGGAAAAAAGTTGACCAAGTTAGGTTTAGTTCCATTTTAAATGTAGACCTAAAGTAAGATGTTAAAGGTACTTAAAGTACATAATGAGACTTACGTTAAAACACTTATAAGATGTTAATGTAAGAAGAATGGGTAAGGTTTAATGGAAATTAAACGAAGAACGCAAAGACGTAATAAATAGACCAAGAATGACGATCAAACATTGTTAGTTAACCAATAATGATCAAATATCGGCTAAGGACATAAGAACGTTAATGAAACGTAACGAAGTATAGAAAGTCGAATCGACTTTAATAATGAAGTTGAAATAAGTAAGGCATAGAAGAGAAAGAAGTTGGTTAGAACCATAAAGTGAGTTTGTTTGATAACTAATTACAGTGTTCTATGTGAATATCTCATGTAGATCCTGTAAAGACTGAGAATAGTTGAAATATATATTTGACGACGCTTGAAGGAAAGTCTTTCTTAACGCTTGTCTGACCTTCGTGTTAGTCAAGTTTTTACGTGATGCATGTTACAATGCATGAATGGTAAATAGAAAAGAGTCGATGCCTATTTTATTCTGGCTAGACAAGGATTGAAGAGTTGGTTGATTTGTTTACAAATTTGTTGATATAGAACTGTTAATGCTATCCTATGCCAATTATTTGGTACGAATGAGAAGGTAAGTTTGTCTATGAACAAACAAAAGTATTTTCATCGATTATTCGATGGGCACGCGAGGTTGCAAAATGTTAAACGTAAATATGTTTAACGTAAGAGTGTTTATCAACATAGAGTACAATAGGCTGATCACCTAGAAGTGCTCGTAAGTAAAGACGGGTAGATGGCCTTAGTGCCGGATATCCTTTTCAAGTATGAAAACGAAAAGAGTATGTTCATGGTCTATTGACCGGTTCATCATTCCTAACCTATTAATTTTGCTCTGGGATTGCTGTATGAGAAGTATTAGTCAAATGTTTCATAATGCTTCATAGATAATTGTTCAGATATAGAATTAAAGCATTATTGTTGGGGTGATATTCATATGATTCGTTGTTAAGACTTGCTGAGCTAGTTATGCTCATTCTTTCTTGAACCATATGTTTGCAGCTAAAGCCAAACAATGAGAGTTCTATGAGAGATAAAGGCAAGGCTAAGATGGGCAATTAATCGTCCTATAATATACTAGTATATTTGTATGTAATATACTTATGAAGAACAACGAATGTATTCGGTTATGAACCTGGGAAAGGATTTATTACAAATGTAATACAAAGATAGTAATTACATTCATTTGGTTGTTATCTCAATGGAATGATTGTATGAATTGTAGTATCGTGGAGCACCATCTGTCGGGTTGGAAGATACCCGGATTTGGGGGCGTCACAGTACAAGTGTTCTACACTATCCTGGTAACGTATGCATGTATTTTTTCCAGTTTTTATCCGTTGGATTTCGAGTTATAGCATGAAATGCATCTAAACACATAGAAGTGATTATGTATGCACAAATGACTTGATAAAAAATATTCAACATAGTAAATGTTAGTATTAAACCATGTTGAACATAATGATGTGAAAAAATTTGATTTTTGAGACAGTCAAATTGGCACCTTTTTTTGCTATTTTTGTCCTATTTGAGGTCCAATGAGCAAAGGTAGAAAGGCAAAGTACTCCTGATATTGAGGTTAACCTTATGCATGTATGATTTTGAATTTTAATGCATATATTATGTATATGACTTTGGGACAGGTGTGTTACTGAATGGTCACCTAGACATGCCTATGTGCATGTGGATAGTCCTCTTTTCAAAGGGGACTATGGCAAAAAAAATCAAAATGTAGGCATTGGGTAGTCATGCATTTTAACTCTATTGTATGTTAAAGTAAATGCATGCATGCATATAGTCATAAAATGCATTCTATAAAACTTCAGGTAAGGAAATAGCACACCCTTTCTGAGGTGATTTGGAGACTTGTTGTCCAGATATTATGGATCCAGATCAGCTGAGTAGTTCCCACAGGACCACTTCGGCGTCAAATGGAGGGCTTTCGAAGTGCCTCGCCCCCGCTTACATCGAACGGCCTCGTCGGTTGGTGGAGGCCGTGATTCGTCCAATCCGGGTAGATGTGCCAGATGTCGAGGACAAGGAGGCGGATATTCCGATTGAGGATCTCGCTCCTGCTGCATATGTCCCTAGTATGGAGCTCCCGAGTATTCAGGTGGCAAACCCAGAGCTACTGGGTTATTTGAGCAGACATCCATTGATGTATTTGCATGCTAACGAGGTATGGCGTTAGACTTTGATCTTCCTTCTTTCCTATTAATGAGGAGCAAAGGGTTTTGATGTTGATCTGCATTTCATGCAGGTTCTGGGTTTTACACAGCCTCGTGGGAACTAGTTCAGCATTCACTCCATGTATCAGGTGCTTCATCCTGACTATAGAGCAGTAGTGCATGAGTGGGGATTCAGGGCATTCTTCTCCATCCTTCCCCGACGTTGTCCCTGGGGTTACCTATGGGCATTGTCTGAGCGATGGTTTCATCAGACTTAGTCACTCCATCTGCTGGATTGCGAGGTGATGATGACGCCGATGGATTGGCGATTTATCACAAGTATGGAGTTTGGAGGGGAGCCAGTGCCTTGCATGGCGAAATACCCCCCTACTGCCGCCGGATCCTTGTTAGGAGTTCGGCATGAGGCGCTTTCAACTCAGCAGGGCTGCTCGTTTAGGTCCTTTGAGCGTAGATGCTATGAGCGGGCTTTTGAGTGAGCCCATGCCTGATGATGTCAGAATCAGGGATCGCGTTCTGCGGCGATTGTTCCTGGTGATCATTCGAGGCTGCTTTATAGCAGATAACTCTTCTACGGTGTCTTTCGCTTTGATTAGCGCCACACGTGATGTGGACCGTATTAGAGAGTATGATTGGGGCTCCTATACCTTTGCCTATTTCCTCTGGGGTATGCGTATGCGCTCACAGGGTTTGAACAAGGCTTGGCTAGGCTTTTACCTATTTCTACTGGTGAGTATTTCTATTGTCATTTCCCATTCAGAGATTAAGAGTGTTTACTGATAGCAGATGTTTTGCTATTGTGTTTGTAGTTTTAGGCCTATGAGAGGCTCCCATGCTTGCGTCCTACTAGTGTGTTAGGTTTAGATACCTATCCACGAGGATGACGATGGCACCATTCTATTTTGCTGGAGGTCCCTGTAGCTGAGGGCTTCACTCACTGCCGTATGCAGCTGGAGTTGCTGACAGCTGACGCCATCACATGAATTCCCTATTCAGGGGAACACTTGACCATCGGCTTTGAGGATGGGTACCCGACTGGAGTCGAGTACTTGATTTCCACCAGCAGAGTTCCTCTCTTCACAAATGGACGCTGGGAGCTCTATTTAGGATAGCGTGATATTAGGAGCACCACAGGGGAGATACGTATGCCGATCTTACCTCCTGTCAAGCGTCATTGGCATGTATCACAGTCACCCGTCACTGATATCCCATTGTTGGGGGTTGATGGTTTTGCATTGTCAGAGGGTCCATGTACCCAGGAGACGTTCCAGCGGTGGTGGTCTCCTCGCACCATTGGAGCTTAGTCCCGTGCCACTCAGTTTATGGGAGATATGGTTCCAGGATCCTTGATGATGACGGATTAGATAGCTTGTGTCCGAGATCCGACTCATATGACCCAGATTGATAGTTTGACCCGGTAGTTGGACCAGGCATATATATTTATCCAGCATTTGGGCAGAGATCCAGCAGAGGCGGCTTCATTTATTCCTCCAGCTCAGGCGCTGGCCCCTCAGATGACCCATTCAGTTTTGTCAGCGCAGATCCTCCTCTTTATAGGCCTGACATCCCTGTTGATAGAGATTCGGTGACTCAGGAGGAGTTACATCAGGTGGACAGGATTGATGATGTGGACATCGACACCATTGTTATATCTTTTGATAGGCCTCTGTTAGATATTGGGTGGATGTGCCCCATTCTCGCTATATCTTTTGATAGGCCTCTGTTAGTAGTAGGGCGTCTGTGCCCCATTTCCCTGTATTTGTAGCTGTACAGAGATGATGTATTAGATTATGATATACTTAGGAATGTATGCACAGTTTTTTCATTCCCTATATCATATTGCCATCCATTATCTGTTGTGCATGTATCATGTTATGCATATGTATGTATGTCCAGAGATATTCGGCATTGACCCCTGGATGGTCTTATGAGACGGCCCGCGCAGATGTTTTCTTCGATAATTAGCCGTATAGATCATACCCCACTGTCATTGGTGGCATTGGGTATGCGATCGTGGTATGATAGCATGTCACCATCAGACAGGGTGACTGTAGATCATTTGCTGTAACATACCATGACATTATTGATGTTTCAGGTTCCCGTAGGGTTTGTGGATGGGATCTTTAGAGCATTGGGTGCGGAGCAGCGGTGTTACGATTCGGGACCCATGAGTTGACTCCTACTCTGGAGGAGTATGCACGATTGATGATGTTGCCATTAGACAGACCTTGCGTGCATCTGGCTTTGGGAGACATGAGTAGACGGTTCATGACTCTCACTGGATTGCAGCGCAGAGTGGTACAGGATGAGCTGACGTCTGGCCACGTGATATCCCAGCATTTTCTGTACGACAGATTTGGCTCGGAGGATAGCTATTCACGATATTCTGGGGATTTTACCGCACCGGAGGATCATTGGCGCTTGGCCAGGGTTGATGTACTACTGCTATACATATTATCGTATGTCTATATGCCACGATACATGGACGAGATAGACATTGGTGTCATCATGGCTGTGAGAGCTCTTAGAGAGGGTCGTACCATTGTACCTATGATTGTAGTAGAGACCCTGCGGTCAGCATCCTATTGTTGCACTTATCCGATAGGAATGTTCACTAGGAGTTCGGTCATGTTGTATGTGTGGTTTATGTCACACTTGAGACCGATTGGTACCCTTAGACGGCATGGATATTGCTTCACCCATGATGTAGCTATGTCATACTCCTTTCAGCCATCGGAGTGTATAGATTCTCTGTCATGGTCCACATTTTTGGCAGATATCAGTGATCCTTTTAGTATATTATCGTGTTCGGGGCTTAGCTCACCATACAGCTTCATTACTCATGCTTCGGGCATGGACTACCTCCCTCTAGCTGGTTTGAGAGGTGTGACTACTTATCACCCATTGGCTGTGATGTCACAGTTTGACCAGTTCCAGGACTTTCATCATTTCGGAGGGGCGATAGGTCAGTGTTCAGCTTCTCGATATCTCTCAGCAGAGGACCGATCCCGCATGTATGCTTATTGGGATTAGCGTGAGATAGCTTCTTTTTCTGTCAGTCATCCAGGTTATTCTGCAGAGTATTCCGCATGGATGGAGACAGAGATTTTATAGGATGCGGTAGTGTCCACAGTACCGGATAGTGAGTCAGATGATGTAGAGCCCATGGAGGACATCGATTCTTACATCGAGGAGGAGCCCGCTGCTGGGTTGCCAGCATTTCTTCCGGATTCTTCTAGTACCAAGATCTTGTTATGATTCAAAGATTTTCGGCACGATTACCTAGAGCGAGTCTTCATCGATGACCTTTGAGAAAGATCAGGCTCGATCTATGATGTTGACTGCCCTTGATGGGAGGGACGCAGCTCTATTAGAGAGAGACGAGGCATTAGCTCGCAGAGATGCCGTTGTTGTTGAGCGGGATGAGGCCATATCAGCCAGAGACATAATGATAGTCAAGCAGGATAGTGCTATATCTGCCCGGGATATGGCCGTCACAGATAGTACTGCCCTAAGGTCCCTTACCACTGGCATGATCGCAGAGATGAGCACATATATTGATGATCATATGGTCACCATGTAGATGGCTGCAGATCTGTTGGGTCATGTGGATATTCTCGTATAGGAGACCACAGCTTCACCTCCATCCTCTGAGAGGGACGCCATGTTAGGCTTGTTAGCTCGCATATACCCTGACTTGTAGATGAGCTTTTATTTTCTTGCACAGACTAGCTTAGCCATTTTGTCATGTACAGTTTACATTGTATACATCAAACAGCATTATATATATGACAGGGAAATATATTTTTGGATCACTTCCCTTTTAGATATGCCTTGCTATTTGCTTGATATTTTGCCCGCTGCTTCAGGGCTTGTGGTCTTGATGTATTCTGAATTCCTCCTAGGTGGATGGACATTGAGTTATCTCTGGATAGTTCAGAATAGATCATCGATCTCTGTGTATCCCTACCATCTTTGGTGTCTTGGGATTGGTTTCTGGATGAAAATGTGGAGAGGAGTGTGGCTTTCTTCTCTGAGATTGACCGCACCACAGATGGTCACCAGTACTTCTATTTAGGAGAAGCCTAGTTAATTCCATCTCTTATGGATTGGTGTTACTCTTCAAGGTATGACTGTAGCTTAGATGGTCGCCGAATCTCCTATTTGGGGAGGAGTTCAGGTAATTCCATCCCTTTGGTCTGAAGCCAATGAAATGTAGTGGATTGATGTTTGATTCCAGTACCAACTGACAAGGGTTTGTGTTTTAGTAGGGGGTGAGACCAAACCATGAATGGCTGCCTACGTACTCCTATTGAAGATGAGATCAGGTCTGCATAGTTCGAACCTGGTGTAAGAGGTTCAACGCTGTATATGGTAGAAATGGTGTAGGAATGTTTTTGTTGTTTTTGTTTTTTGTAAGGTTAGAAATGTTTTTGTTGTTTTTGTTTTATTACGAGGGTAGAAATGTTTTTGTTGTTTTTGTTTTATTGCGACCGGGCCATGTGAAATTTTTGCCCGACTCCTATTGAAGAAGAGATCAGGTCGATGTAGTTCGCCCCTCAGGACGAGACGAAAAGCGTAATCCCATGTGCAGGTCAGAGTGTGGGGAGGAGAAAGTTTAATCCTAGGTTGAGGATAAACTGCAGGTAAGAGAAGTTTGATCCCATG
Organism: Panax quinquefolius; assembly: GCA_020205615.1. Lineage (NCBI taxonomy): Eukaryota > Viridiplantae > Streptophyta > Magnoliopsida > Apiales > Araliaceae > Panax > Panax quinquefolius. The sequence goes on along the minus strand of CM035151.1, from coordinate 46,414,872 downwards.
TATGGGTAGCCAAACTGTAAATGCGAGAGGTTCAATCCGCGGTGGGATGACCTAAGTCATAGGAACGTAAAGGGAGCCAGGCTGCTGGCTTGAAATGTATGTTTCCCTAAGGGGAAAATTGTAGAAAAGTTGTAGGTGGTAAAGGGTTAAGGAACCGGAATGACTGGTGATCTGATGGTTACGCACCAGGATGTGTACAAATTACTTCAGACATAGTACCGTTTCACAGCGTCTGAGTTAATGAGTTATGGAAATTCATCGCCGTCCATTTCTTGTAATCTGAGAGCGCCCCCTGTCAATACTTCTTTGACAACAAATGGGCCTTCTCAGTTAGGAGCGAATTTTCCCTTAGATTGATCTTGGTTTTCAAGAATCTTCTTCAAAACCAAGTCATGTTGCTTAAACTACCATAGTCGGACTTTTTTGTTGTAGGATCTGGCAATCCTTTGTTGATATAACTGACCATGGAAGATAGCCGCGGTTCGCCTTTCGTCTATTAGAGACAATTGGTGATACCTGTCTTGTACCCATTGGTCTTCATCCAGCTGAGCGTCTATCAACACTCTGAGGGATTCCATTTCAACTTCTATGGGGAGTCTTGCTTCCATCCCATAGGTTATCACGTAGGGGTTGCCCGGTGGAAGTGCGCATTGATTGAGGTTACGTAGGCTAACAAAGTCAGAGGCAATAGGTCAGGCCAATCTTTGTGGTTGGCAGACATCTTTTGCATAATCTTCTTGATGTTTTTGTTAGCCGCTTCAACAGCACCGTTCATCTTCGGACGATAGATGACGGAGTTAAGATGTTTGATGTGGAATTTATTGCATAATTCCTCCATCATTTTGTTGTTGAGGTTCTTGGCATTGTTTGACACAATCACCTCTGGTTGTCCATATCAACAAACGACATTGTTTCTGATGAAAGCAATGATGACTTCTTTAGTAACCCTAGGGAAGGAGGCTGCTTCTGCCCACTTGGTGAAGTAGTCGATCATGGTGAAGATAAATCGATGACCATTACTAGCTTTAGGCTCAATAGGCCTGATAACGTCCATTCCCCACATTGAGAAGGGCAAGGTGAACTCATATTGTGAAGTTCCTTTGGAGGGGCGTGTATAGCATTCCCATGAATCTGGCACTGATAGCATCTCCTGACGTGGTCATCGCGATCAGCTTTGAGAGATAGCTAATAATGTCCCGTCTTGAGGACTTTCTTGACAAGGAGGGGGCCACTCATGTTGGGGCCACAGACTTCGCCATGGATTTCATCCATAAGCCTTTGGGCTTGATCTTTGTCTAAACATCTGAGGAGACCTATTCCTGCATCCCTTTTGTAGAGCGCATCTCCACTCAGGTAGAATTTTATAGCAAGTCGATGGATCCGACTTTTCTCAGTCGGGTTCGCCTCAGCGGGTGTAGATCCATCTCATAGATATTCCTTGATATGCTGATACCAAGGATGTTGGATGGGAGGTAGCTCATCCGATACTTATCCAATGTAATTCCCATAGGCTGGGGCCTTTTACAGGGAAATTGTGACGCTTGGCAAGTGTTCCTTATCTGATATACGAATCAAGGAGGCCAAAGTTGCTAATGCGTCCGCAAAGTCATTCCTATTATGAGGAATGTGTAGAAAGGAGATTTCTTTGAACTCCAAAGCCATCTTCAAAACCTGCCGATGGTAGGGCAGCAAATGTAGTTCCTTGGTTTGATAGATTCTGGTGGATTGTCTGATTACCAACTTTGAATCTCCAAAGGCGATTAATCACTTTGATGCCCATTGAGCGGGCAAGTTTTAGCCCCATGAGACGACCTTCATACTCGGTACCGTATTGTTGGTGTTGACAAACTATAATTTTGGCAACGAGATATCGCTCCCCGTGCACGAGATACTAGAATTGCTCCACTCCATAACCTTCCATATTAACAGCTCCATCAAAATACATCTTCCATGATTGGCGCGTATCGTACTGATGATATTGATGCACTGTCATTACTCCTTCATCGGGGAAATATGTTTCCAAGGGTTTGAAATCCCCTGAAGGTGCGGCGGCCAGTTGATCCGCGATTCCTTGACCTTTGATGGACTATTGAGTCACATATATAATGTCAAATTGTTATAGGATCAACTGCCATCTAGACAGTCGATAATTTCACATGGGTTTGTTGAACACGTACTTGAGAGGAACCACGCAGGATATGAGATGGGTTGTGTGACCATGGAGGTAATGTTGTAACCTCATGGAAGCCCATGCTAAAGCACAACACGTCTTTTCGATCAAAGTGTACTTGTGTTCACTGCTGCTGAACCTTTTGCTGAGGTAATAGATAGCTCGTTCTTGGCCTCTATCGTCCATCTATCCCAGCATGCAGCCCATGGCATTGTCACTTATAGACAGGTACATAAATAGGGGAACATCATCCCTGGGTGGTACAAAAAGGGAGCTTTGACTTGCTGTTCTTTAATTGTAAGGAAGGCATTCTGGCACTCATCATTCCATTTCATGGAGGAGGTCTTCCTTAATAGCTTGAAGATTGGCTCACAGGTTGCTGTGAGTTGAGAGATAAACCTGCTAATGAAGTTGATTCTTCCCAAAAATCCCCGTATTTCCTTTTCTGTTTGAGGAATGGGCATTTTCGTGATGGCTTGGATTTTGGTAGGATCCAGCTCAATCCCTTTGTGGTTTACTAGAAATCCTAGCAACTTTCCTGATTTAACACCAAAGGCGCATTTAGCTGGATTCAACTTCAAGTTGTACTTATGCAACCTGTTGAACAACTTTCTGAGATGGTCTATATGGTCATCCTCCTTCCGGGACTTGACAATGATGTCATCCACGTAGATCTCGATCTCTTTGTGCATTAAGTCATGGAAAAGAGCCATCATAGCTCGTTGATAGGTGGCTCCGGCATTGATAAGGCCGAATGACAACCTTTTATAACAAAAGGTTCCCCAAGGCGTGATGAAAGCAGTCTTCTCACGATCTTCCTCAGCAGTCATGATATGATGATACCCCGAAAAGCAATCAGCAAAGGAGTACATATCGTATTGCGCAGTATTGTCAATGAGAATGTGGATAAATGGCACCTATCTTTTAAGCAAGCTTTGTTTAAGTCCCGGTAATCCACGCAAACTCGCACCTTCCCTCCAGGTTTAGGCACGGGCACAATGTTGGATATCCACTCAGGATATGTAGACACCATGATGATGTCATCTTGAAATTGTTTCACAATTTCTTCTTTCACCTTTAAACTCCACTCAGGTTTCAATCGCCTAAGCTTTTGCTTGACTTGCTTAAATCCCTCTTTAATGGGAAGGCGGTGAAGGACAATGTCAGTGGACAAACCCACCATGTCTTCATGAGACCATGCAAACACATCCTGGAATTGGGGTAGTAGCATAACCATGTCATTCTGTGGGTCTGGGGTAAGGTCTGAACCAATCTGGATTAACTTAGGGCTTTCTAAGGTTCCAAGATTGAAAGAAGTTGTTTGATCAAGGTTGGGCTTAGGTTTGTCTTTGACCCATTCGTAAATTTTTGGAGGCACCTCAATGTCATCCTGTATATCCATCAAGGCTGAATTCATCTCTACATCAAAGGTACAATCCTTGTGGAGAAGAGGCACCGTATCAGAAAGTACAAGCACATCTAAATTCAGAGTCCTGAAAAAAAATATGCTTTCACTTAGTATATATGAAATGTGTTGATCATACACAGTGTTAGCATATCTTGGCAAAATAAACTGCTAATCTTGTCTGCATGAAAAAGTAAGCAATTAATATATCTACAAGGCAGAAAGAGTTCTGCCCATTTTACCTTTGTCGACCAATGCAAGGAATACTGCTCCAATTAGCAAGGGTAAAGTTCGGGTGGACTACAGCGATGGAGGGATTGTCATCATCCTCCTTGTCCCGAATGATGGCCATTATGTCTGGGCAATCATCGTCTGGGGTGTATCTGTTGGTATGTTCATCATGAACGATGATGCGTATGCCTGACATCATTCGGATGACGTCTCGCTTGATTCTTCGTTCCTCTTCTTCCACTGCGGGATTTGGAACAAAGACTTATTTCTCCTTTACCAGCACCAGCTTGGGAAATAACATAGCCATTACATTGGCTGGCACCTTTACAGGAGGTTGTGCGGACTCAAAGTTTGAAGGTGAAGATAAATGCCACATGGTTGAAGCTGAAGGAATCTGCTGATGCTTATAAGGATCCCTATGACTAGAACTGGAAAAACAGCCTAGTCTAGCTATTTCAGTTTGTTTGGTTAATTGAATTGGATATTTGATACCTTGGCAATCTTTACCCAGCCCTTGTCCCGGCTTATAACCCAATGACATCATTTATTGGGTAGCCGACATTACCTCGGCAGAAATCTTGGGTTCGGGCAAAGGCGTTCCAATAGCATGGTATTGGGTATTGCTTATTTCCAAAGTATGAAAACTGACTGGTTCCACATCTGCATTGGCATTGATGAATGGTATGTCTCCGTACTGAGGAATCTCCGGTTCAGCGTTGACCGTGACCAGGCTATTGTTGATAATGTATTTCAACTGTTGGTGAAGAGTGGAGGGGACTGCCCCTGTCATGTGAATCCATGGTCATCCCAAGAGCAGGTTGTATCCTAAATCTATCTTGAGCATATGGAAGGATACGCATAATGTGTGAGGACCAATTTCGATTGGCAGCTCAATTACTCCGACTGAATTACGGCGGGCTCCATCAAAAGCTTTGATGATAGTATGGCTACTCCGAATTCTATTGAGATTGATATTCATCTTCATCAAGGTAGCATATGGACAGATATTTAGAGAGGAACCTCCATCTATCAATACTCCCACTAGCATATATCCCGAAGGATAAGACATGATGTGCAGCGGTTTGCAATAACTTAGGTCCCTCGGTCAGTATGTCATCGTCGATGAAGGATATCACATTGTTGTTGAAAATGTGATCAACCATATGTTGAAATTTTTAAAGTATCAACCGATGCGTGGCAGATAGGCTTCTTCTAAAACCTTCACCAAGACCCTCCGGTGATTCTCGGAAAGATGATGGATTTTCCACATTAACCTTTATGACCCGTAGTGCGGAGGAATTTTCAATTTTATGTAGGTGGATCCTTCACCTTTCTCCATAATTCCACTTCGAACTTTATGCAAGCTAACAATAGGGATATTCACCTTCTCCGTCGCATGGCAAGTTGATTGGCTCGAGTTGGCGGGGCAACTTTCAAAGGATTGTTGCTTCCTTGAGTTGAATTGTTGGCATTGTGAGTGATTTGTTAACCCCATCAGCTTCAGTGGATATGACTGCTACCACACTCTTCCACTTAGTAGGACCTGAATTCTCATTTTCACATAACACAGTATCGTCGTCCGCTAGGCGCAGAACACCACTGTCAATTAGATTTTGGATAAGGTGGCGGAGTGCCCAGCATTCTTCTGTGCTGTGACTGCGAGACTAGGAGTGATATTGACATACTCCATCGAAAATTGTACCGTCCTGAACAGGGGTTGATTGGAGGTAGAAGGGAACTGATCCTTCCTTCATTGATTAACATATGAAGGATTTCCTCCATAGGTTGGCTTAAATAGGTGAATTTCCTTTTGTTGGCAAAATCCCGACGGGCCTTGGCATTTGCTCTCTTTGTCACTTTGTCTTCCAACATTTCATTTTCTAAAAATGACGAGGGAATATTCATGACAAGAGGTAAGAGACTGGCATGCTCCTGGCTGATTAACTGACGTGTCACTTGATGTTGATAAGTCACCAATTCCGCCAATTGCTCAATTTGTTTGCCTAAAGCTTTTATCTTTCGTTCCATTATGAACTAGAACTTGGCATAATCCCATTTGTCATCACCGTCTTTGAGGGTCTGGGAGGATTCACAGCTGAAATTGGAATTCTGTTCGCTACTCCAATTTATCATGTTGACCTCTTCTTCTTTGTGTTGAGGAAGAGGGTTGTCTTGAACGTGAGGCTGATCTATTTTGGTGACCACGATCTCTCCGTTGTCTATCAGGTCCTGGATCTTGTGTTTCAAGGCCCAACAATCCTGAGTATCATATCCAGGTGCCCCGGCATTATAAGCATATTTCCGAGCAGTATTGAAACCCCGTCCATTAGGGCTGGCTGGTGGAAGAAGATGCGTAATTTTCTTCTGTGTTGTCATCAAAAGATTAAGAATGTTCTCGAGGGTATCCCCTAAGGGTGTAAACACTCGAGGGCTTTTGACTTCTCCACCTTTTGGTATTGGAGGGTTTACAGACTGTGCTTGAAAGGGAGTGTAGTTTCTCCTTTGAATAGGCATGTTCTGATTGCCTTTTTGCCCCTGTAGTATCAGGGAAACATCTTCCTCTTTCTTTTTATGGACCCTCCGGGGGTTGTTCCCATAATTTATGGACTGGATGTGATCAGCAACAGCTTTGAGTGCGGCTAGGTCTTGAATCTTTCCGGACTTCAATCTCATCTCAGCCATCTCCCCATGTTTGACCATTTCAGAAAATGGTTTGCCGATGCCGGCTAAAACTCTCTCATAGAACGGAGCTTCTTGTATGTCTATGAAAGTCATGACCATCTCTGATTCTGTCATGGAAGGACAAACTTGGGCAGCCAGTCGTGTCCACCTTTGAGCATACTCTCTGAAAGACTCGTTAGACTGTTTCTTAATCTTGGTAATTTGATACCGATCAGGAGCCATTTGAGTTTGAAAGCTTGTATTGAGTGAGGAAAGCATGTGCTAGCTCTTCCCAGCTATGGATCTTTGAATTGTCTAATCTTGTGTACCACGACCGGGCTTCTCTAGTTAGACTCTTTTGGAACAATTGTATTCTAAGCTTTTCGTCCTCTGCATAAGATCAAAGTTCCCCAATAAACACCTTTAAATGTGTGTAAGGATCTCCTAACCCGTCATATTTTTCAAAGTCAGGAGTTTTAAATTTTTTTGGATAATGAACACCAGGGAAAATACACATATCAGCATATGAAACACTCCCGTGTGTTCCAATTCCTTTAATAGGACGAAGGGTCTCTTCCATTTGGAGGACTTTCTTTTTGATGTCACCAGTGTCTGGATCTCCAGTGGGATAGGCAACATCATGAGTTTTGTTGGTCGTATCCAACTGCAGTTCAGGTATTGTAATGACCTGGGTTCCTCCTTGTGTGGAGGATTCAAAGCATATACTGGGTATTTTTCGACCTGTGTGGTGGTGTAATTCTTTGAGTAGAACAACCAAATCTGTAATTTGTTTGCTTAATCCGTCGAATTCTTTGCGAGAAACTGGATTAAGTTCAGTCTGGTCAGATGATGACATGATTGACTGTAGGCCTGTTGCCTTTTTCGACTTTGACCGGGTAGTAGGTCCGATTGGTTCCCTGCGAAAGACTTGCATAGTTTAGTCTTTAGGGAATGTGTATAATAACATGATATGTGATGTGTCCATTTTAGGAATTTTATCCTGCAAAACGGATGTCAGCTATTTGTAGCATGTTAATATGTATGTGTATACATTTCTTCATATTTCTCATTACATGGAGATAGATATGGAATGAAATTACAAGTAATTGTGTTTACAAGTAATTTGAAATGAGAGCATGAAGAGACTTTCCTCCATTTTGGGTTTATCGAGGTGACCTATCTTAGGTTACTCTCATGGCTTTTTTGGCATGAAGGTTCCCAAATCATCGCAATCTACTTGACGGGAAGTTAATCCGGTCTTTCAACCTGAGCGAATTTGGGTGGTGCCTTTCACGAGCCTCGGAGAATTAGTCTTCTCACGAGTCCAGTAATCAAACACCGATGGGATAGCCTCCTGGTGGAGGGACCACACAATATACATTCACATGCATCGCATCTCACTGTATGAAAATGATGGCATGTGCGAAGCACTAATATCACAAGCAGATATGGTGCGAAGCACTAATATCACAAGCAGTTATGGTGCGAAGCACTAAGTGCAACAAGGAAATGCATTCGTACACATTCATTAAATGTAAATGCAACATCCACACACAAGCAGATAACATTTTTGAAAAGATTGTAATAGCAGCTTAAGTCCTCTTACTGTAGTCCCCAGCAGAGTCGCCACCTGTCGACGTTGGGATTTTTAGATGTCCCTTTCCGTTACTTGTTCTTTGGTGTTCTCATTTTAGGTGAGATTTGTTTAAAAAAACAAGTGAAAAAAGGTCCGACATGTATAATATCGACGATGGACTGTTAAGAGTCACCAGTTGGTTTTCTAAATGGTTGTACCAACACAATCGAGAAAAGGTTTGCACATTGACCCGGTGATGTGACAATGCTAAGCTGGTTGGTGAAACCGAAATTCATTAGGGTCCAGGGGACTTGGTTATGCGGAGGGAAGATGTTAGGCACCCAGACATCCGTGTTACCACGGTGACCGCCTCTTTTCAAGAAACTATTATCTGAATGTGTGTGTGTGTGGGTCAATGTGCTGTTATTTGGAAGTAGTGCGAGGCCTCGTTCGCACCTATATACACAGGGTTTGAATTTATGTAAAAATTCAATTTTAAGCAAGATATGGCAGTGATGTTTTATAAAAGAGGTTTTTCAAACCCTGATGCTCAATAGTAATTGAGACCTTTTACACTCCCATTTTATTAAGTGTTCGGCTTGATTGATTTTATTTTACTGAGATCATGAGGCATCCGCATTGCGAAAATAATGTACAAAATAATGCCAACTTCCTCATGGGTATGGAAACCATCTGAGGAAATTCAAACACCGTAGAATAATTTTTAAGCTGCTTATAGCTAAAAATGTCCATCACGGGAACCGAATCTAGATCCAATAGGCTGAATCTGTGATCACATGATTCCTAGGCGCACAAGATACCGCAATTTGTACGAAAGCAGTAAATAGGTATATATATAAAAGCTGTAAATATATATATACAGACAGGATCACCAACCATGAAGCACCTCCATGGGGGATCGAAAATGTAAATAAAGCTGTAAAAGCTATCAACCGTCACGGAGTAAACTCCAGGCGGGATGAAACGTAAATGAAGCTGTAAATACGGTCAACCGCCACGAAGGAAACTCCAGGCGGGACGAAATGTAAATAAAGTTGTAAAAGCGATCAACTGCCACGAAGGAAACTCCAGGCAGAACGAAAAATATATATATATATATATATATACACAAAAGCAATAAACGCACCGGATGTAAAATCCAGGCTCATCGAACAGAGTTCGACAACAGTTCATATATATAAATATATATATATATATATATATAAAAAGTAGAGTAAACGCACGGATGTAAAATCGGGCTCATCGAGCGAGTTCGACAACAGAGTTCATATATATAAATATATATATATAAGCGTAGTAAGCGCTCCGGACTAAAGTCTCAGGCTCATCGAACAAAGTTAAACATACGATTAATATATATAAATGTATATATATATATATATATATATTAAAGCAAATAAACGCGCTCGGATCAAGTTCAGGCTCATCGAACAAAGTTCACACGCAGATTAATATATATAAATATATATATATATATATATATATATATATATATATATTAAAGCAAATAAACGCTCCGCATCAAGTTCAGGCTCAATCGAGGCATAACTCGATAATGTTAGTCAATATATATATATATATATATATATATATATATATATATATATATACAAGTTGAAACAAAACCACGGAACAAAGTAAACAAATGTGTATGTAACACGACTCTCAACATGAAGAAGGGTGTGTGCAGAGATGAAGAGAAAGACTCTAAAGTGTGTGAGAAGGCTTACAGTTGACTGCCAAAGAAGACTTCTATATCTTTAGAGTGGATAAACACTGGCTTTTGTAGGCACAAAAGGGCTATATATGAGCTCACAGGTATTTAAAATGAGAAACTACACTGCATTGGGTGAGTGCAAAGCAAATTGGGCAGGGCTTCATCGTCGTTTTCTCTTGCAAAATAGGCAGCCCAAGCCCTCTATTTATAGACGATTTAGCCGCAGGTGTACCAGAGGCAACCCGGGTGGGCCCGGGTTTTTTGGGTCGGGTCGTCTCGAAGTACGTGCACTCGGGCACAATAATGTCCATTCAAACTTTAAGAAGTGCAATCCGGGCATCCGTATGAGGTATACAGGACCTATTTCGGACCGCCATTGTCGAGAGTTGTACGATGGCATAGGATTAGAGTTTATACGAAGTCATTAAAGATGGGACGATGCCCTCCGGTCTTCAAGCTTCAACTTTCATCTGTTACCCCGCACAATAGTCACTCAGGATTAGTTAGTCTTGTGGGACATCATTGCGTAGAGATGTTGAGATGACGTTGCATGGCATTGTGTTGGCTAGATGACGATGTTGCCCCTCACCGGTGTTATCGCTGGATTGGGCTGATAAAGCTGACGTTGCTCAGGCTTCGCTGAGATTGGACTGCTGCAATTTATTGAAGGTCCTCATTGTCATCTTTGAGGTGTGAATGTCTTCCCGATGTTATCGTCGGGTTGGTACAGTGTATCTCATTATGAGCGCCGAGATTGAAGCTGGTCGCATTTGAAACAAGCATTTCCGGGGTTATCACTGAAACCGCATTCCTTGGGGTTATCACCAAGGTTGGTGGCTATTCCCATGGTTGGGAATGAGACTGGATACCTCGAGGTTATTTCCGAGATTAATCGGTCTTCTCCGGTGTGTGTTCCGGTATTGGATCAACATGCCTCGGGGTTACCTCCGAGGTTGGAATTGTTACTCCCAGAGTGGGCTCCGGGGTTGATGCTAAGCTTCCGGTAGAATCCGGTATGGATATGGATTGTCTTTTAGAGTTCCCTCTTAAAAGACGAATCTGCACTCCTACAATGTTAGTGACAGGTATACAGAAAATTTTGAGTGTCTACAACCTCAAGTCAAAGTTTTGTGGAGAAACCACGATGTTGAGGAAATGACCTGGGAGTTAGAATCTGAAATGAAATCAAGGTATCCTTACATCTTCGACATACCAGGTACGTACCCTAATTTCGAGGGCAAAATTTCATAAGAAGGGGAGGTTGTAAGACCCCAACTTTTATGAATAAAGATGAATATTCTATAAATATCATTTTTGAATATTATGGAGTGAATTTGATATAATGTTATAGTTGTGGGTAATATTTATAAATTTTGCAAAATAAGCAAGTGGTTATAAAATATTCGTTTGGTGAGGGAATATTCTTTTTGTCTGGGAATATTTGTAAGACGACACAATCATTGGTGGACCCCACAACAGAATTATTGTCAGAGTTAGAAAACGACAAAATTATCTTTTTATAAAAATAACGGTGAAAGTTTTACCGTTAACTGTTGAAATACCCGGTGGTAAAAGTATAGTAATACGTGTGGTTGCATAGTAGCACACGATATTATACAGTATCTTGGATTATTGATTACGTAAGAAGTCACTACTCAATAATGGTTACAGTAATTACTGTTCTATATTTTATTTTATTGATTCAATAATTGCTACGTTGATATTTTATATTATTGATTCAATAATTGTCATCAGACAAATATTTCAAATTATCAAATCAATAATTCATATTATTTGAATAATATTATTATTTGCATTATTGACAATGTCTAGAAAGTTCTGTCTAGGAAAGGGGTTTGGTCACCTAATTGCGCGCCAATAGGGAGAAATCCTTATCGAAAAGCCCCCTCTTTCCTGGGAACGGCCTGGTTATCGATATTATAATTTTGTAATATTATTTATGAATAATTAATTGTTGATATATGTGATAAGAAAATATTTATTCAATGTGGATTTAAATTGAGGAATTTTTAACATGTGACATTTGTTGAAAGTTGGTATTTTATCTTTTCCGATAAAATAATTTATTCAAATATATTATTGTAATATTACATTATAGTAGTATGATGTGATTATATAATAGTACAATTTTTTATAATCTGAATGGTAAAATTATTATAGTAAATTCATGGTATAAAAGTAAGAGGAGGTGGAAGAGAACAAATTGAATTTGAATTCCTATGATGTAAGTGATGATGTCATCGGACGATGAGGTAAGCAATGATGTCATCGGACGATGAGGTAAGCAATGAAGTAATATGATCGATGATGTCAGCGATGATATCATAAATTATGGCAAAAAGACTATTTTACCCTTACTCTACCAAGCCTATAAATAGAAGCTCATTTCTTCATTATTTTTTACCAATTCATTCAAGCTATAGAGAGAGAAAGTATAGAGAGAATAAGAAAGAAAGAAAGAAGAAGAGTATTCTGTTACTACACTATTGCAGTATTTAAATCTCCTACTAAGGTAAGGGGTATTATTTCTTTCGTATTCATGAAGAGAGTTATTTTCTTTCAATACTCGTAAGGGTTGTTATTCCATTCTTTATTATTCTATTGGAATAACTTGTCTGTGCGGTCTATCACATGCCTGGTGAATTATGTTGTTATTCCATTCTTTATTATTCTGTTAGAATATCATGTCTGTGCGGATTACGCATGACCTGGTTCCATTCTTTATTATTCTGTTGGAATATCCTGTCTGTGTGAGTTACGCATGACTTTGTTCCATTCTTTATTATTCTGTTGGAATAACCTGTCTATGCGGATTACGCACGCCTGGTGAATTCTTCTGTTATTTCATTCTTTATTATTCTGTTGGAATAACCTGTCTATGTGGATTACTGCATGCATGGTGAATGATCCTTCGTATTCATTCCTTATTAAATCATGGAAATGATCTGTCTACGTGGATTACCGCATGGCATGCAAAAATCCATTTGCGATTTCATATATTCTATTATACTCAGTTGGTTAAAGTTTTGGCTTCTATACTCCATGAAATTAGTGGAATATCCTTGATATTTGCGCTTCATCTAGTATCTTTTCATGGAAATATTCTTCTGAGCATTCTTGAATTTACTCCACAAAACAGTATCATGTTGACAATTTGGACGTTATTGATTTCTAGATAAATTAAATTATAAATCTTTAAAAATTTATCCTTAAACTTGTTTTATTGAATTCTTATATCATTGTCATCATCCTAATGTTTATAATATGTTGAAAGTCATATGTGGCCTGTAGTGCATAGATGGACTTGGTATGATTATGACCAGGGATTATTCGGTATAATCATGACCGTAATGTTACAAACAATATGGTAAAAGTCCTCATTGGCCGTAGTGCATTGATGGATAGTTGTTGGCATGATCATGACCATTGATGAATACACGAATATCCTTGGCCTGTAGTGCATGGATAAGTTGTGGTCGTGACACTAATGAATATCCTTGGTCGTACTGCAATGATGATGTGGTTTATTTATTAAGCTGAGTCTCAGCGATAAAAGTGATGAAAAACCTTTTAAATCATAGAATATAGTAGATTTTATTCTCTACTTGACTCTTCTAATGGATTGCTTGTTCCGTTGCAGTTAAACTTGATGGTTGTTATATTTTATCAGCTTAACACTGTTGAAGGCTAACGATAAATTATTATGCATTATCTTAGTCATAATATTTCTTACTGGGCTAGTTGAGCTCACCCTTTCTTTCACTGTTCTCTTCAGGAAATGAGAATATAGTTGGGACGAGTCGGGGAACGGATTGACGGTCTAGATGGTTGTTTTAGTAGTCCTCACTATTCTATAAAATAGTGTGACAATAAATGTAATGAGGGCTCCATTGAGTGTGGATATTGTCTAGATGACAATATTCTTATTAAAACTTTTAGATTATGTTTTGTCGTATTTTACACAACTGTTGTATAATTAAGTTGTATTTGAATTTTGTACCATGTATTTGGCGACTCAAGATGGGTGATGTATACCTATTTTTGGGGGCATCACAGTACGCAACGTATGAGGTTAAAGCTAGCTTTGGTATGCATGCTGAAAGTGTATGAAAAATGACCATTTTTCCCCTTGAAGGCTAGAAAAGACCTGTTAAGCCCTACAATACATTGATTAAGCAAAATAATACTAAAATAATATAAAATCTATATAAACTATGAAGATCAAGCAACTAATTAAGCCATAAAGTATCCGATTCGCGGGTATAAATCACACTCATCAAATACCCCCAAACTTAAGTCTTTTCTTATCCTCGAGAAAACTATCTATCACAAAACTAACAATAGTAAAACACACGCGAAAGAAAAATAAACTGTATACTGGTATCATAGCTTCTAAGCTCGATCATAGCTACTCCCAGAGAACAGAGCTAACACAGCTATGAGTAAGGGTTCATTCAATTTCAAGCATAAGACTATATTCAATCCATTCTATGTGTTTGTGTGGAGAACAACCATCCTAACTAATCATAGCTCAAATAAGTTCACACAGTCAATTGTTAATACCAATATGCACAGTCCGTAACTTAAACATTCAACAATCATTAAGAATAAGACGCAAGTACAGGAAATGATCAAAAGACTCTAGCATGAAGACAGTAAAAATTGACTCGGACAATCCTTAATTACCTTAGGCTATTCAGAACTACCCATTAATGAGCTTTTGATCAGTGAATCCCAAGCCAGATGACTTTAGGGCACTAGGTGTAAAACACCCCTATGAATCTAATAACTCGAGCAGCTAAGGCCACGTAATCAATATAAGCTAAATGAGAGTTTACGAGATCTGAAGATTATTCGGCGAGTGAATTTTATGCTCCATCTCAACATCAGTCCTGCGTTTATGGGCAAGTGCGTTTCACGCTCCATCTCGATCCACCGCAAGACTTTCGATTTTCAATCTTCTTTTCTTTTTATTCTTTTTTTTAAGCAAACATGCCAGAATCCAAGATCTAAAACTGTATAAACATCTAAGTCTTTTCTTACCTTGTAAAAATGAAAGTTTATAAGAGTGAACATACTCTCAAAGCAATAAACATGCGAACTAAATTCAAAAAATAACTAGTTAACACAGTAGGTCGGTGCTTTCTTAGAAGGACAGATCAATAATAGTCTCAACTTATCGATTAAACAAACCCCTAGCTCTCACATGCTTGACACGACTCTAAGAGATAGACATAATTACTTGGCGCTTGTCATTAGCCACAATAAAAAATTAATGATAAATATACCACCCTTGCATAATAACAGCTCAAAATAGGGTAATAAAGCCATTAACATGGCACAAACATATAAATCTGTATAAGCCCCAAAAAAATGGCAATAAATGTAACAATCCAATATTTTATTTGTAATTTAAAATATTTATTAAATTAAATAAATATTTTATTAATGAAGTTGTTGTTTTGTAATTTAAAATATTTCTTAAATTAAATGAATATGTGATTTTTGTTAGTAAATATTTAGAAATTATATTTATTAGATAATATTCTAAATTAATTTAATTTATAGTTATTATGTTGTAAGATAACATGAGATGTTATATTGTTGTTGTGATGTGATAAATTAAGATGGTATATTAATTTATTAAATAAAATTATAATGAGAATATAATTTTGTGATATGTGTTTAAGTGGAATATTTATTTAAAATATAGTATGTGATTATGAATTATAAACTAAATTATTTATTAAAATAAAATTAAAGTAGTTTAATTTAGTTGTGACCAAACAAGACTTAAATATATTAAGTCTTTATTTTAAAGACTTTTTGCCAAACAAAGCCTTATGGCTTTTGGATTTCTTTTAATATTTGAATTATAAATAATATAAATAAAACAAATAAAATAATAAATATAATATATTTATATTATATACGTTAGTGTGTAACTGCCATTAGACTTAAGTCGATGTATTAAGAATATCAGTTTATTTCCTATGCTAGCTATCAGTTGATTTTTTGGCTTAGCTCTTATTTTTACGCATTCTTGTTTGCAAAGCTTGAGAGTATTGAGAAAGGATTCAGAGGAAACCTGAGAATTTCATAGCGACGATTTTAGTGAGTTTAACAAGGATTGCAAGCAAATTCAAGGTATTTTTTTTACACAACATTAGTATCATGTATATATATGTATATGTATATATCAGGCTACGGCAAACTTTTATATAATCTGTCAATTTAAAATTTGTTGAATTGTTGTTGTACAATGGGATTACTTGTGATTATGTGAGTATATGATGATTGGAGGTTGTGTTTAAATGAGAAATTCATGCTAATTACAGTAAATAGTAGAAAATTTTTGTTAGTATATATATGTTTTCATATGTAGCTATGTAAGCATCAATTCTAGTGGCTAATTTGTATGGGAAGGTATAAATTGAAGCTTGTATATGTTAATTCATTGAGATACAAACATAACGTAATTTGAATGAGATGATTTGATCATGTATTGAATTCACATTGATGATTTTTAGGATGAATAACAAGAAACTTGAGTTTTTATGCAAAACATGAAAATTGAGAAATTAAAATAGTTTTAGTGATTGTTAAATTGTGCTAAGTGGTTGAATATGTTAGCAATTATGTCTATGATAGTTGTATATTTATTTTATGTGTTAAGTATCATTGTTTGGTGGGTGAAATTCGTGTTAGTTGGCTTAAGAAAAGTGCCAAAGCTCTGCATTCGAAAAGCTGAGTTACGTGTATCATAAGGATATATGACCTTTAAAAGCTTGGACGCCATGCTGCCCTTCTAATATAAAACTTCTATGCGCAGCATGAAAGTGCCCATTTCAGAACAATCAAGTACGCTAATTCTGCAGACTTTGGTCGTTCTTTGTGGCTTAGCTAAAGGTTATGGTAATGTGTCCAACATGTAACAACAAGGCTAATACAGAGTTGTGTTATATGTATTATGAATTCAAAATTGTAAAAATGATTAGTAAATCAAAAACGCGTTATGTGATAACCTAGTTTATACAATGAACGTTAGTTATGTGTTATGATGATTAACACTTGGGAATTCTGAAATGTAAATGGTAGCTTAAGACTTGTGCTAAAATAACAAGTTTAGCTAGTAATGCGTTTTATATTGAAAAGTGAATATTAGTATGTCTAATAGATGTTGTGGTTTTAATACTTTGTATAGGTGAATGTGAGTTGTAATATTTTAGCTTACACTCGAGGCAAGTTTTCTAACTCTACACTTTTGTTGAGCTAGTTCATTTATTACATTGTGCAAGTTCCCTAACCTTTGCTACTTTATTATTCAGCAAGGTTACTTTTCACTATTACGTTATACTTATTTAAATTCTCTAACTCTAATCTTTTGTTTAACGATTTATTATCATGCGAATTCTTTAACCCTCATTTATGGTTGAAGAAAGTTAGTTAATCTTTATTTTTTTATTCCAAACGAGATTACTTTGGTTATTCAAAGTCTGCAACGTTGTTGTATGAAATGTGTTTATTCATCTACTAATAACTATTGTTTAATCTTCGTTCTCCAATGTCATTGTACTATCTTACATTATTGTACAAAACTCTAAGTTGCCTAGAGATTCTTTATCAATTCAACTAATCCTTAGTTGATGAATGTTCTAAACCTTAAATTACCCTTGAAGTCAACCCAAACCAAACTTCCTTTGGTTTGCTTATGTACTCACACAATTTTGAAAACATGTTGTCGATGATAACGTTTGTTCAATTTAGAAATTGTTAATACTCTAGCTCTTATTGCTTCATCGATATACCTTGTTCATGAAGATAATATAATCAACTCTTGAATAGTTATTAGTCTCTATCAGATTCAACCAGTACTTGGTTGATGAGCATTCTAAAGATCTAGAATTCCTTTGAAGTTAATTCCCAACGAAACTTCATTTAGTTCGGAACCTGATAATCTAAGCTGAGATGAAAAACCCTATATTAGGGGATTATTTTAGAACTACGCAATAGTGTTAAAATGTTTGCGCAATACATAGTACAAAGGGCGGATCACCTAGAGTACGGGATGATGGTCCATATAGTCGTTTAGACTGTTAAAGGTTACAGTAGAAACACGTGTTAACCTAGGACATAGATGATGATTATAGTCTTTTAGACTATTAAAGGTTAAAGTAGAAATACTTGAAACCTAGAGTATAGTTCGTGGTCTTGTGACCCTCAGTGTATTCTTTGATGTTGATATCTATTGTTAACTTAACGTTCATTATTCATTTGAACTCATAGTTTTTGAATTAAAGTTTATTGTTCCGGTAAGAATACTTTACCATTGAAAACTCAGATAATTGTCATTCATAAATCGTTATTGTATATTATCCTTCTTGTGGGAAATTGTTTGCTCACTCTTGCATAAAATAATGCAGATGAAGTTAAGAAGTTTGAAGAGCTTTCTACAAGCAAGGGCAAGGACAAAGTGCTTAATTAGACGACAACATTTAATTTATCTTTTATTTATGAAGCTTATGTACTAGATTTAATTATGATCATGTTTTAATTTCTGCTGATGATTGTATTAAAGGTTAGATGACCTAGGATTTATCTTGAGATTATGTAACCCTTGATGGGAGATTTATTATTTAAGCTTTTGAATTTAATTATATCCTTTGTTTATGGGTAGTTAGTTATTATTTAATTGGACAGTGAACACCAAATCTATGGAATTGAAGTACCCGGATTTGGGAGTGTCACAATAAACCAAACAACCATGCTGATAATAATCCAAGCATTTATAAATACTAACCATAAACTGTTTATGGCATCCATAATAATAATCCTAAAACAAAATACCGCGGTTCAAAATGACTGCACTACAATACTGATAAAATCATAAGCAAAGTTCTAAATATGGCAACCTAACATGGCAATAGACAGAAATAAAAATAGATAATAAACCATAACACCCCCAAACTTAAGGTGAGAAATGCCCTCATTGCTAAACATATATCAATCTTATACAAGAGGGCTTCCCTGAAGTCTTGTCACTCGACAGCAGCATCATCCTCATCAACTTCGGCGGGTGGTGATGGTGGAGGGTATGGTTGGAAGATAGGAGGCTCTAGGAACTGGAATGGCGTGAACTCAATATCTGGGCCACTCTACACAGTGTATATGTTCTGCATCGTGTTGACCAGCTCCGTGATAAGTGGTTTTATAACCACTTATTTAGATATTAACTGACTTGAATTTGTTGCTTAAACTCATTTTATTGTATACATTTTTATGCATTTGTGTTTTGTTTTGTAGTTTTAGAAATAGGAACTCTTTTGGTGATATTGGAGTTAAGATGTGGTCGTGGTTATGATGGATTGATATTGGACAATATAATGGAGCTGAGTGTATTGCTAGATGATGGAATGAAGATTTAAAGTGAAGTACATTGAGCCTAAAAATAGCAGAAGTGTGCAGCAGACAAGTCAGGACCAATCGATGCACGCAAGCAAATTGCGCCCAATGACAACAGCAATTTTGACTGACCTTGCCCAAAATCATGCCATAAATTGGTATGCCTATCCAAGGCTTATCACGGTGCAGCTGCGCTAGTCTTAATTCGACAGTTGACTTTTAGTTCAGCTATCGAATTGGTTTACTAATGGGAAAAGGATGTTACGACTGGGACGGCTATTTAATGAGACTTATTAGTAGTGTGTAGGGGGATTCCACCCCTTGGGGGATCAATTAGCTATTGTTTCTTTCTCTCTTGAATTTCGATTATAGATTAGTGTAGTTTAGTGTAGTTACTTTTTAGATTTGATTATATTGAAGACTTGAAGCATTTGGAAGGCATTAGAGATTCAATCGTGGATCAGGAATACAGATTTGCACTCTAATTCTCTACTCTTGTTTTTTCTTTGATTCCTAGTTGTATTGATGATGTTTATTCATTATGTGGATGGTAGTTTTGATTCAGTTATGATTTAAACTCTATTCTGAGATTACAATGGATTCTATGGATTAGTTTATTCAGATATATTTCGTTGTTAGACTTATTGATTGGTATGGGGATTGACTAATTAGATTCATGCTTATTTACTTAGTTGATTGGCCATCAATTACTATGATAATCCATATATACTCGAGAGACGAAGTATGGGTTTAGATCTGATCTTATTAGCTTATGATTGTATATTCTACATTGTGTTAGGATGTATGATTTGTGCTTAGGATAGACATATACCGAAGCACCATTCGTAGTTAATTGAGAACTTGGGCTTAAACCCTATTTATTTGTTAATCACATAGACATATAGTGGTTTAGGTAATGTGGGTGTTCATGTGTATTCTATCAACTATGGATTATATGTGATATGGGTATAGTACATTGAGAGATGGCTATACTTTATTTTCTTATTATTGACTAACAATCTGGTACAATTAATTTGGCTTAACATGAAGTGTGTGGATTTGAATGAGTTAATAGATGAAATTGTGATCTCAGATCTTCATTATTTAGTCTCACTTTAGGAATAGTTAGGGTTATTTAATTTCATAGTTTACTTATAAAGGATCAAATAATTCGTTTAAATAAGACTGAAACGATTACGGGTTAGTGCTTGGTGAACTTTATTAGTTAATTCTCCGTGCGAATTATACTTTACTTAGTCTTTATTACTTGTTGACCACGTATACTTGCGTGCTGTGTGTAACTAGATTTTACCCAATAAGTTTTTGGCGTTGTTGCCGGGAAATTATTTTAATAATTTTTGCCAACATTAATTTCAATCAAATTAGTCTTAATTTAAACATTTTATTTTATTTTATTCTCTTTTAATTTTCTTTCTATATTTCTCTATTTTCAAGTACCATAGATGACTTTGCTTATCAATGGCCTTATGCGAATAGGTCTCAACCAAAAGACATAAGCATTGAGGGACTCAATGTATTTTCTACATTGTCAACACAAATTGAAACACTTTCAGAGAGGTTGGATGTTCTTGCAGCCCAACGTACTCGAGATATAGCAGTTATATGTGAATATTGTATTGGCGAGCATCCGAGTTATCAGTGCAACATCAGTTTTGGACAAGTACAGTATGGGGGTGATTACTCCAACAACTATGTTAATCCCAATTATCATCAAGGGTGGGGGTATCACCCAGATTATGAATGGAGTTATAACTATCAAGACCAATACTGCATCCCAAGTCCAACATATCCATCAGATTTCTCAAATCCACCCCCAATGCAACAAGAAGAAAATTCAGAGTTGAAGGAATTCATGTCAAGGATTATAGCATAAAAAGAAGAGATGATAATGAGTCAGGAATTATCAACCCAAAATCTTAATAGACAGATGGAACAACTCATTAATTCCTCAATGAATGGTCCTCAATATAGGGATTCTGAGACTGAGACAGATAATTTAAGGTTAGAGGAATTGTTGTCCAAGTTCCTAGCATCAAATGAGGAAATGAGGATTAATCAAGAGCGGCCAATTCATAATCAAGAGATATCAATTCAGAATCTTCAGAATCAAATGGATCAAATGTTCGAAACCTTGAACAATCTCCCACAAAATAATTGGTGCTATGTCATGGATGATGAAACTGATAGAGAACTAGAAGTGCACATGCCACTGGATGAGCTCAAAGAAGTTGTCATTGAGGAGACAACTGGGGAATTGGATAATGTAGAACATGAACTGTCTTGTATAATACCCCAAGTACCTTTTCAGTCAGAGTTAAAAAATTCTGTTAACTTTGCACACCCATGTCCTTTTGGTAGCCACAATTAAAGTAAAGATTAGTATGATAAAGAGGCCTCTTATACACCATGGTGGGCTGAGGAAGAGAAAATAAAAGAGGAAAAGTCTGTTGTATTTTTCAGGCCTCGATGCAATAATTTATTCACAAATACAACGGATGAAGCACCTAGCATATTAGGTTTATTTGTTGCATTTAGGTTTATTTGTTGCATTTAGTATAATTCATGTCATGTTGCATTCTGTTTTGTTAATTATGTTTAGGAAATGTTGCATTTTGTATTTGCATTTGCATGAATCCAGTGTCAGTTGAGTTATTATTTAGTTGGCCTATGAGGAAATTAAGACTACTTGATTGTTGAACTGAATTGATACTTAAGCTTGGTTGTGATGTCATATCTGTGACGCCCCCAAAATAGGTATACACAACACCCATTCTGAGTCGCCAAATACATGGTACAAGAAGCAAACTACAACTTCAATAATACAAATGTCGTGTGAAATACGACAATATATACTGTGAGTTTAAATATAATATTGTCTTCTAGACAATATCCACACGCAAATAAATCCCCATCATAATTATTGATTCATTATTTTACAAAAATGGTGAGGACTACTAAACAACTCTCTCTAGAACCTTCATTCCATACCCCGACTAGTACTTGCTACATTCTCGCCTCCTGATGAGAAGAAAAATGGAACAACAAGGAAAAGGGTGAGCTCAACTAGCCCAAGTAAAGAATATTATGACTAAGATAATATACAACAAATTATCGTTAGTCTTCAAACAGGAAAATCGATAGAATACAATAGACAACAAGTTTCAGATCAATATTCATAAGTGAAATAATAATTCATAGAAGAGTTACGTAGAGAATGAAATCTACTATAATCTATGAATTTAATAATCCATCATCAATATTTTATCCTCGTAACATCAATCAATATACATCCGAATCAAATATTCATCTTTGCACTCTGTGCCAAAGATATTCATCGATTGGTCATGTTCATTTAAACACTGTTCATCTTTGCACTACAGGCAAAAGATATTAATCAATCGGTGGCCATGTTCATCTCAACACTGCTCATCTTTGCACTCACGTGCCAAAGATATTCTTGAAATTATTCATCTTCAGACTCTGAGCCAAAGATATTCAATAATATCATCATTTAAGACTGAGGATGATGAAAATTTTTTAAAGAAACGAATCCAGTGAAACAAAATGACAAGGATTAAGGATTAAGGATTCGTACTTGGTTTTATCCACATCCAAAAATACCTCAAAAATAATCATAGTGGTGTAAAATTCAAGAATGATCAAAACATGGATACAATCGAGTCGAGATCCGTAATAGATGTTTTGGACGAAAAGAAGAAATTTTATTTTTCGGTGAATAGTACCGTATACGTGAATAGTGCCGTATACGTGAATAGTAACTCCGACACCAAAAGATAGAAATTCCACAAAAACATCTTCACGCTTCATGAATAGTACTCGTGAATAGTAACTCGTGAATAGTAACTCATGAATAGTAACCCATAAATAGTAACCCCGACATGAAAAAGTTCCAAATTTGATAAAATTTCAGATCAACATTTCAGTATAATGATATTGAAGAAATAATATCATTACGAAAAAAATAATATCCCTTACCTCGAAAGATCAAGACTTCAAATTTAAAAACAGGATATAGGCTATGACTTGGACTTGCTTAATATAGCAATACTCAAAGTATACTCAAAATACTCACAAGAATACGCTCGATAATATAGAGAGAAAACTTGAGTTTACGGTGTGATTTTCAATTCTAACCTAAGCACCCTATTTATAGGAAATCGCTTAGAACACCAAAGAGTAAAATTGAATATAATAATATTATATATAAACAAAATTCATACGCCTACATCTTGAATCTGAATTCAGCCACCATGCACATGTTAAATGAGTTTCAAAATGGAAAAAATGTTTTTGTAATTAAAATATTTTAAACTTCCAAAATCAATTATTTTAACTTTGAACTTCAATAATTCATAATAAATAGCCCTTTCATCAGAAAATTCGAATCTCATGAGTTTTTATAGGAAATTCAATTCTCTACAACTTTGCAGAAGAAAGTTTTTCCAAATTCCAAATAGAAATTGACCGAAATCCACAAATCCAGGCGATTTTACTGTGCTATAATCAAATTTCGATCAATAAATGGGGTCCAATGAGACATGTTTAACATGTTTTAAACATTTATTGCAACAAAAATACTCTTCCTCCTCGTATACTCATATATCCCACATTCGTTGTAAAAATATCACCTTTAATATATTATTAAAATAATATATTTAAATGAATTATTTTATCGTAAAAAGATAAAATATTAATTTTCAACAATTGTTATTTTAAAATTTTCTCCATCTATATCCACATAAAATCAATATTTTCCTCATCATATAAATCAATAATTAATTATTCACAAATAATATTACAGAATCACAATATTGACAAACTGTGCAGTCCTCAGAAAGAGGGGGCTTTCCAATAAGAATTTCTTCTTCTTGGCAGCGCAATTAGGTGACCAAACCTCTCCTTAGATGTAACTTTCTAGACATTGCCAATAATGTTATCTAATAATATTATTCAGATAATATGAATTATTGCTCGATAATGAAAGATTGTGTAATGACAATTATTGAAACAACAAAGAATATAAAATATCAACGCAAAGCAATTATTAACTCAATAAAATCTCGAATTGAGCGGTAATTATCGTAACCATTATCGAGTAGTACCCTTCACGTAAGAATCAATAATTGGTGCAATACCAAGTGCTACTTGTTTAACAACGCAGTATTAGTGTGTTTTAAACCACGGGTATTCCAACAGATGATACTTCAGTAATAACTACGCTGTGTTATTTAAAAACAACTTATATTTGTCGCTTTCTTCATCCAATCACTTTCCAGTTATGGGGCCACACACGGGTCGCTGCGTCGCATTGCGAATATTCCCCGACAAAGACGAATATTCCACGACCAAACGTATATTCCCCGACGATAATGAATATTTTATAACCACTTGCTTAATTTGAAATATTTGCATATTTAACCCTTTAACTATCCACATTAATCAAATCAACCCTTACTATTTCAAAATAATAAATAAAGGAAATTTCTTTTTATTTAAAAATTTCGGTCTTACAACCTCCACTCCTTATGAAATTTCGTCCTCGAAATTGGACGACGATACTGGTGTGTTTGAAAAGGTGAGGATACCTCGCTTTCATTTCCGTTTCCAACTCCCAGGTCATTTCCTCTATAGCATGATTCCTCCACAAAACTTTAACTTGTGGTATGACCTTTGCGCGTAGGACATGCTCCTTCCTATCCAACATCTTGACAGGTACCTCCTCATACGTTAAGTCTTTGGCTATCTCGTCCGGTTCTAACTCAATAACGTGGTTCGGGTCTTTCACATATTTACGAAGTACAGATATGTGAAACACATTATGAACACGAGACATACTTGGAGGTAACACAAGTCTATAGGCTACATTTCCTACTCGGTCAAGAATTTAAAATGGACCAATAAATCGTGGATTGAGCTTTCCTCTCCGAGAAATCTTGTAACTCCCTTCCATGGAGCAACTCGCAATAATACATGATCCCTACATTAAATTCCACGTCCTTTCGATGAAGATCCGCATAACTCTTTTTATCGATCTTGTGCCGTTTTATATCGTTGTCGAATCATTAGTCATACGTATTAACTCGGGTCCCAACAATGTTGCTTCACCCACCTCATCCCAACATATTGAGAAACGACATTTTGTCCATATAATGCTTCGAATGGAACCATGCCTATATTTGTTTAATAACTATTGTTGTATGAGAATTCCACCAATGGCAAGTACTTATCCCAACTTCCTTTGAAATCTAGGACATGAGTTTTAATATATCTTCAAGAGTTTGAGTAGTCCTTTTCGATTGCCCATCCGTTTGAGGATGGTATGCCAAACTGAATCGTAAATTCGTGCCCATAGCTTTCTACAAACTAACCCAAAACTATGGATACTGGCATGCCATGCAATCTCACAATCTCATTTACGTACATACGAGAAAGACGTTCAAGGGAATAAGTCTCTCAGATCGAAGAAGAAATGAGCAGACTTGGTTAATCTATCAACAATAACCCAAATCGCATCTATGCCTTGAGAAACCTTGGGAAGATTAGTAATGAAATTCAGGGTAATGTGTTCCCACTTCCATTTCAAAATCTCAAGTGGTTGCAATGGACCCTTTGGCACTTGATGCTCTGCCTTTACATGTTGATAAGTTAAACATCTCGAGATAAACTACGCGATCTCTCTCCTCATATTGCTTCCACCAAATGTATGTTGAAGATCATAATACATTTGGTACTCCCTGAGATGGATTGCAAATGGCATATTGTGTGCCTCCATCATAATCTTGTACTTCAAATCGAGTCGTTAGGAACACAAAGTCTAGAGTGGACTCAAGTATTCCTTCTTCATCAATTCTCGCCCAGGAATAGCTCCTTCTTGTACTTTCTTCTTCATACGCATCAACTCCGGGCCGGTGGCTTGCAAGCAACCTTAACTTTTCTATTAAAGTTGGCTCTATGCGTATACTTGACATCATCGCACTCGTTCGTGATATAATCTTCTACTCATCGCTACGCCTACCACGCTCGCTTTTCGGGATGGCATGATCGTAACATGTCTTTGAAATGAGTCTCCTCTTGAGTTCTTCAAGCTCTTCCCACATTCCTCGCTTCATTCGAATTTTGTATCTCTACGAAGTCGGTGCGTTAATGGAATAGCGATTCGAGAATATCCTTCAACGAATCTCCGATAATAACCAACTAAGCCTAGAAAGCTACGTCTTTCGATAAGCGACTTAGGTTGCTCTCAATCGTGACTCATATCCCAATCTTGGATAAGACGTCACAATGACACCTATCGATTTACTATCGCATCTAATATGACGCCCCTACAGAGAGTTCTGCTTAGTGAATTCCACAAAGGAAGTCACAAAATAAAGGCTCAAGTACCAAATTCTATAGTTGAATTTTAACTCACGAAGTTCAATAGGAGCCATTCGATATGAGATTTTTAGAAATGAGTTTTGTCACCGGGTTCAAAGTCGATACAAAATTTAATATCGCTTTTGGGAGTAAGCCAAGAAATTCTTCAGAAATACGTCGGGGAAAATCAATAACAACGGGAATATTATTCAAATCTGACGTGTCTTTATTCAAATCCATAACATGGACTAAGAAAACTTGACATCCGTAATAAACGAATGACTTCATGGCTTGATATGAAAATGTTTGACTACAATGGTTTGATTGCTTGAATTCGAATAACAGGTTGCTTAGGAATATGAAAACTAACAACCTTACAAAAGCAA
Organism: Panax quinquefolius; assembly: GCA_020205615.1. NCBI lineage: Eukaryota > Viridiplantae > Streptophyta > Magnoliopsida > Apiales > Araliaceae > Panax > Panax quinquefolius. Next base: position 46,387,884 of record CM035151.1, on the reverse strand, counting down.
TCAATTTGGCATGATGAGTAGTTAACCTTAAAATCACATCAAAAGCAAATATCTCTATAGAAATAAGGTTAACAGTAATGTGATAGTGCCAACTTGAATCAAGCAAGATTTTTAAACAACGGATGTAATGAAAGTTTCTCCTAATGGAGTCTCCACGAGATAGGTCAAAGTTTAATTTCTCCGTAGTCAAGTTCAAACGCGTTGGCGCAAGTAAGAGAGATAAAAGAATGGGTAGAACCAATATCGAGTAAGGTATATACTTCGCAAGAATTTATAATTAACTAACCCGTGCTAACTTTGTTCGGGTTCCTCATTTTGACCGGTCACAACAAACGCTCTTCCCTAATCGTTGACTTTGACTTTTACGGGACGATCTTTTGAGTCACCGTCCCATTGAACTAGGTTTCGCCATCTTTGTATAATCTCGAAGCGATATGTCCTTCCTTTCTACAATTATAGCATACCTTGAAGCTGTTGTGGCGCTTTGGTGATATGTCCCTCTTTTCCGCATTTGTAGCAGATATGACCGGTGGTCGGTTCTCCTCCCTTAAAACTAGTTACTCATTGGGCGGCGTCTTCACATGGTCGTTGTTGAATCTCTCTTTTAAAATCTCCTCCGACTCGCTTCTTCTATTTTCATGGCCACGATTACCACCGAAAGTGGTTACCGCCTTTGTCTGTATTCTTCTTTCTCATTTGGTTATCGTTATTCTAATGACGCTATCTTGGTGATGATCCTCGGTTATGGTCCCTCGGTTGAACGTATTTCGTTATCTCTTTCTAACATTTGAGCCCACATTGACAACATCCGAATAGAGAGAAAATTTATGAAATGAGATCTTGGCGTATGTGGGTTTCAAACCTCTCGTAAACATCCGCGTCATCGTTCCTCATTCTCCACCAAATGAGGTCTGAACACTGGATAACTCCGCGAACTTCGCCTCGTCTTTGGGACACCGTCATGTTATTACGCTCTAGTCTAATAAACTCCACTTCCTTCATACGACGAATACTTTCAAGGAAGTACTTGTCATTGAATCGCATTTCAAAAGCGTCTCTATGACATCGCCGAGTGCAATTTGGATGGGTGCGCTTCACGATTCCACCGATGTCTGCCTCGCCACGGAACATATAAGGTGGCGAATGGAACTTTCTGTTCCTCCGTGCATCCCAAGACATCGAATATCTTGGTAATTTGTTTGACCCACGTCTCGCCTTTAATCGGATCCGGCTTTCCCGAATGCACTGGTGGTCCCAACTCTTTGAAGCTGCTTGCATTGTGACCACCCGTGAATCGCTATCATTTCCTCTGTATTTTGAACACGAGTCTCCCTCGTCGATTTTGCATGAAGCGCAAAAAGCTTCTAAACATCCCTCGTTCATCATCTCCTTTCGGTGGTGTTGTTCACAGGAGGAACATTTGCCGACTGTTACACGTTCTCTCCCTGGTGAGTAGTCAGGCATCTCCACGGTCTCATTTACTCCATCGTTAATATTCTCAATCGACATTCTCAAATCATCATAAAATAAGGGTTAATTAAGGAAATCAATATATCACATAATATCCCTATATATATTGACCAACTAACAAATAAGCTTAGGTAGGACACACTAGCGAAGGATTTACTCGTCTTTCCCCTCCTAGTTCTATTCCCGATCTCCGCCAGAGATCATATCCTAAGCTCGATACCAAACTGTGGCGCCCCCAAAATAGGTATACACAACACCCATTCGAGTCGCCAAATACATGGTACAAGAAGCAAACTACAACTTCAATAATACAAATGTCGTGTGAAATCACGACAATATATCTTGTGAGTTTAAATATAATATTGTCTTCTAGACAATATCACACGCAAATAAATCCCCATCATAATTATTGATTCATTATTTTACAAAAATGGTGAGGACTACTAAACAACTCTCTCTAGAACCTTCATTCCATACCCCGACTAGTACTTGCTACATTCTCGCGCCTCTGAGAAGAAAAATGGAACAACAAGGAAAAGGGTGAGCTCAACTAGCCCGATAAAAGAATATTATGACTAAGATAATATACAACAAATTATCGTTAGTCTTCAACAGGAAAAAATCGATAGAATACAATAGGCAACAAGTTTTGGATCAATATTCGCGAAGAAAAATAATAATTCATAGAAGAGTTACGTAGAGAATGAAATCTACTATAATCTATGAATTTAACGGTCCATCATCAATATTTTATCCTCGTAACATCAATCAATATAAATCGGAATCAAATATTCATCTTTGCACTACTGTGCCAAAGATATTCATCGACCGTCATGTTCATTTAAACACTGTTCATCTTTGCACTACTGTGCCAAAGATATTAATCAATCGGTCATGTTCATCTCAACACTGTTCATCTTTGCACTACTGGCCAAAGATATTCTTGAGAAATCATTCATCTTTGCACTCTGGCCAAAGATATTCAATAATATCATCATTTAAGACCGAGGATGATGAAAAATATTTTAAAGAAAGCGAATCCGGTGAAACAAAATGACAAGGATTAAGGATTAAGGATTCAGTACTTGGTTTTATCCACATCCAAAAATACCTCAAAATAATCATAGTGGTGTAAAATTCAAGAATGATCAAAACATGGATACAATCGAGTCAAGATCCGAATAGATGTTTTAGACGAAAAGAAGAAATTTTATTTTTCGGTGAATAGTACCAGTATCGTGAATAGTGTCAGATATCGTGAATAGTCTTAGATATCGTGAATAGTAACTCACACACCAAAAGATAGAAATTCCACAAAAACATCTTCACGCTTCATGAATAGTACTCGTGAATAAGTAACTTTCGTGAATAGTAACTTCATGAATAGTAACTTCGTGAATAGTAACTCATGAATAGTAACCCATGAATAGTAACCCCGACTTGAAAAAGTTCCAAATTTGATAAAAACTTGGATCAACATTTCAAAGATAATGATATTGAAGAAATAATATCATTACTTAAAAAAAATAATATCCCTTACCTCGAAAGATCGATCTTTATTTGAAACACGGATATAGGCTATGACTTGGACTTGCACCGTATAGCAATACTCAAAGTATACTCAAAATACTCACAAGAATACGCTCGATAATATAGAGAGAAAACTTGATTTTGGTGTGATTTTCAATTCTAACCTAAGCACCTATTTATAGGAAATTGCTTAGAACACCAAAGCAGAAAATTGAATATAATAATATTATATATAAACAAAATTCATACACCCACATCTTGAATCTGAATTCAGCCACCTTGCACATGTTAAATGAGTTTCAAAAATGGAAAAACGTTTTTGTAATTAAAAATATTTTAAACTTCCAAAAATCAATTATTTCGGAACTTCAGAACTTCAATAATTCATAATAAATAGCCCTTTCATCAGAAAATTGAATCTCGCGAGTTTTTATAGGAAATTCAATTCTCTACAACTTTGCAGAAGAAAGTTTTTCCAAATTCCAAATAGAAATTGACCGAAATCCACAAGCGAAGCGATTTTACATTTATAATCAAATTTCGATTAATAAATGGGGTCCACCGACATGTTTAACATGTTTTAAACATTTATTGCAACAAAAATACTCTTCCTCCTCAGTATACTCCATATATCCCACATTCGTTGTAAAAAAATATCAAGTTAATATATTATTAAAATAATATATTTAAATGAATTATTTTATTAGAAAAAGATAAAATATTAATTTTCAACAATTGTCATTTTAAAAATTTTCTCCATCTATATCCACATAAAATCAATATTTTCCTCATCATATAAATCAATAATTAATTATTCACAAATAATATTCTGAGAATCACAATATTGACAACGAGTGCGGTTCCGAGAAGAGGGGCTTTCAATAAGAATTTCTTCTTCTTTCGTGCGCAATTAGGTGACCAAACCTCTCCTTAGCAGAACTTTCTAGACATTGCCAATAATGTTATCTAATAATATTATTGAGATAATATGAATTATTGCCGATAATGAAAGATCTTTGTGTAATGACAATTATTGAAACAACAATGAATATAAAATATCAACGCAAAGAATTATTAACTCAATAAAATCTTTGAGCGGTAATTCATCGTAACCATTATTGAGCGATACCTTCTTCACGTAAGAATCAATAATTGGTGCAATACCGTGTGCTACTGTTCAACAACGCGTATTAGTGTGTTTTAACCACCGGGTATTCCAACAGTATTAACGGTAACAACTACGCCGTTATTTAAAACAACTTATATTTGTCGTTTTCTTCATCCAATCACTTTCCGTTATGGGGCCCACACATGGCTGCGCCGTCGTACGAATATTCCCCGACAGTACGAATATTCCACGACCAAACGAATATTCCCCGACGATAATGAATATTTTATAACCATGCTTAATTTGAAATATTTGCATATTTAACCCTTAACTATCCACATTAATCAAATCAACCCTTACTATTTCAAAATAATAAATAAAGGAAATTCCTTTTATTTAAAAATTTTGGGGTCTTACAATATCATTATATAAATCCTTATCTGTATGATACTAATATAACCGGTTAGCACTTTTGAGTAACCATTATGATATTCTTAGTTTAAATTTTCACACACTTGTCGTCTGGTGGGAATTTTGTGTTTTAATGAAAGAATGTTTGTACTCAGATAGGTAATAGCTAGTACTGTTAAAAGCTTAAGTTTGGGGGAAGTCAATGTTATACAAGCCTTTATAAAATAAAAAAAGAAGAAAAAAAAGTATTGAAACCTTCCCAAGTTTAATTATTGAAGCTTGTGGTTGGGCGGGATGGAGCGTAAAACGCACTCGCTAAAAAAATCAAAATCAATAAACACCGCGAGAAAGTGCGATAATTTCCTCGTGAGTAAATAAAGGCATAAATTTCCCTGTTGACTCTGAACTTAAGTAATGCATGGTCTTGGTTAGAACTTGTTTGATTTACTACTTATTTTGAGTTAAAACTAGTTCTGTCCCTCTAAGAAGCATAGTATGTGAAAAAATTGTTCAATAGCATGTTTAGTGGTTGCTTTACACTCACACACTATATCAGTGCTGACAGATTTGAATTTGCAGAGTGTTATGCTTTATGATCTTGTCTTGGGTAGCTCTTTGGTTTAATTATCTTGTAGTTTTTTTAAGGCATTGTAATTGAATTTCATTTCTGGCTGACTATTGGATTCAAGTGCATGATAATGTAGGATGCATACATGGTGTTTTCTGTATTGCATTTTGGTTTGGTTTTGTTTGGTTGCTTGAGGGAAAGCAACAGTGTAAGTTTGGGGGTATTTGATAAGTGGTTTTATAACCACTTATTTAGATATTAACTGACTTGAATTTGTTGCTTAAACTCATTTTATTGTATAGATTTTTATGCATTTGTGTTTTGTTTTGTAGTTTCAGAAATGGGAACTCTTTTGTTGATATTGGAGTTAAGCTGTGGTCGTGGTTATGATGGATTGATATTGGACAGTATAATGCAGCTGAGTATATTTCTAGATGATGGAATGAAGATTTAAAGTGAAGTACATTGAGCCTACAAATCGGTGAATGTCTGCGCAGACAAGTCAGACCAATCGATGCACATTATGCAATTGCAAGACCAAGTTGATAAAATACAACAAGAACGCACAACTTACCCAAATTACTGACAGTAGCAATTTGCGCTTTATCAAGGCTTATCACAAAGACAACAAGGCCAAATTTTAATTCGGCAGTTGACTTTTAGTTCAGCTATCGAATTGGTTTACTAATCGGAAAAGGATGTTACGAGTGGGATGGCTATTTAATGAGACTTATTAGCAGTATGTAGGGGGATTCCACCCCTTGGGGGAACAATTAGCTATCGTTTCTTTCTTTCTTGAATTTTGATTATAGATTAGTGTAGTTTAGTGTAGTTATTTTCTAGATTTGATTATATTGAAGACTTGAAGCATTTGGAAGGCATTAGAGATTCAGTCGTGGATTAGGAATACAGATTTGCACTCCAATTCTCTACTCTTGTTCTTTCTTTGATTCCTAATTGTATTGATGATGTTTATTCAATATGTGGATGGTAGTTTTGATTCAGTTATGATTTAAACTCTATTCTGAGATTACAATGGATTATATGGATTAGTTTATTCTGATATATTTCGTTGTTAGCCTTATTGATTGGTATTTGATTGTCTAATTAGATTCATGCTTATTTACTTAGTTGATTGGCCATCAATTACTGTGATAATCCATATGGACTCGAGAGACGAAGTATGGGTTTAGATCTGATCTTATTAGCTTATAATTGTATATTCTACATTGTGTTAGGATGTATGATTTGTGCTTAGGATAGACATATATCGAAGCACCATTTATAGTTAATTGAGAACTTGGGCTTAAACCCTAATTATTTGTAAATCACATAGACATATAGTGGTTTAGGTAATGTGGGTGTTCATGTGTATTCTATCAATTGTGGATTATATGTGATATGGGTATAGTACATTGAGAGATGGCTATACTTTATTTTACTATTCTTGACTAACAATCCGGTACAATTAATTTGGCTTAACAAGAAGTGTGTGGATTTGAATGCGTTAATAGATGAAATTATGATCTCGGATCTTCATTATCTAGTCTCACTCTAGGAATAGTTAAGGTTATTTAATTTCATAGTTTACTTATAAAAGATCAAATCATTCGTTTAAATAAGACTGAAACGATTACGGGTTAGTGCTTGGTGAACTTTATTAGTTAATTCTCCGTGGGAACGATACTTTACTTACTCTTTATTACTTGTTGACCACGTATACTTGCGTGTCGTGCGTAACTAGATTTTACCCAACATATATTTATAAGCTAATTATCCATATATAGGTATATATGGGTAAAGGTATATGTAGGTATATATAAAACAAGTATACTAGCTTATGGTGCAAAAGGTGGAATAAATAAAATATAACATAGGGCAATAATCCCCATGACCGACCATGCCCCTTCCCCTTGCCAAAATGATGATCTTTCAAGCTATGTGAGCTCACAAGCAAAGTCCATGTGGGGGGAAATGATGGTGCAAGTACTAGGAATAGTGAAGGAATAGTGCGGGTTGGTAGAACTTTGCACCAACTCCACTTTTACCCTTGGTTAATACCCTAATTATTGGATAATGATTTTCCTATAAATAGGAGCCTTAGAGTGTTGGTGGAAATTTGCCACATTTCAGTTGCTAAGTTCTAGTATAGAGAGAGCCAGAGAGAGTTAAGAGGAAAGACAAAAACCTAGGAAGCTCTTGATGTTCGGGAAGGCAGAATCTAGGAGAAACGACTATGAAGGCATAAAGGTATGATCTTGTTACCTTAAGTATTACCTATCAACTTTATCCAGTTAGTTCTTTTGGTTAAGTAATGTAGTATGCATATGGTAGAGTCTTATTGGTCATCATGATAGTTGTATCCAAGACCAAACGTTATAAGCATTAAACTGACTAAGTAACTTGAATAAAGTGATAACTAGGCTATCTGTGTACCCATGAATTAACCCAACAAACCCAAGAACTTAGACTCTGCCGAAGTAAAATAGACCCAAGTTAATTGTATGGCATACCGCGGGAACCGTTATGATTTATTTATCATTATTATTATCTTTACTTTCGGGTCCTTGCCTCCTAGTTAGCAAACCAAACTCGATAAATCTTGTGAACTTTTAAATAATAAGTTAATGTATGCCTCTAGAGATAACAGGCATGATCACACGTCTAGTTAGACACGTAGTACAGCTAGCTATGGGGTTTGAGGAGGAGTTAGAGAGAAGTCGGGATAAGTGAGGCAGTCATAACCCCCAAAGACTAAAGCTGTTCTAAAGAGCTGACTTCGAAAGATGTCTTTGGGTTCAGAGATGACGTCTTGACTTCGAAAATGTCTTCGGGTTCGGAGATGATGTCTTCGACTTCAGAAGATGTCTTCGGGTTGGGAGATGATGTATTCGACTTCAGAAGATATCTTCGGGTTTGGAGATGATGTCTTCGACTTCGAAAGATGTCTTCGGATTCGGACGTGGCGAGATGTCTTTGGATTTAGACGTGGCGAGAAGTATTCGAATTCGGAGATAGCGTCGTAGCTTTGGATAAGGATGGATTAATGTGATAAATATTATTATTCAGTTATAAACTACTCACGCATGAACTAAAATGAGTTTCTAAGTAGAGAGTTTTACTAGTTTTGTGCAAATAAATCTAATACATGCAAGCATGCGTAGGGAAGGCTGTTTAGCATTATTATGTGGTTTAATGAATGTTATGGTTAACCTTTCACACAATGAACTTTCTTAAACTATAAAATGGAAATGTTATAGGTAAAACTAACAATTGTTGAAAGTAAATAGAAAGGACATAATCTAGTTTTAGAGTTCCTTAACATGTAAGTGTGAAACAACTTGAACCAGGATACGTGACTTAAGTAGTATTCCACGTATGCAAATAGGAGATGAGTATATGGGACTAAAATTGCTAAAATGTTTCTAAAGTTATCAAAAGTAAGAACAATGTGGATTATACATCTGTGAGTTTTAATGTGTATAGCATACATAGATAGAAATATGTGTGATAAGTACATGTTGATATATATGTAAAAGTGTGTGTGACTAATGAATACCTATACATACATAAATAGGATAATATAGTTCATTGAGGTGGTTTGTGCTATAAGTGATAATCAACGCAAAAGGCAAGTTTCCTTGACTCAACTCGAGTTATTATTTTTAAAAGTATACTAGTGGATAATTATTGTTGATTATTCCATATTCTCTAATTATCAATGAATATTCGCATTTATTGCAAGTCTCTAACCTTAAACTTCCTACATTATTGCAAGTTCCCTAATTCTTACACTGTATATATATAGTATAATCTGAATCGTTGCCATATCAACCATATTTATATCGAGCAAATATCAATTACTATTCAGAAATCATTTATATACCTTGACGTTGTTGCAAGCATTGAACTTATCATTCTTAAATGCATTATAAAAGTTGTCTAAGCCTTTGATTCGACTAGACTATTATCATTTGTTAGAAAGCTATCCAAACCAATTGACTTGGTGCGGACTCTCGTAAATCTACTGAGATGAACAACCCTCATTGAAGGGGAAATTATATAATTGTCGAGAAACTGAAGTGTGCACATACTAGCATGTTTAAATGTTATGCATAACGTAGGGTACTTTAGGCTGATCACCTATTGTACTCGTTTATATTAAATTTTCAGTATAATACTGTTAATTCTAGTAAGAGTTCTTAGTCCTTAGTGACTGCTCAGTGTTCATTCTTATTGAACCTTGAAATAAATAAACTTTGAAATCTTGTTGATATCCTTCAGTCTATAGCGACACTTATTGAGAACTCTTGATACTTCTTGATATTCTTGAACTATCATTTGTTGTTATACCCTTGAGATTCAAACGTTATAATTGTTTATTCTTATTGCTATATTACTTGCTGGGCAAAATTGTTGCTCATTCTTGCTTCCCTAAAAACATTACAGTTAAGGCAGATCAAGGCGATACTTCGGCAAAAGACAAAAGAAAGGGCAAGGCTACGAAATAGCTTAGTCCTTTATGCTTAGGAGAACTATTGTTACTATTACGATTATTATTATAATAATGTATTAAGGAATGATTAACAGTCACGAGACCTTGGGACAAGAATATTTGTGTTATAACAATGTAAATTATTCTATTATTCCGTTGTTAATTATTTTAGTATGATATTAGAATTTGTACGTGACAAACCAAATTCGAGATATGAGTGTCTGAATTTGGGGGCGTCACATAGTGTGTGTATAAATGTCAACCATTTGAACTAAGAAGTCATTGTGATATTTCATTCTTGGCCTCTCAACCAAATCTTTATTATCTAAAACCAACTCTACATGTTGTTGATGCTGAAGGCCCCGACCAAATTGAATCATAAAATCCACTAAAGAATTCATTTTAGAAACAATTTTTTTAAAAATGCATGACAACTCTCCGCTCGTTGGCTACTTGACATGCTGACTAAGAAAACATGATTCACATATGCGGGTACCCATCTATAATAGATGTCATACATTTATTATAGCCATTTATTAGCATTCAACCCACTTTTCTCCATCAACGCTACCTAAGTAGTCAAAATTTTCCATAGTCTCCGAATTCCAAATGCAATCTGAAAACTCTTTATAATAAGTACTGTATTTTACTAAGTCGATCTTCTCTAAAGATTTGGTCAATATGTGCCAACTACAATACCTATAAAATGTATTAGGAAGAATCTGTTAAATGGCATTTGTCATAGCCAGATCCTGATCGGTGATAATCATCTCAGGCGCATCACCTGGCATTGCTTCCAAAAAACACTTGAAAAGCTAGATAAAACTAGCTATGGTCTCATCACTTAAGAAAGCATAACCAAATGTAGTAGTTTGACCATTATTATTAACCCCCATTAGTGGTGCAAATATTATTTCGTAATGATTAATATTGTATATGGTATCAAAAATGACAACATCGCCGTAAAATCTATAAGCCCGTCTAGAAGTTGCATCGGCCCAAAAACAATGAGTGATCCTTTTTTCATCGTCTGTGTCAATTATGAAAGTGAATGAAGGATTCTTTTGTTATTCTAACTATAATTACTCATTCAACATATCCCCATCATGTCCCTTCAAGTCATTTCGCTTGTCTCTTTCAAAGTTATACAAATCTCGTGTCGTGCAACCAATATTTTCAAAACCACTCGCCTGCACTGCAAGAAAATTGTATTGTTGGTATTGTGGTATATTCATTGTTCCAAGTTGCTGACTCAAAAATTTTTGGACAATTGACACATTACGGTGTGATCGTAAAAGATGCCTCTTATGTGGGGTTGACAATGGGCGACAATGACCCTACTCAATTTTAGTAATTATGTCAAAGTCATTTCCTTTTACCATTATAATTTTTGCACTACAAACCTTCTTTTGTAGATCCACATTTTCTTTTTATAACCACATCGGCTAATAGTTTGCCCTTTCCTTGCTTAGAACACATATACTCCTTCCTACAAATCTCATCGTTACCCGCCCTTTTTTCTCATTAAACTTTCATACACTAAAACCAGCATGCATTGAAAATGTATTGTAAAAAGTGTGAATATCATCTAATGTTTGAAATTCTTGACCAAGCTTAGGCATAAACTCATCAGCTACTTGAGGATAGTAGACAACAGTATTAGTATTGTTCACATTCAACCCCTCTCCACTCGAGTCATCCCCATCCATTTCTATTTCCAAATTCATTTCTACATTATCCCTCAACTCCCTATTTCATGGTACATGTCATCCATTATATTTACACCTGGACAAACAGAAATTTACTTGAACTTGTGAAATCACCAATTAAAAGAATTATTGAGATAATAGCTATATTGCTGGGATTTACTTGACAAGCAGAAATTTACTTGTAATTGTTTGTCTAGATCTGGTTTTGTAGAGACAACCAATACCCTAAACCCTGACAACACCATCTATGTGTCCACTTAACAATGTGCTTCCATCAGCACTATAACTCAAGCTTGTGCAGTATATGACCTATGCATTATAAGGTTACAATGTATAAGAATATCAATAAACAGGTAGCATATTACCATTATTAAAAAGATAATACAATCATACACAAACATTGAAGTTAATCAACAAATATAAAACATCAACTTAAAATGGGAAGAATCACTGTTTGGGGCAAAAAGTTGTATCTCTTTTTTTATATCATGTTCAGTACTATGTTTTTTAGTCCTAATTTGTAGAAATCTAGTGTATTTTTAGTAGTAGGTAAAAGAAGTATGTAATATTGTGTATTAAGTTTATAACTTGATCTGAAATAAAAAGTTTGTGTGTTGAAATGCAAATTTAGCCAGCCATAAGATTTTTTTGGCCAAGTTCACTATTTTTGAAGTCTATATATGTACACGGTGCGTTTGACATTTCTATTGGTACAACATTCCAGCTTGCAGTGCATTTATTATAAGTGAAAGAATTATTGGAATTGGAGAACTGGAAAGAAGCCCAAAGGGAATTGAAGAAAAGCTCTTCACTTCTTAAACAGGATTTGTATACCTTAATTCGGGACAAGCCTGGAAGAATTGAGAGGCCTCGGCTGAGGAAATTGTATTCTATTTTGTTCAATAGTGCAAGTATATTAGATTATGGTTTTGTGGCATACAACATCACGGTAAAACAAATAATAACGTTTGTGCAGCCAAAACACATGTTATGAAAGAACATTTGCAGGAGATTGTAATTTGTAATTTTGGATATGAAAAAGTAATGATGGGGTTTTCCCTCTTATCAGCCTCTTTAAGCTACATGATGTTTTACAGGAGATTGTAATTAGTGATTTTGGATATGAAAAAGTAATGTTGGGGTTTTTCCTCTTTATCAGCCTATTTAAGCTACAGAATGTTTTACAAAAAAAGAACAGTTCTAAGGCATAACAAACCATCGTCTTCAATATCAATGTTCAGTACTCCAGTCCACACCTATAGAGAGAATTTCTTGTATGTACCAGGAGTTGAAACTAATTATAGCAAAATAACAATGCAAAGATATATTGGTTACCAAGACGTGTTCGCATTTCCTCGGCAACATCGTATATGTTTTCAATTGGTAGTGACAAATCATTTAGCGGTCATTAGCAGATTGTAATACTAATCAAGTGATGAACTAAAGCTAAATAATGAATTAAAAAAAAATTAATTGTGACACGATTGTTGCAGAAGAACAGAGGAACAGTGGTGGTGAAAAAATCAATTGAAAAAAATACCAAATCGCAAAAACCTAGAAATCATCCAAGGTCAAACCCTTATCGAATCGAAGTATGGGTCAAGGAGCTAAAAGTCGAGATCAAGGGGATCGAACTGAGGGCTTACCAATTTATGAAGGTTTTAATTTTCAAGGGGATCAAACTGAGAGGATCAAAGGTCACGAACTGAGGGCTCTCTCTTTTGAAGATTATAGGGCTTCGATTTTCTGAAGATTTCGACTTCGATTTCTATTTTGTGAAGATTTGGAGAAAGTTTTGTGAAGATTCAAATGGAGAAGGAACTCGGAAGCTCTTTGTCGTCTAACATCACCGAGTGAGGACAGAGAATGTTAAAACAGAAAAACATGGAGCCTTTTAAATAGTATCGCTCTTTAAGGAATTTTGCTTTTTAAGAGTCATGCTCTTGAACGGGCTTGTATATATATATATATATATATATATATATATATCCATTCGAAAGTCCTGCCTGGATTCCAAATTTGTGGCAGTTGATCGTATATATATATATATATATATATATATATATATACTGCTTTTATATATATATGCTTTAACTGCTTTCGCAATTTAGATATTTAATATTCCATCCTGTGGACTAGATTTATCTAAATCTAGATATCTCTAACTGGTTCAAAAGTGACTAAACTGGAACCGTTGAACCTAGAATAACTTAGATTTATTTAAATATAGTTTTCTTTCTAGCTTTTGTACATATTAATCTATCATGTAAGCCTAAGAGACATGAGATCAAAGATTCAGCCTGTGAATATAGATCCAGTTCCCACGATGGACACTTTTCAGATGCAGCCAGCTTATAAATTATCTATAGTGTCTAGATATCCTTGGATGGCTCTCATGCCCATAAGGAGTCCGACACTGTTATGTATCTTATTTTCTCAAAGATGCGTCGCATCTTGAAAATAAAATCAATCCAGTCGAATACGGAATAAAATGGAAGTATCAAAGGCCTCAATTACTATTGAGCATAAGGGTTTAAAAACCTATTTTCAAAACATCATTGCTATATCTTGCTTAAAATTGAACTTTTATACAAATCAAACCCTTTGTATATAGGTGCAAACGAGGCATTGCACTACTTCCAGATAAATGCACATAGGCCCAATAAACACACACAGACATTCAGATAATTTAGGAAATTGAAAAGTTGTTATAACCGTGTTTTCACAGAAGTCGGGGGGTGCCCAACACCTTCCCTTGCTTAACCAAGCCCCTAAACTCAATGAATCTCAGTTTTCAAGGCATGTTAAAACAGAGTCCAACCATTGGGCCTTTGTGTAAACTTTTTCAAAATTGGTTGAGTTGGTACAACCATTCAAATCTACCAACTGGTGACTCTGATTTTCAAATTGTCGACATATTATGTCGGACCCTTTTCAAACTCGCCTTTTCAAACAAAACTCAACAAAATAGAGAACATAATAGGTGGAAAAGAAAAGAGTAAATTTTCTCGACGTCGGCAATAGGCATGAGACCTCTCTTGGAATCGTCCATGCTAAACTTTTTTAGCATCGAGTCAATATACGTTCCTTGGGACAAGCCAAAAATCCTTTTAGATCTATCTCTATAGATCGTTATCCCCAAAATATAGTATGATTCTCCCAAGTCTTTCATGGAGAAGTGTTTAGATAACCAAATTTTGATCAACTGTACCATAGGAATATCATTCCTTATTAGTAATATATCGTCAACATATAATACAAAGAATGAAACAATTCTCCCACTAACCTTCTTGTACACACATGGTTCATCCTTGTTTTTGAAGAAATCAAACTCTTTGATTGTCTCATCAAAACGAATGTTCCACCTACGAGAAGCTTGCTTCAATCCATAAATGGATCGTTATAGCTTAAATACTTGATTTGTTCCGACCGTTGAAATAAAACCCTCTAGCTGTGTCATATACACATCCTCCTCAAGTTTCCCATTGTGGAAGGTCGCTTTCGTGTCCATCTGTCAGATTTCATAGTCATAATAAGTTGTAATCACAAGAAATCTGAATGGACTTGAGCAAAGCTACTGGTGAAAAGGTTTCATCATAGTCAACACTTTGTCTTTGTTTGAAACCTTTTTCAACCAGTCAGGCTTTATAGATCTTTAACCTTGCTGTCTACTCCAGTCTTTCTCTTAAAGACCCATTTGCACCTAATAGGCTTAATGCTTTCAAGTGATGAAACCAAAGTCCATACTTGGTTCTCATAAATAGAGTTCATCTCGGATTTCATGGCTTCTAGCCATTTCTCTGAATCTTTACTACTCATAGCCTATTTGTAATTCAATGGATCATCATCATTCATGATGTGTACCTCATCGCCATCCTCTATGACGAATCCATACCTCTTAGGTATCTTCGGTACTCTTCCAGATTTACGAATAACGTGTGTTACATTAGGTTATTCCACTAGGTAAGGTACCTGACTTTGATCCATACTAATTTATGGTTCTTGAACTTCTTCAAGGATAAACTCCTTTTCCGAGAAGGCAGCATATTCCACAACAAACACCTTTTTATCAGTAGGATGATGGAAATAATACCCTGATGTTTCTTTAGGGTATCCCCAAATCTACATTTTTCAGATCTAGTCTGTAGCTTATCATTCTCAAACTTTTAACATAAGCTAGATAATCCCAAGTCATAATATGCTTAAGATTTAGTTTTCTTCCTACCCATATCTCATATGGAGTTTTTGGGACAGATTTGGTAGATGCCTTATTAAGTAGGTATGCAGCCGATTCTAGGGCATAGCCCCAGAAGGAAACTGGAAGATCGATAAAACTCATCATGGAGCGAACCATGTCCAACAATGTTCAATTTAACCTTTCAGATACACCATTCAACTGTGGTGTTACTGGTGGAGTCCATTATGAGATTATACCATTTTCTTTGAGACAATGGAGAAACTCACTGCTTAAGTATTCACTATCTCGATCCGATTGAAGAATTTTAATACTCTTGTCAGTTTGCTTCTCTACTTCATTTCTGAACTCTTTGAACTTTTCAAACGATTCAGATTTGTATTTCATTAAATACACATATCCGTATCTTGAATGATCATCAGTGAAAGTAATAAAATAAGAATACCCTTCTCGTGCAGTCGTTGTCATATGTCCACATACGTCTATGTGAACAAATGCTAACAACTCTGTAACTCTTTCTCCTTTTCCACTAAAAAGAGATTTAGTCATCTTACCCATGAGACAAGATTTACAAATTGAATATGATTCATAATCAGATAACTCTAAGAGCTCATCTTTATGCAACTTAGTTAATCTTATTTCAGTAATATGACCAAGTCTACAGTGCCACATAAAGGTATAATTAACATCGTCTCTTTTTCTTTTCTTAGTTTTTTTCAATTTCAAATATATTTTCATGCAAGTCAAGATGTATAGTCAATTTCAAAAATTACCAATAAAATATTTTTATTATAAATAGAATATCTATTGTTCTTTATTATAATATCAAAACCATCCATATCCAATACAAAAATTGGAATAATATTTTTAATTAGTGTTGGAACAAAATAACAATTATTTAAAATAATAGACTTGCCCGTAGGCCGTGCTAAACAATAAGTCCCTACAGCTAATGCAGCAACTTTTGCTCCATTTCCCACTCGTAGGATGACCTAATCCTTATTCAACTTTCTACTTCTGACCAATCCCTGAATATTATTTCATATATGAGAACCACAGCCGGTATCCAATACCCAAGTAGAATTTTGACTTTCAAAAAAATTAATTTCAATCATAAACAAACCTTGATTATGAGTCCAAGCTTCTTCTACTTTTGTTCCGCAAGAAACTCCTTGCAGTTCCTCTTATAGTGACCCGGCTTGTTGCAATGGAAGCAAATTTCTTTGCTAGCTGGATCGGGATTCTTTTTATCATTCATTGTTGTCTTACCCTTAGCCTTCTTAGATTTCTTCCTTTCAAAAGATACCTTGGGTCTCTTCCCTTTCTTGGAAGAATCATCCACCATTAAGACTTGGTCCTTCTGGGATGGGAAGTGACCTTTAGCAGTTTTTAACATGTTAAGTAATTCAGGCAAGCTGACGTCCAACTTATTTATGTGAAAATTCATAACAAATTATGAGATAGTGTCTCGAGTGAGTGTAATACCCGAAAAAAATAATATTAAATAATAAAAAATTATTTTATTTTAAAACTTATTAATTGGACTTTGTCATTTATTTGGGTTAAACTATTTATTTAATTTGTGTGGGCTAATAAATATTAATAAGTGATGGGTAAATTAATTTAGTATAATTTGGGCCTTAAAAATTAATTGGGTTTAATTTAATTAAATGTGGGTAATAATAAATCCTATTAAAATTAGGAGAGTTAGTAAGATATGTTAATAAATAAATATCTAAAACCTACTTATATTTCATCACGTCTGATAAGAATTGTGGAGAGGAACGGCGCAAGGAGGTGGAACTATCAAGACCGAAGATCGGGAATTAAATTCTTTTTATCATACCTGTAAGTCTATTTGTGATTTCTTATTCAAATTATTGAGGAGTATAACAATCAGTGTAAATATATTCTTATTGTGTGTGTGTGTGTATGTGTTAACAGACTTCATACTTGCACGAATTTAGAGATGTTTTAATGGAATAAATTTTACTGTTATTGATGGTACATGCACCTAATTGCTTTGGCCATAAGAAGATTGATTATATAAGTGTATAACATTGAAAGCATGTGTGATTTTTTTTTGTTTTAGTTGGTCTTGTCTTGGAATGGAGGCATTAGACTTATATATATATATATATATATATATATATATATATATATATATATATATATATATATATAAAAGGAGAGTTCATTGAATAAGCTAACAATCTGAATTGGAAAAAGGTCGCAAACTGAAGTTATTATTTTTATTTTAGTATATAGTATATATATATATATATATATATATATATATATATATACACATTCTATTAATTAAGAACTTTAAGAGAAAAAAAAAAGAAATCACGTGATTGAATAATAGCTTCTTGATATAAGTAATTGGAATTACTTTTGAATTTTTGTTGCTTTTGAGTCACCTTTTTTTTTTACAAAAAAATAATACAGGTTTAAATTAAGGAGCAGTTATGTAATAATAATAATAATAATAATAATAATAATAATAATAATAATAATAATAATAATAATAATAATAATAATAATAATAATAATAATAATAATAATAATAATATGGGTTAGTTAATGGGTTAAAGATGGAAGAAATATTTTGCAAACATATTTATAGTTATTTATTCTTTTTGTTTAGTTCGGACGAAAGGAGTTAACGAATAATTTTTGTAATATAATTTTGGGTATTACATTGCTTAATCCAGGTACGAATTATGTACTCCACTCCTTTGATTATTGTTGTATTCTTTATATCTCGTGGTATCTTGTCTTTCGTTTCATTTTCTTATAATTCTATTGACACTCTTAAATAGAAATTTGATCTTTGATACTTTGGCTTTATTCAGTAATTTGAATTCATTTGTTTCTACTACAATTTGTACATATTCTATAATTTTTCAGCGTTACTCTTGTTAAATTTGATTTGTTCGTTTTGTTCCTTATTTCGAATTTCGTTATTATTTCACATAATTGTTTCTTGTGAAATTCATATAATAGTTTCATTTTGGAGTTGATACATATGACTCGAATTTGTACTCTTTGAATTAGGTTATCATGTTTAATTAGTATTTATTTTTGATAATTGTAGAGCGGTACATGTTTCTACCTTCTTTTGAGACATTGTGACTATAATTTGATTTGGTTCAACATGTACATATAGAACCCTTTTGTTGGTATTATGTCGCATGTGTTGTGATATGGTATTTTTGTTAGAATATACCGTAGGGTATACCTGAGCTATAACCACATGTGGGGGTACCACAGGCATGTCATCTTGGCAAGAGAGGCATGACACTTTCTGTGGCGGTGTGATTAGTCCACGGCATCTCCGTTTGGGCTCCGGAGGAAGTGGGCTATTTGATGTTTTATTGTGGGAGGCGTATGGGTTAACACTAGTTTTCTGTTCTACGGATTTGTGATGTTGTGCCAAACACACCTATCCGATTTGCATACATTTGGATACGCGATCCAATGTGTGCTTTGCCTGCGTGACATTATTTTGATTGCATGTGTGGCATTATTTTGACTTGTCTGTGTGGTAATGTATATTTCTGAGCTCATTCAGTATGAAATAACACCCAACCATTTGATTCAGCCTATTATTTCATTGTATTAGTTTTGTCTGTTTCTGTTAAGTTCAATTCATTGAGTTAGTTACTTCAGTTCATTATTTCTTTATTCTTCTATTGGTTTCGTTAATTCTGTTGATTCAGATATATTCCATTCATATCTTTGGAGAATATATTTTCGTCAGTATTTACACTTGAGGCTTTGTTCAGTATTTTGTCTCAGTTATTTTCGTATATCAGTTGTATATCTTTTGTATATCTGTATCTGTACTAGGCAATTGGCTCATCTTGTGTTTTTTCTTCGGCGCGGGTTTGCGAGGGTGATCGAGGCTAGTGTGATGTGAGTTGTCTTTAACCATCTAGGTTGTTTCGAATTTTGGTTTTGGTTATTTTGACTCTATTTGGAGAATTGTATTTAGTACTTCATTGATGGATATCACTATTAATATTTTGAAGTTATTAGTGCTCTGTTTACTTATTTTGAGATTTGTTGTGCTTTGCACGTGACCTCCCTTTCCTTTTCGGGAAGGGGGTGTTACAATGAGTCTTAACAGTAGTGCCCTCGGTCATCCGAGATCGGAAGAGCTCCTTAGATATCTCATATCTAGCAGTTCTATTATGCTCACCATACAAATCCTTGAGGTGCAGCAGTATAGTAAGAGCATCCATAGTTTCATGTTGACGCTGAAGCTCGTTACTCATAGATGCGAGCATGACACATTAAGCTACAGATGCATCATCTTTCCACTTCTTAAAAGTAATAATCTCTTCCTTAGAGGATGTTTCTTTAACCTTTGCAGGGACAAGGGAATTTAGGACATTTATTGTCATACATATCAACATATGCATCAATAAATAACATTCATCTCATGAATAATAAACATTTAATATATACATTGATATCGATTTAATGGGCAATTAAAAGAAACATCTTTATTTTAATTCAATTCAAAATCAAAATAAACCCCTTTATTATTAATTTAGAATTATTAAAAAAACATGAATTTCAATTTCAATTAAAATAACCTTTTATCTTAATTAGAAATCAAAGAGAAAATTTAAAAAATTAATTCCTAGGAACCAGCGATGTGGCGCTAATCTCTAGAAGCAGTTTTTTTAATTCGCAAATTGTGCAGTTTTTCTCCAAAAACATGATTTTATGCCAACAATTATGCCTAATAAAATTGTTCCAAACACATATCAATATACATATCGAATCAAAACAATTAATAACTCGCATAAAGTTTTGGCTATGATGCCACTGTTAGGTTTGTAATATCCATGTACACAATCAAATTGCATAAAAGTAGCGGAAGCATGATAAAATCAGATTTTAAAATTTTACAAACCATATACCCGGATCATAATTTATGCACAATTATTAATTAACGAAAGAGATGAAGAACAAGATTCATACCCATGTATAAACTAGCTTCCTCGTGTACGAGTTCAACTCCAAATCCTTCTCACGTTCAACTTAAATCCACTGGATTTGATTCATTCCTTTGATCAACGTTAGCCACCCAAGTATTTGGCCTCTAGAGGTGATCCACCAAGAAAAAACAAAAATTCAAGAAGATGGGTGTTTGGCTAAACCCTAATTCTATCTCTATAGAATATGTGTACTCTCCCAACTCTTGGAACAAAGTGTGTAACCTTAATCCATAATAAGACCTTCTTATTTATAGATGTAGACAACCTTCCTAAACCATTTAGAATAGGGTTTTGATTTAATTAATTAAACTCCTTTAATTAATTAGGCTTCCTAATCTTATTAAGAATAATTAATTAAACTCTTTTAATAAATTAGCCTCCTAATTTATTAGGAATATGTGAGAGTACTTATACAAACCCCTTTAGAAATTAACTTAATAATAATAGTAATAACAATAATAATAAGACTCCTCTTATTAATTTATATTTAATATTTCTAAAATATTAAATAAGAAATATTAAGGTATTTAATTTATTCTATCACCATAGATTAAATTAAATACACTTAACTTATTACTACGATTATGTCATTTACTTCTTAAATAAATATTAATCATTTTATGGTGTGACCCTTTAGGTTCTCCATATTAAATGGGTTGTGAATAAATCAATTAGAACAATTATAATCTTATTTAAATAAATAAATTAAAATATTAATTTGTTTAAATAAATAATATTTATTCTACAATAAGGATAAGCCTCCTTAGCGATCAACGACTTTCTAGATAATATAGATTTCAACATTAATCATAAAAGGATATTTGAGTAAATAGTTATCGTACAATTCAATTCTTCCACCATATAATGTCCCAATTAAATATAAGACATGGAATTACTGTCAAATCTTATTTTATCTAATTATATGTATTCTGATTCACAAATGCACAACTCCAAATAATGTAAATTAGAAACTCCTTTCTAATTTCATTCCACCTTGGCCAAGGATTCATGGGTTTTCATTTATTGAATCACATAGGACATTTCTCTTCTTTTACTAGAAGTGGTAGATTCTTTATTAATCATTATTTATCTCCATATATAACTTATTACACCCAAGCATACCCTTTGATATACCCTAAGGGTCTTAAGGGACATGTCAAAGTATAACTTATCATACACAAGATACTATAATGATCTCAAGTCTAAGGATCATTTGTATTACTATCACTTTAGAAATTCCTATTGACAGGCAAGTAAAACTCCATTAGGTATTCCTTAGCGAGCCACGTTCAGTGAAGTTATTCTCCAATAAGCACCTACATACTTGCTTTAGTGTCTCCATACAAATGATCATGAGATCAATCATCATCATCCACTGAGCAAGTAACGTATGTACCAATCTATTCGGATTCACTAATCCCTTTTTTAGTAATCCATCGATTAGGAATATTTTAGTTTTTAAGCTATCTAAGAATTTAGATCTCATTAGCATGATTTCATCATGGTTCTAAAAACATTACTTAAAACTATGGCTTTATCACATATTATTAAAGCAGCACCATGTATATAAATAAATATCTTTAGTAAATAAATACTTTTATTAATAAATGAATAAGATTGTTGACAAAGTATATACTTTATCATCAAACATGATTGGTTTGTATGCATACAACTTTCAACAACTTACGAGACTAGATTCCAATATCCGGAGGCCGAGTTATCAGACAGTTTGCCTAACTTGTAAAAATTAAAGAAAACTTAGAAAAATAGTCAAACAAGAGACCAAAACTCGTCTCGGGCGTCAAAAAGACATACAACCATAGACATATCACCTCATAGATATTAGGCACTCGTTACAACTTATGGGACTCAATTCCGATATCCGGAGGCCGAATTATCAACATGTTTGCCTAACTTGTAAAAATTAAATAAAACTTAGAAAATAGTCAAAAAAGAGACGAAAACCCGCCTCGGGCGTCGAAACGACACGCAACCATAGACATAGCACCTCATAGATATTAGGCACACGTTACAACTTACGGGACTCGATTCCGATATCTGGAGACCGAGTTATCACCCATTTGTCTAACTCTTAAAAATCAAATAAAACTTAGAAAAATAGTCAGAAAAGATACCAAAACCCGCCTCGGGAGTCGAAACGACACACAAACTTAGACATCGCACCTCATAGATATTAGGCATGCGTTATAACTTATGGGACTCGATTCCAATATCTGGAGGCCGAGTTATCAGCCCGTTTGCCTAACTTGCATAACTTGAAGAACACAAACTAAAATTATTTAAATATGCTCTCTTTTGGATTTTGTTATTAATATTTTAATTTTGTAGGGTCTTGTTGATGAGCCTCGTGGGGGTGGAGGCAGCGGCGCAGGCGATGACTGTGGAGGAGATGGTGAGGACCGTTGGGCTGATGAGGATGATGATATGTGGGGTGGGACCGGCGGTGGTACGATAGATGGTGGCGATGATTATACTGGTACTCCAGATCTGGGGATATAGTTAGTTTATGTTTATATTTTGACTTTTATGTATGTACGTGTACAGTTTTTGGGTTGTACAGACTAGAGTTTTGTATCTAGTTAGGTTGATGGTGGTTTATGTATCTAACTAAATTGAATCAAGTTTCATGATGATTAAATTTTATATCTACTAACATCGTACGACCTTTATCTATATGTGATTATGTTGTCTATATATTTGATGGTTGATAGCAAAAGATTTGATTATTTTTTATATGCATTCGTGAATTTAAATTATTATTTTTTTAATTTATGACAGGTACAATTATGTATATGCAAATGAAATGAGGAATTTTGATGTAAGATCCCGAATTTTATGAAATAAAAGTATTCAATTTTTTTATTTAGTAAATGGTTAAATTGATAAAAAGTTAAAGTTAAGGGTGATATTTGAAAATTTTGCAAAGTAAGCAAGTTGTTATAAAATATTCGCTTGGTTGGGGAATATTCTTTTTGTCGGGAAATATCCGTGCGACGACGCAATCATTGGTGGACCACATAACGGAATAACTGTCGGATATAGAAAGCGACAAAAATAACCTTTTTATAAAAATAACGGCAAAACTTTTACCGTTAAACTTTTGAAATACCCAGTGATAAAAGTATAGTAATACGTGTTGTTGAACAGTAGCACACGGTATTACACAGTATCTCTGAATATTGATGCTTACGTATGAAGTCACTCAATTTTATTCAATAATTGTCACAGTAGTTATTGCATAGTATCTCATATTATTGATTTTGTTATTGTCACAGTATCATCTGCATAATATTTTATATTATTAAATTAATAATTGAGACGACACAGTTATTCATATTATTATTTACATTATTGACAATGTCTAGAAAGTTCTGTCGAGGAAAGTGGTTTGGTTATTTAATTGCGCGTCAGTAAGGAGAAATCCTTATCGGAAAGTCCCCTCTTTCCTGGGAACGATCTGGTTGTCAATATTGAGAGTTATAATATTAAATGATGAATAATTGTTGAAAGATTAAAAATGTGTTGATTAAAGATAAGTGATTTGTGGTAAATATTTATTCAATATTTTGATATAAATAGAGGGATTTGTCATGAGGCGTTTGTAGTAAGTTTGGCTTATTATTCCATGGGGAGATGTGCTAATTTTTCAGACCGTCGGTTGAAGTTATAATAATAAATCAATATGGACCGTTGGTTGAAGTTATAATAGTAAATCAATATAGACCGCTGGTTGAAGTTATAATAGTAAATCAATATGGACCGGTAATTGAAGTTTTAATAGTAAATCAATATGGACCATCCATTTTAATAGTAAATCAATCTGGATCGTTCATGAATTAGTTACTATTTAGTCCATTCTCTTATAAATAGAAGCTCGTTCCTTCATTATTTCTTACGAATTCACTAAAATTCTAGAGAGAGAAACTATAGAGAGAATAAGAGAGAAAGAAGAAGAGTATTCTACTACTACACTATTGCAGTATCCAATCTTCTACTAAGGTAAAGGATGTTATTTTTTTGTATGGTAAGAGATATTATTTTTCGTATTGGTAAGGGATGTTATTTTTCGTATGGTAAGGGGTATTATTTCTTTCGTATTCGTAAATGATGTTATTTTTTTCATATTCATAAGGATTGTCAGTCTATTCCTTATTAATCTACGAGAGTAACCTGTCTATGCAAATTACCGCATGCATGGTGAATGATCATTCGTATTCATTCTTTATTAATCAGCGGGAGTAACCTATCTACGCGAATTACCGCATGCATGGTGAATGACCCTTCGTATTCATTCTTTATTAATTTGCAGGAGTAACCTGTCTACGCGGATTACCACATGCATGGTGAATAACCCTTCGTATTCATTCTTAATTAATATGCGAAAATAACCTGTCTAGCGAATTACCGCATGCATGGTGAATAACCCTTAGTATTCATTCTTTATTAAATTGTGGAAATAATTTGTCTATGCGGATTACCACATGGCGGGTGAAAATCCATTTGCAGTTTCGTATATTCTTTTATACTCATATGAGATGTCATTTCTTTTGTACTCATCAAGGAATATCGTTTTCTTTCGTATTTTCCATTTATGGGAACTATTCATACCAGAATACTATTCATTCGGGTACTTTGCATGACGGGGTACTATTCACTCGAGTACTATTTACTCGGGGTACTTTGTATGATAGTGTACTATTCATTCGGGTACTATTCACGGGGTACTATTCATGACAAAAGTGATTTTTTCTGTCCAAATTATTTTTGATACATAAATAATATTTACTCGGGGTAATTTGCATGACGGGGTACTATTCACGACAAAATTGGTTTCTTTTCTAACCAAATTATCTTTGATATATGAATCTTATTCTTAAATTTGAATCCATGTTTTGATCATCATGTTGACCATTTGGACATTCTTGAACTCTAGATAAATTAAATTATAAATCTCTAATATTTATCCTTTATCTTACTTGATTGATTCTTTATATCATTGTCATCATCCTCATGCTTATATTGTGTTGAAAGTTATCTTTGGCCCGTAGTGCAAAGATGGACTGTTGATTGGTATGATTATGACCAGGAACTATGTATTGGTATAATCATGACCTTTAATGTTACAGATAAAGACTTGTGATGAATGTTCTCTTTGGCATGTAGTGGAAAGAAGAACTGTTGATTTATATCTTTGGTCGTAGTGCAAAGATGAACTGTTGATTGATAGCTTTGGCCCGTAGTGCAAAGATGGATAGGTGTATAACATGATCATGACCACTAATGATACAAATAAATATCTTTGGCCCGTAATGCGAAGATAGACTATTGTTTTGCAGGATCATTGACCATTGGTTTTACAGTTGAATGTCTTTGGTCATAGTGCACTGACATACAATTGATTAGTATGATCATGACCATTGGTTTTGTAGTTGAATATCTTTGGCACGTAGTGCAAAGATAGACAATTGATTGGTATGATCATTTTTATTACATTTGAATGTCTTTAGCCTTTGGGGCAAGGATATTGAGTGAAAGTTCTATTAAGCCTTTGTGGCAAGGACAAACTATAGATTTATATGATTATAAACATGAATTATGAATTTAACTATAATCTTTGGTGGTTCATGTGAATACAAGTGATGAAAGTTCTCTTTGTCCTGGGTACAACAAAGAATTGTTGATGGGTATTACAGGGACGAAATATTAATGATGGACTTTTAATTTGGAGGAGATAGTAGACATTATGTTCTACTTGACTCTTCTAATGGATTTCTGGTTTCACTGTAGTTGTTGATCTAAAACTTGTTGTCTATTGTATTCTATCAGATTTTTCCCTGTTGAGGACTAAGGATAATTTTTTTTACATTATCTTAGTCATAATTGAAAGTAGTATGCACACAAGCCAATCATGTTTGATGATAAAGCATATACTTTGTAACAATCTTATTCATTTATTAATAAAAAGTATTAATTTATTAAAGGCTTTTAATTATCTATATGATCTTTGTTTTATAATATGTGATAAACCCATAGTTTTAAGCAATGCTTTTAGAATAATGATGATGATCATTCTAATGAGATCTAAATTCTTTGAAAGCTTAAAACTAAAATAGTTCCCAATCGTTGGATTACTAAATTGGGGATTAGTGAATCCGGATAGATTGGTACATACGTTGCTTGCTTGCTCATTGGATGAGGATGATTGATCTCATGATCATTTGTGTGGAGACACTAAAGCAAGTATGTAGGTGCTTATTAGAAAATAAGTTCATCGAGCGTGGCTCGCTAAGGAATACCTAATGGAGTTTTATTTGCTTATCAATAGGAATTCTGTAGTGATAGTAGTACAAGTGATCCTTGGACTTGAGATCATCATAGTATCTTGTGTATGATGAGTTATACTTTGACTTATTCCTTAAGACCCTTAGGGTATATCAAAGGGTATGCTTGGGTATAATAAGTTGTACATGGAGATAATGTATGATCAATAAAGAATCTACCACTTCTAAAAAAAGAAGAAATGTCCTATGTGATTCGATAAATGACAACCCGGTGAGTCCTTGGCGGCGAGAATGAAATTAGAAAGGAGTTTCTAATTTGCATTATTTGGAGTTGTGCATTTAAGGATCGAAATACATATAATTAAATAAAATAAGACTTGTGATAATTCCATGTCTTATATTTAATTGGGACATTGTATGGTGGAAGGATTGAATTGTACGGTAACTATTTACTCAAAGGTTCTATTATGATTAATGTTGAAATCTATATTATCCGGAAAGTCGTTGATCGCTAGGGAGGATTATCCTATTGTAGAATAAATATTATTTATTTAAATAAATTAATTATTTAATTTATTTATTTAAATAAGATTAGAATTGTTCTAATTGATTTATTCAACCTAGGTTTAATATGGAGAACCTAAAGGGTCACACCATAAAGGAAGAATAATTATTTAAGAAGTTAATGGCATAATCGTAATAATATGTTAAGTATATTTAATTTAATCTATGGTGATAGAATAAATTAAATAGCTTAATATTTATTATTTAATATTTTAGAAATATTAAATATAAATTAATAAGAGGAGTCTTATTAATATTATTACAATTATTATTATTTTAATTTCTAAAAGAGTTTAGGAATTAATTTAATATAAGTACTCTCATTTATTCTAATAGGATTAAGAGGAAAATTAATTAAAGGAGTTTAATTAATTATCCCTAATAAGATTAAGGAGCCCATTTAATTAAAAGAGTTTAATTAAAAATACCTTATTTTAATAGGGTTACTTGATATCTTTATAAGAGAAGTCTTATATCGGATATCAATGATACGCAATTCTAAAAGTTGAGAAATGCGCCCTTTTCTATAGAGATAGGAAAAACTAGGGTTGAGCCAATATCCCTTCTTCTTGAATCATTATTATTCCTTGGTGGATCACCTCTAGAGGCCATACACTTGGGTGGCTTACATTGATCAAAGGAAGGAACCAAACTTCGGTGGATTCAAGGAGATCGCGAGAAGTAGGAGGTGAACTCATGCACGAGGAAGCTTCGTTTTACAAGGGTATGATTTCATAATTTCTTATTCTTCGTTTAATTAATAATTGTGCATAAAGGGTGATCCGGGTATATGGTTTGTAAATTTTTAAACTCTGATTTTACAAATTTCCGCACTTTTTATGCAATTTGATTGCGTTCTTGAATATTACAAACCTAACAATAATATTCTTTACTGGGCTAGTTGTGCTCACCCTTTTGCTTCACAATTCCTTTCAGGTAGTAAGAGTGTAGCTGGGTCGAGCGGGGATAACAAGAGAATAGTGTGATGGTCCGAGACTGTGGAAGTTTCTCAATACATTATAAAATAGCATGACATGCAATATATAACTGTATTGAGGACTTAAGATGGGTGTGTCGTATTTTATACGTCACTTAATAATTGATTTTGGTGAACAACAATAGGGTGAAGAGAACCTGACTTTGAAAGCGTCAAAAATACACCATATTAGAATGAGGAGGACAGAAATCTTCTTGTGTTCCTTTAAAAATTGGAAATATTTATTGTTGTATTTTATATGGCATTGTAATAATTTGGGTGTGTATATTGTCGTATTATATTCAGTACAATATTTATATTGAAACTCATAGCTTATGTGTTATCGTATTTTGCACGACAGTTATATAAATGAAGTTTGTATTTGATTTCTGTACCGTGTATCTGGCGACTTAGAATGGGTTGTGTGGACCTATTTTGGGGGCATCACATTTGCAGTTTTCAAAAAAAAAATCATAAGGTCATTGGCGACGACATGCACGTCGCGAATGACCTACGGCGACGGTTTTAGCGACAGATAATTAATTGTTTAAATAATATAATAAAGTCCATTGGCGACAGCTGACCCGTCGCTAATTCCTATCTTAATAAATATTTTTTAATAGTTATTGGCGACGGACTGTTTGGTCCGTGTCGTCACCAATGAGTCATTGCTGACAGACGGCTGTCGCCAATGACCCCATAATGACATTATTCTCGACGGCAGGCGACGAGAGTCAAGGACGAGGACCCCTGGGGCGACGGGAGTGATGACGGGCGTTACCATCGCCAATGATCTCATTGTCGACAGCAGAGGGTCATTGACGACGGCAAAGCCCATCAACAATGACCTTTTTGTTGTAGTGTTATTAGTTTAAAATGATTAGTATTATTTTCAATAAGAGCTGTGACATATATAATAATTTTGATTTGGATTCCAAGAAGCTAGTCATGAAGGTGGGAAGATTCAGATGCTCTTTGAAGAACTTTTGAAAAGTACTCTCTCCTTTCCGAAAAAAAAGTCTTAATTATAAAATTTATAAATATTAAGGATATATTTTGTTCTTTGTATACCCCTAAAAAAATAAGTTGTTAGTTTTGTAGTGTGGTATCCTTATGATGACAAACTTGAGTACATGACTTTTTATAATAGTACTAGTTTATCCATAAAAAGTTTCCACTTTTTATGGGGAAAAAAAATTGGCAAATGGGAATGTTTGTGGAACCAAGTAGCTTATTTCTGCATTTCTGAAAGCTATTGCTGAGGTCATTATGTTTGTTCTACCAAAAGTTCCATATTTTCTTCCCTCCTGACTCTCGCTAATTAACTGCCATGTGAATTCAGTTTGCAAGATGATATGTTATCAAGGTGATCCTAGTTAAATGTTGGATCTTTAGGGATAGACAGACATCTTTCATTCTGATGCAATTACAAATCACAACATGGATCATGCACCTGTTCAGCCAAAATTTCTTATTCTCTCTTTCAAAAGAAAATATCTAAAATTTTGTATTCTCTCAATTAGAAGAAAATACAAAAATTTAGTAATCTTTCTTTCAGCCTAGGAAAAATATAGTTAGATTTTTTTCAGAAGTGTGCTTTGGAGATCACACTTCATGTTCAGCATAAGGTCATAGGAGGGAAGATCTTGAGAATATTCAAAACGTGCTAATCCAACCAGGCACTAAGTAACTTTTTAGATACATGGTATATATATATATATATGCTTTTACAAATGTCGATAGAATCGTTGGTCAAGTTCAAAAAGAATTTTCGGTCATCGTTCCGGCTATTCCTATTAAATCTATTCCTGAATATGGTTCCTCCAGTAAATCCAAAGATAAATAGTCAAACCCTAATCCCATTTCTTTTGATATTGCAAATATCAAGAATTTTTCTAGTTTAGAGCTCCAATTTTTGGCCCGGGCCATTAGCGATCGAGTAACACTCTTCGTAAAGAAGTTGAAGAGGAAGCATCGAACTCCAAGATGCTTAAGACCCATTTGCTTAGAAAACTGACCAAGTAAGTTCTACTTTCGCATCGAAAGTAGACTTTAGTCAACTAAAGTTACTTTTCTGCCAAAAGTGAAGATTCGTCCGGATTTTTTGGAGTGTTGTCTGCCTTTCAGCGCCAAACAGTAAAAAAGTCACTATTTATTTTCACTATTCATAGTCAAATGTAATAATTCTACTTTTGTAATAGTTCTTTCCCTATTCTATAAAAGGAGAACTAAGTTAGTTGTTTAGACATGTTCAGTTTTAGTTTTTAATGGTATCAGAGCCAAGTTATTCTGGTTTTAGCTGCATCTATTAAATCTATTTGATATAATCTTCTCTTTCCATTTCATAATTCATCCTTCATCTTTGTTCAGAAGTCACCTAACTTACCGTAGAACACCTAGTTCACCGTGTCTATCGCCTTTTGTAAGTCTCGTGGTAGAGAAATGTTTATCTTAGACAAGAATATAGGTATGAGTCTGCTTAAGGTAAGAAGGGTCTATATGAAAGAACTTAGATTTAAGAATAAATTGTGAATCTGGTAAAAATAAGTAGATTATTTAGATCTAATTCGGCATCTAGTTCTATATCAGCTTTACCTCCTATTCCAGACATAGTAAATCAGGAAGAAAAGAGTTATGAAAATATTGACCAAATTCTTAATAATTAGAATATCCCTAGTGTCTCCCCTAAAGAAATTTACCAGTCAACTTTCACGATAATTTCAAAACTGATTACAATGTTAAAATAATAGAAAAGGTTTATGATATTAATAAAGAATATGAAAATTGTAGTTTGTTAACTGTAGATGTTATTAAAAGATATAGAAAAAAGAATTACAATTTCATTCATATAGGATTGATTCAAGTTGTTGTTAAGCCATTAAATATTAATGGAATTAATTCAAGTATCTATTTGTGTCTTCGTGATGCTAGATTTCTTAATTACTTTCCTAGTATAATTGGTATTATGGAATCAAGTTTGCATAATGGACCTATCCATTTTAATTGCTTTCCTGATTTCACTTTAAGTCTAAGTGATCCTAATTTGTTAAAAAGTTTTAATTTTAAACATTAAAACTGCTAGAGAAATCACTCAAATGATTGAGGGATCTCAAACATTAGCTTTGATTTATAGAATATATTATAAAACTATGAAAATCAATCTAAATGTTAAAGCCATTAACAAGAGTCCTAAGGATTTTACTGTTTTGATTCAAAGTAGCACTAGCGATGCGAATGTTCAAATTCCAAGAACTATTCTTTGGAAGAACATTACATTACCTTGTCAGTGGACTTTGCAAAATGAACATCCTCAAAGACATGTTAGTAATAATATATTAAATGTTGAAAATATAAGACAATTTCCTGATGGTACTGTCCAAATAAGTTTTGAATGTACCAGAAGACCTCTAATTGTAGAAGAACTAGCTAGTTCTTCAGCCCCTTCTAGAAAGGATATTGAACTACTAAGCAATATCACTCTACAAGATATTAAATTAAAAGGAGATTTAAAGAGTGGTCAAACTAGTCATCCTTGTTATACCACTAATGAATCTAAGGAAGAAGAACAAGTTTTGTCTCCCACTAAGTCAGATTTTGAAACTAATCATCAATTAAAAATCATTAAAAAAGAATTTAAATTAAATTGGAACTCTCTTGCTGATGATTTCAATTCAAAAGAAAACAAGAGTAATCATCACTCTTTGCGTGTTAATCACCCTGAGAAAGAACGTGATAAAGTCATAAATAGATGAAAACGATTTATTAACATAGAAAAGATAAATATTACATATTTTACATGGTATGAAAACTACTATGATAAAAGTAAATGTAATATTGTGTCTAAAACTAAATGGATTAAAGAAGATAAAATAAGTGTTTCATCTAGTCACCCTCCACTTGAAACTATTAATTTGTCTGTTAAAAACACTTCAGTTACTGCTAGTCCTTTTAAGATTTCTGGCAGTAATAAAGATGAAAAGATGATTATTGAACAAATAACTTCACTAATCAATACCTAGCAACTTTAGCAAAATAGTTAGATAAAATTGAAGAAAAATTTGAAGCCAACATTATTCAAACTCCTAATAGTAAAATTGAAAAACCCTTGATAAACCTTCCTGAAAGTAGAAAAGGATTAGGTTTACCAAGAAAAGATAAAGAGCTTACTGTTGTTCTGGATAAACTTTTTAAGAAGTTAAATCATACCGAACCCAGTAGTTCTAAAATTGTTTTTGTCGTTGATCGAGTTGAAAACTCTGATAATGATAGTGACTCTAATAATGAAAGTGATTCTAACACTAATATTACAGAAATTGAAGAAAAGTTAAACAAATTAACTTTTAAAACTATTCACCCTACGAGTACAACAAGAAATTGGTATACTAGACTTACTCCTCCGGACTTACAGTTCGAAGAGAGAAATCTAGATAATTAGTTTTTTGTTTCTTCTAATAAAATTTATGAATGGAATATTGATGGTTTTAGTGAACAAGAAATACTAAATAAGTTAAATCACATGTCCATAGTAGCAAATAGCTATATTACAACTTTCAACAATTTAGCTCAGTTTGATATTGTTGAATTACTAGCTAGTGGATTCACTGGTATCCTCGGATCTTGGTGGGAAAAACATCTCATTGAAGATACTAGGTTCCAAGTAATTCATGTTGTCCAGATGGATGATGATGGCAACCCCATCTTTGATGAAGATGTTGGTGTTGGACCACCTAATGGAGTAAATACTTTAATATTTACCATAATAAAGCATTTTATTGGAACGCCTAGTAATATTACGAAATGAATTCATGATCAATTAAGTAATCTCACTTGTCCCACTTTAAGTGATTTTAGATGGTACAATGATGTTTTTACTTCTCGAGTTATGATGCGTAATGATAGTAACAAACCATTTTGGAAAGAAAAATTCGTTAATGGTTTACCTAATTTATTTACTCATAAAGTCATAGAAGAATTAAGTAAAGACTTAGGTCACATTGATTATGATAATCTCACTTATGGTGATATTATAAGTCAGATTCAAAAAATTGGTCTTAAAATGTTTATTGATTCTAAAATTAATAAACGAGCTAATAAAGATAAAAAGAAAGCCAAATATGAGTTAGGAACCTTTTGTAAACAATACGGTTTAACTCCTGTTGCTCCCTCTCGAAGGAAACACAAACATAAACATGTTGAGAAACACAAAAGTAGTAAGGATCATAAAAAACATAAAAGAAATAATCATAATAATAATGTTAGTTCCCAGTAGGCACAATATAGATCTAGAAAGGGGGTTGAATAGATCCTTTTTAATTTTAAATACTTTTCTACTTTTATTTTGTATGGATAAAGATTTAGCATATGACAAATATAGGAATCTTTTCAAGCACAGCGGAATAATTAAAAGATCCCCTTCATTAATATATTCATAATCATACATACATTGTTCGTATAGTTAGTTTGGTTGTAGGCAGTTAAAATATACATAGCGGTTATAGTATATAATATAAAATGACATAAAGTAAAAGACACAATGGGTTTTAAGTGGTTCAGAGACTCAACCTCCTAATCCACTCTTCTGCTTTCAACTAGCAGGATTTCCACTAAGGAAGGGCAGCACCCTAATTCACTAAGATTCCTTCAAGGTCAGCAGCCTTGGGACTTCAATTCACTAAGAACTCTTCAAGGCCAGCAGCCTTGGAACTTCTTTAGTTCCCTAGGAACTCTTCAAGCCCAGCAGGCTTAGAACTTCATTTAGTCCCTCCGAACAAGGACCCCTCAGGCCATGGTTTCTTGTTGTTCTTGGTAGTGGTGGTGCTGAGCTGCTAAGTTATCTTTACGCTTGATCATCTTTTGTACTTAGCAGCTTGGTGTGGTCCTCTTTGCATTCTACTTTGAGACTGGACCACATCATCTTTGCTGCAGATGATCTTCTTCTGTTCTGCTCATCTTCATGTAGTGTCAGTTGTGCACCATCACCATTTCTTGAACCCTTTTTAACATGTTGGTAGACATGGTTCTGCACTTGCTCTGCTTTAGCTTTGGGTTCACGATGAATCGTAGAATGGCTCTTAGGATCTGCTTTGTGCTTTGCCACTCTTCTGAATGCTATCTTCTTGTCCTTCTCAGCTCTTAGCTTAGTTGCCAATTTAAGTGGCATTCTCATCTTTGTTGAGTAAAGCTTTGATCTATTTAAGTCCTTCTTCAAGGTTGCTTCACTTCCTCCATCGTAGTCTCACTGTCACTAAGACTTGTTCTACTTAAGCTCAGGTGGAACTCGTAGAGTCAACGTTAGCATTCTTCCAACTCAACGATTCTGCAGCATTGCAATCATCAGCTTATTTTGATCTTTAAAGCTCTGTTGATTTATACTTCTTCCCAATCTTCCCATTGGAAAGTAGCCGTTGAAAGCTTTTAGATTTGCTTCGCAGATCTCGAGTTATTTAGTGCAGACTGCAGATGTGACATGTCATGACTTTTCTCGACTTTCTTCGACATCGTAGCTCACTATTTCACATACCCCATCAGAGATGTCACCTTTATGTCTTGGGCAGGTCGAAGACTTTATTTCCTCCTTCTGATTTCTCGATCAGAGGTTGTCCTTTTGCATCGATGCTCTCAATAAGCTCTTGTCCAAATATCAACCTTCAAATTGAACCGTTTCCAATGCTTCAATCTTCAGTTGTTCAAACTCTACGATTCTGATGCTGGTCTTCATGGACCTGATCGTAGTGTCTTGTTGACTGGTAGAGACAACACTACGATCTTGAGGAGTGTTAATTGGCTCTTCAATTTAGAACACCTCTTCCTTCTCTTGTGCAGTGCTTCAACACTTCGTCATTTTGCCTCGATAACTCTCTTGATATGATGATGGCTTCGACTTCTTGTTTCGGCCCATTCTGAATAGCAAGACACTTTAGATTTGTGGCTATCCAGCTCGTTTTATCTTTGTGATCTCTCGTTCACTTATCATGAATGGACTGACCCAATGCTTAATCACTTTAGCCTTGTTCTTCAGAAGCTGACCAGTATCTTTGTGTACACTCCATCAGTTCTTTGTTTGTTTGGCAAACACTACGATCCTAGATACTTACAAGATCGTTGTCATCTTATCACATGACAGCTACTGCACCTGCTGACTTTCCTTGGTCAGCTACTGAAGTCTTCTTATGATCTGATCTTGTGGTAGACTTCATCTCGTATGGATTCACAACTCAATCTGGATACTGATTGGGTTGATGCTTAGATCTTCTGTTAGCTTGCATGCCATTCTTTGAGTGCTCTCTGGTTTCCTTTAGGTGGGATGTATCTTTGCAGTATAGACCAGAGGCTTCTTTCCTTTGGATATTCTGGGAATGCTCATTTGTTGAGAATCATATTTGCTCTACGATTCTATCTTGACATTGTGAGCACATCTGTTGAAGTCTCGATTCTACACTCTACGATTCAGCTTCAGCTTTGCAGACACTACAACTCCGAGATCAGATCTTGACACTCTACGATTTTTGTCATTGTGTTTGTTGTCTTCATCCGATCTTGCTCGACCACGATCTCTAACTCGATATGATCGAGAGGCTCTACGACTCTGAGTGTAGTCTACGACTCTTGACTTGGCTTCGGCAGATGCTCGATCGGCCAGAAAGGTGTCGCCATCTCTACGATTTCGAACATGACTTTCTCAAGAGACTACTTTCGAGGAAGTTCTCCTCGACACACTACGATCCTTCCTCGTCTGTCCTGGCAGTTTACGAACTTCGAGATCTACTATCTTGCAGACTACGATTCTGCCTCGATAGTTCTCGAGTTGCCCTTGACTCTCCTGGCAGACTATAATTTTTGGTGCAATGCTCGACGATCAGACAAGCCTATCTATTACATCATAAGATCAACCTAACATGCTTGATCTCTCTATATTTATAGTCCTTATACATCATTTTTTTAAGGACCTTACAAAGCTGTTTTGTTTATGTAGGATCAGCCTAACATATTTGATCAATTCATTCTAAGTCCTTGTACATATGTTTCTATTATCTATCAAAGGACTTTACAGCTTTTCTTAATGCAAACATACTTGCATATTCATTCATATATATATCATAATCAAATCATATGTAAATAAGAATATCATTCACATGCTTATTCCTGACAATCTCCCCCTATTTGATTATGACAAAAACAATAAGTGCATATGCATGTTATGAATGAATCTTATATACAGTGAGTAGCTGTATTTCTAAAACAGATAATCATGAATGTCATTTATAATGATGTGGAATTTAATACACTGACATTTTATATCCTGGATCCAGAACATACCTAACTAGTTAAAGATGTACCTGTTTGGCTCCATGTATGTTTCCAGGATGCTTGTTGATCAGCTAATCATCTGTTTGATCTTCTTGCTCCTGCTCCCCCTAGGATGATGACTTTCTATCTTTGCTCTTCTCCCCTTCAGACTCATGATCTTCTTTCTTAATTTGCTCCCCCTCAAACTCTGTGATCATATGATCATCATCTTTTGGCTCCCCCTCAAACTCTGTGATCATATAATCATCATCTTTTGGCTCCCCCTCAGATGATGACTCTACTACTTCTTCTGTTCTTTTCTTCTTTGACTTTCCCTTGGCCTTTTTATCTTTACTCCTTCTACTCTCCTTGCTCTTCCTTGAATGCCTCTTGCTCTTCCTCTTTCTATTCCTCTTTCTCTCCCCCTTTTTGTCATTAATCACTTGGGAGAGCTGCTCCATGTTGGACATAAGTTGCTCCAGCAGGTAAGAGGAGTTAGCAACTTCAAACTTGAGTTCTTGTTGGCTTAGCTCAAGTTGCACTGAGAAAGACTGATTCATGTTATCAATCTTGTCAAAGAGGACTTTGAGTTGTTCTTCATTGGCCTTCTGTGCTCGTAGAGCTTCTGCCTTCTGATCATGTATGACCTTCAGATAGATGTGATCTCTCTCTTTGATTTTGAGAGATACATCATCCATAGTAGCTTGAAGTCTGTTCTGAACTGAATTATTTCCTGCTGCGTTGTCAGCACCATCTTTTATTCTTCATTGATCAGAGATATCTTCTAGACCAGCTGATCAGAATTCTTCAACAGCTCCTGCTCCATAGGAATTTGGTCATCTGGTTGGGCAGCCTCTTGTTGAGCATCAGATTGGACTTTATGATTTTTGTCCTTGGACAGATTTTTTCGAAAGCTTTGAGAATCTGATCAATCATTGAGTACCAATCGCCATTGGCCGATGAAGGAATGTCGGGTAACAGTGCTTGAGCAGATGGGGCTTCTTAATTTGGGTTTGAACACCATCAGTGATAGAGTGAACAGACTCTACGATTATCCCCTTGGCCATACTCTTTCTGCCTTCAGAGTCCACTCTACGATCATAGAGAATATAATGGTTGCTAGCATGTCTGTAGACTTTGTAGTGAGGCTGGTCTTTGATCATCATTGTAGCAAAACTCTTCACCCTTGGGAAGTTTTGTGCCACCAGCTCCATGCTTGGAAACTGAGAGTAGCACCAGCTGAAATAGCTTCCATCTCTTTCAATATGTGCCTTTAGCCAAGGCATCCATTGGAAGAACCATCTCATCAGCAGATCATCAGGATTGTAGAGGATAGTCGTGCAGTCTAGTTCCATGTTGTTCCAGTTTTTAAACACCTCAAAAGCAGTCATCCTCACCACCTTAAGCTGTTCATTTCCATAATTTACCCATCTCTCGGGAGGTGCTTCTGGTAGTTCATTTGAGACTTCCACCACTATTCTTCTGTTAATCCTTACGGGAGAGAGAACTGGATAGTCTTCTTGTTCCTCTGATTCTCGATGTGCGTAATCGTAATCTTTTTCCATTTCTTTTCTTTCGAGTCTCAAGCATTTCGATCGATTCATCGATGAATCCTTCTTGTTGATCTTCATTACCAGACTCTTCTTCGTGAATGTCTTCCTTGGATTCATCATCACTTACCTCAATAACTGCAGTGGAGTGATCACTTTTCTTCTTGGAGGCAAATTGAGCAATTAATCTGTGTCTCTTCCTTCTCCTTGGGGGTTCAGGTATGGGAGAGTCAGACTCTTCTTCCTCTTCAGACTCTGAGGCCTTTGGTCCAAACAAACTTTCATGAGGTTCACCTTTGTCGTAAGGCAAGTCCTTCTTCAAATCAACATCATCATTTTTGAGCCATCATGTGGGCTTGCAGGAGTAGGTGCAGTGGGAGATGCAGCTTTGTCATATTGCAGCCTTTCTTCATTTTCAGAGTGAGTACTCTGAGAATTAGCCATTCTTCTTCATCATTAGAATCTGTATTATCTTCCATGAATCCGGTTCCACCTTCATCGATGGATTTGTTCTTTGGGGACTCAGTCTTGACATCATCAGTTCCTTTTTCTTCTTCTAACTCTACGTCCTCTTCTTCGTCAGATGAACTATCTTGGGAAACTGGAACTGGTCTGTTTAACACCTTAGATTTCTTTCTAGATGTCCCTTGAAGCAGTCTATTACTTCTTCTCTTGGTGGTTTCTGCAGTCAGGAATTTTTCTTCTTCATCCTTGTCCTCAGTTGATAGACTTCTTGGTGGAGCCTCAATTTTCTTCACACCTCTGGATTTCTTTCTGGCTGGTGTGGTTGCTGCTGGTACAGAGCCACCAGACTCAGAACTTTCTACCTCTTTTGCCTTCCTCTTCTTTGCAGAGTTCTTTCTGTTACTCCCTGTTGTTGTCAACCTCCTATTTTCCTTTGGGTTCTTCTTCCAGTTCACAAACAGTTGTGGAGACATTACTTTGTGAACATT
Organism: Panax quinquefolius; assembly: GCA_020205615.1. Lineage (NCBI taxonomy): Eukaryota > Viridiplantae > Streptophyta > Magnoliopsida > Apiales > Araliaceae > Panax > Panax quinquefolius. The sequence continues at coordinate 46,348,752 of CM035151.1, read as the reverse complement.
TAAAGGCTCTCCTTCATCATTCTTGATTTTGCTTCCCATTTTCTTCTTTAGCACTATACTTAACAGTCTTCCATGAAACACCTTTGTTAGGGGTTTTTTCAGAGACTTCTTCAACTCGACTTTTTCTACCCATTTGGAGATCCGATCAAACAGATAACTCCAAAGTTGATTGTTTCTTCAAAACTATAGCAGACATGATTTTTAACTGTTGATCAAGCACAGTGTCATGTGCAGTATCCTTTCTTAGTATGCATTTTCCCACTATTTCAGCAAAGAACTCGAATTCCTCAAGAAACTCCTTTTTCTTCATATCCTTTAGAATAGGGTTTCTTTGGTGCCCCATAATCTCATTTGCTTGCTCAGTGTTGATCTCATCAAGGTTTCTCAGTCCTAGGTCAGGGAAACCTAAGCATTGATTGATATCGGATGATTTCAGCTTAAGAGACTGACCTTTAACCTTGGTTGATAGGGTTTTGGCATTTATGGATGCATTTGAGTAGAATTCCTTGATCAGTTCAGTATATACTCGAGTGCTAACCTCAAGACATTCTGAGAATCTAGCGTTCTTCACAAGTTCGAGAATGTCTTTGAACTTCTTTTTGGATTTTTCAAATGACTTGGTTCCGAGCTGAATGCCAGTGTTTACTCTCTAATCTTCCATTTGAATAGTTTGAGAAATATGGGTATTTGATTCAGAGGAGTTTATGAGAGATGGCTGATTGTGATTTGGGCAAGGCTTTGGAGGGTTAATTGATTTTGGCTTTTGAGAGGATTCTAGGGTTTGAAAATGGGAGGGAGAGAGGTTCAATAGCTTCTGATAACTGTTTGCTAATTTGAATTTTCCTTTATGACAATTCCTTCTAACTCTGCGTAAACAGTGATGTGTCAACTAACCATTTGTTACATGATGCCCAGTAATGAGCTGTAACTCCCCCATTAACTCTTCAGTTTAATGTCTCTTTTCAAAACAAGTAGGCGTCAATGACGTGGATTGACCGTTGACCATTTTGGTATGTAGAGTAGTATGTTAAGGTAGCTATGGACTCTACATTTTCCTTTGTTGACTCAACGGTCATCTTTTGAGAGATGCTTCAGTGGATGGTTTTGACATTAATCCTCATCTTGATGCTGCATAGCTTGATCACTGATGTACTCCGAGCCAGTTTGGGCACTTGAGTTCTGAGGTGCGTTTGCATAATATCTTTCCAACCTGTATTTTAACTTCTCTACTCTTAATCTGAAAGGTTGAGCAATTGTCCAGTTCTTCCGAGCTCCTCATGAGCTAGATTATCCTCTTGTAGGACTACGATCGTCGAGTCTACTTCTACGATCGTGGAGTTCTCTTCAACTTTGATTCTATGATCGTTGACTGACTTGGTCCTTGAGATGAACTTTACTTAGCATTCCTTCTGGGTCAAGGTAGCTCAGGAAGGGCCAACCTCTTAGAGTGAACTAAGGGTCAGGTTTGTCCCTGAGGCGCTTTCCAGATGAAATACTTTAGAAGTGATTTGCACAGATATCTCATTTGACCTTTTTCTGCTGGGGAGGACCTCTACCAACTTCAGGCAATTGCATTTGTTGTAATCATGGTGTCCTCCTGTTCTTACACTACGATCAGATGTTTGATCGTAGGCACTCCACAATTTTGGGTTGGGTGGCTGAAAGGTTATCAGTAGTACATTTTGAGACGTTCCTACTGACTATGGTTCTTCATTTGGTTCATCAGCCACAAAGTTTTGGGACTCTGTAGCTGGTACACTGCTTCATAGTATAACTCAGTGCTGTTATTTCTTAACAGATCACTGCTTCCTCATGTTCATACTATCTTCTCAGTGAGGTGTGATTTCCTTTTCTTCATGTGCAATATGAGGCATTCTTTTATGTCTCTTTCTGACTAGGATCACCACTCCCAGTTAAATCTGTTTACATCGTAGATATGGATATCTCCAGGACTGATCATTCTACGATCATTTGACAGCACTATGAACGTAGTCTTCTTTGTCAGCTTGTGCTCGTGGAGTTCTGCTTCCGTGATGAGTTCCTCATGTTTAATGCACAATGATCCTCTGTGGTGAGCTTCCTTGAGGATTCTTCTATTATGACATGCTTTGCATGATTGAGCATCTAAGACCCTTTTTCATCTTTGGTTGAATGGCTCGCTTCATATAAAGATCAAGAACCATGTGAGCTTTTATTCAGATCATTTCAAAGAAGTCTTCAAGGACAAAGCTTTGACATATAGGAGTTTTATCGTAATCATTTTATTCAGATCTTAAGCCTTCTTATGGTTGAATCTTCTTAACTGAAGTCTTCTGCTTCAGCATTCCTTAGTGTGGCCAGATAAACAAAGTACCTGCAGGTTGTAAATTTCTATTTTTGGTACCCATGGTTAAATGGGTCCTGCTAGGTTAGTTTTCTAAACTCCTGTTCCTCATACAATAAGATAATCATCATATTTATCACCAACAGTCATATTCATGCATGTAACTAATTTAGATAATACATTTTGAGATGCATGATGGTGAGTGTGTGTAAGATTTGCTATTTTAATAAAACACTCTTTTTCTTTGATGGTTCCATCATTTGCTAGGTTATGTTTACAAGGTTTAAATGTTCACAGAGTGAGAATCAACTCTACGATTTATTTGTATCTGGTTGATTCATGGAGGTGATCAGTTTCTACGAATCTTCAAGATACTTTTGTAGAACTGATCATACTATATGTGTTATTAAACACTTAGAACATAGATTTTACATACATACTAACCCATCAGCAAAGATTAATTCACATAAAATAAATTTAACATGTGATGATCTTATGACCCATTTCAGATTTCTTTCAAGATGTCATCTTCAACCTAAAACTTGGATGGAGAGAAAGTTTGTAAGCATTTGAGTTTCCATCCTCAGTATACTTTCTCTCTTCACCGTTTTAGGTAGATTATGATTCCTAGAAAGAATATTGTTATAGTTCATAAGGAGATGCAACATGATGTACACAATTATATTAGTGAGGAACCGTACCTTTCTGTTGTCAGTTTCTTAACAGTCATTTATCTTGGATATACTGAGGTTAGGCATTGATGTGCATAGTTTCTCATTAGCTCCTGACAGCTTGTTGCTCTAGTTGACCTTTAATCAATCAGTCATGGTCTTGAAGATGCAGGCTAAGAAAATCTCAGCATCTTTAATTCTTTGACATCCTTGAGTTTATTAGGTTTACATCCAGCTACTGGTTGGCCAGACACATGTTTGAGAAGTTCTTCTTTCTTCTCCGGATAAGACTTTCTTAGCATGTATGGCCTTTTCATCTTTTCGGGCTGGAGGATGTTTAACTTTTTTTGTTGATGTCTTTTGAGCTTTCTAGCCTGGTCTTCAGACTACAAGATTGACTGTGGGCAGGGATTGGTCTTGTTGATATGGCAATCAAGAACATGGATCAATCTGAACAGCTTCAGGTGTATATACGCATTTACCTGTTCACAATATTTCCAACGTGTGAGCTCATCTGCATATAACAAGTGACTTACTACTAAACTAAGTTTAGAACAATGTTTGTGCCTAGGATTAGACTCAAAGCAATTAGCTTTAGAATATAGCATGAGAACCTGCTATGATACCAATTGTTAGTTCCCAGTAGGCACAATATAGATCTAGAAGGGGGGTTGAATAGATCCTTTTTAATTTCAAATACTTTTCTACTTTTATTTTGTATGTCTAAAGATTTAGCATATGACAAATATAGGAATCTTTTCAAGCACATCGGAATAAGTAAAAGATCTCCTTCATTGATATATTCATAATCATACATTCATTGTTCGTATAGTTAGTTTGGTTGTAGGCAGTTAAAACATACATTGCAGTTATAGAACATAATGTAAATGACATAAAGTAAAAGACCCAAGGGTTTTTAAGTGGTTCAGAGACTCAAGCTCCTAATCTACTCTTCTGCTTTCAACTAGCAGGATTTTCACTAAGAAGGGGCAGCACCCTAAATCACTAAGATTCCTTCAAGGCCAGTAGCCTTGGGACTTTAGTTCACTAAGAACTCTTCAAGGCCAGCAGCCTTGGAACTTCTTTAGTTCCCTAGGAACTCTTCAAGCCCAGCAGGCTTGGAACTTCATTTAGTCCCTCCGGACAAGGACCCCTCAGGCCCTGGCTTCTTGTTGTTGTTGGTGATGAGCTGCTAAGATGTCTTTAAGCTTGATCATCTTTTGTACTTAGCAGCTTGGTGTGGTCCTCTTTGCATTCTACTTCGAGACTGGACCACATCATCTTTGGTGCAAATTGATCTTCTTTTGTTCTCGCTTCATCTTCATGTAGTGTCACCGTTGTACACCATCACCATTTCGAACCCTCTTAACATGTTCAATGCATATGGTTCGCACTTACTCGCTTTCACTTTGGGTTCACGGTGAATCGTAGAGTGGCTCTTAGGATCTGCCTTGTGCTTTGCCACTCTTCTGAATACTATCTTCTTGTCCTTCTCAGCTCTTGGCTTAGATTCCAATTTAAGTGGCATTCTCATCTTTGTTGAGTGAAGCTTTGATCTGTTTAAGTCCTTCTTCAAGTTTGCTTCACTTCCACCTTCGTAGTCTCACTGTCACTGAGACTTGTTCTATTTAAGCTCAGGTGGAACTCGTAGAGTCAACGTTAGCATTCTTCCAACTCAACGATTCTGTAACATTGCAATCATCAGCTCTTTTTGATCTTTGAAGCTCTGTTGATTTATACTTCTTCCCAATCTTCTCGTTGGAAAGTAGTCATTGAAAGCTTTTAGATATGCTTCACAGATCTCGAGTTATTTGGTGCAGACTGCAGATGTGACATGTCATGACTTTCTGACACTGCAGTCTACTATTTCACCTACCCCATCAGAGATGTCACCTTTATGTCTTGGGCAGATCGAAGACTTTATTTCCTCCTTCTGATTTCTCGATCAGAGGTTGTCCTTTTGCATCGATGCTCTCAATAAGCTCTTGTCCGAATATCAACCTTCAGATTGAACCGTTGCCAATGCTTCAATCTTCAGCTGTTCGAACTCTACGATTCTGATGCATGTCTTCATGGACCTGATCGTAGTGTCTTGTTGACTGGTAGAGACAACACTACAATCTTGAGGAGTGTTGATTGGATCTTCAATGTAGAACACCTCTTCCTTCTCTTGTGTAGTGCTTCAACACTTCTGTTTGCCTCGACAGCTCTTAGATACTGATGGCTTGACTTCTTTGTTCTGGCCCCTTCTGAATAGCAAGACACTTCAAATTTGTGGCGTGTCCAGCTCGCTTTCTCCTTGTGATCTCCCATTCACTTATCATCAATGGACTGACCTAATGCTTAATCACTTTAGCCTTGTTCTTCAGAAGCTGACCAGTATCTCTGTGTACACTCCATCAGTTCTTTGTTTGTTAGGCAAACACTACGATCCTGGATAATTACAAGATCGTTGTCATCTTATCACATGACAGCTACTGCACCTGCTGACTTTCCTTGGTCAGCTACTGAAGTCTTCTTATGATCTGATCTTATGGAAGACTTCATCTCGAATGGCTTCACAACTCAATCTGGATGCTGATTGGGTTGATGCTTAGATCTTCTGTTAGCTTGCATGCCATTCTTTGAGTGCTCTCTGGTTTCCTTTAGGTGGGATGTATCTTTGCAGCTTAAGACCAAAGGCTTCATTCCTTTGGATATTCTGGGAATGCTCATTTGTTGAGAATCGTATTTGCTCTACGATTCTGTCTTGACATTGTGAGCACATCTGTTGAAGTCTCAGTTCTACATTCTATGATTCAGCTTCGGCTTTGCAGACACTACAACTCCGAGATCAGATCTTGACACTCTACGATTTCTGTCATTGTGCTTGTTGTCTTCATCTGATCTTGCTCGACTACGATCTCTAACTCTGATATGATCAGTAGGCTCTACGACTCTGAGTTTAGTCTACGACTCTTGACTTGGCTTCGACAAATGCTCGATCGGCTCGTAGGCAGGTTGTCTCTACGATTCTGAACATAACTTCCTCGGCAGACTACGGCCCTGAGGAAGTTCTCCTCGACACACTACGATCCTTCCTCGTCTCTCCTGGAAGTCTACGAACTCCGAGATCTACTATCTTGCAGACTACAATTCTGCCTCGATAGTTCTCAAGTTGCCCTTGACTCTCCTGGCAGACTACGATTTCTGGTGCAGTGCTCGATGATCAGACAAGCCTATCTATTACATCATAAGATCAACATAACATGCTTGATCTTTCTATATTTATAATCCTTGTACATCATTTCTTTTTAAGGACTTTACAAAGTTGTTTTGTTTATGTTGGATCAGCCTAACATATTTGATCAATTCATTCTAAGTCCTTGTACATATGTTTCTATTATTTATCAAAGGACTTTAAAATTTTTCTTAATGCAAGCATACTTGCATATTTATTCATATATATATCATAATCAAATCATATGTAAATAGGAATATCATTCACATACTTATTCTTGACAAATAAAGATTAAGATAATTATTATAGTAAATCAAAACCTGCTAATAAATCTAAAAAATTTGATAAAAGAAAAATTGTTTGTCATAATTGTGGGCAAAAAGGTCATTATAAAAATGAATGTAAAATAAAACAAAAAATAAATCAGTTAAATGTTTCTTCTGAAGACACTGAACAAATTCTAGAACTTATCAGAGTTGAGAATAATAACAATGAATGTTTTTATGAATATTCCAATATTCCTTCTGCTTCTGATAATAATACTAGTAATTATTCAGATGATAGTACTGAAGAAGTCACTATTTGTACGAATAATTGTGTTAACAATTGTTGTGGAAAAGGAATAAATGTTCTTAACAAAGATGACGAAGAGCAATCGTTGTTAATTGATCTAATTAGTAAAATCAATGACCCTCAGCTAAAAACTCAGTATATGAAATAGTTGAAAGATTTATTAACCAAAGATAAAACTAATAAACTTTCTAAAGGTAAAGAAAAACCAATATTTAGTCTTAATAAAATGCTTGATAGATTCAAAACACATATCAAAGAGATAACCTTACCAGAGTTAAACATGGAAGTTAACAAATTAAAAAAGGAAATTTCTAACCTTAAACTAGAAATTCCTAAATTACGTGAAGATATCCTTAATTTATAAAACAAAGATAAAGACAAAAATCTGCAAGCAGATGATTCTTCTGATGAAGAACTAGCTAAGGAAGAACCGGAGTCTTCAAACAGTAAAGATGAGTTAAAAATTATTGAGTTACAAGGAAATGTCCTACAAAGATTAAAAGACATCACAATTCAGAAGTGGTATATTTCTATCACTCTAGTTATTAATAAAATCTTTACTCTTAAGCTCTCTGTCCTTGTTGATACAGGTGCAGATCTTAATTGTATTCAAGAAGGTCTAATTCCTACAAAGTTTTACAAAAAAACTAGTGAAAGATTAAACTCAGCAAACGGTAGTCAAATGGAGATAAAATATAAATTGCCCAATGTCTACATTTGTCAGGATAAAATGCGATTTAAAACGTCTTTTGTTTTAATCTGCAATATGACTGATAAAATTATATTGGGATTACCATTTATATATTTGTTGTACCCTTTCACTACTAGTACTGAATGATTAAGTATTAATCATCTAGGTCAAATGGTAACTTTTAGTTTTGTTTTTAAACCTAAAGAAAGAGATTTAAAATTTATTCAAGAAAACTCTATTACTAAAAAGGTGAATATATTAAACAGCAAAATCTCTCACTTAAAGTCCTTGAAAGAAGAGATTAAGTACAAACAAATTGAAAAATAATTAACTGAAAAAAGAGTTCAAGATAAAATTCAAGATTTAAAAAATTATATGAATCATAATCTTTGCTCAGATTTCCCTAATGCATTTTGGCATAGGAAGAAGCATATTGTAAGGTTACCTTATGCTAAGGAATTTAAGGAACATCTTATTTCTACTAAGGCTAGACCTATACAAATGAATCACGAGCAAATGGAGTTATGTAAAAGGGAAATAAACGAATTACTCAGTTAAAATTTAATACGACATAGTAAATCCCCTTGGTCTTGCCCTGCATTTTATGTTAATAATGAAGCAGAAAAAGAAAGAGGTGCCCCCTCGTCTAGTCATTAATTATAAACCATTAAACAAAGTTCTAGAATGGATTAGGTACCCTCTACCTAATAAAGAAAATTTGCGTAATAGATTAAGTAATGCCGCTGTCTTTAGTAATTTGATTTAAAATCTGGGTTTTGGCAAATTTGACTTCGTGAAAGTGATAAATATAAGACTGTACTTACCACTCCTTATGGTCATTACGAATGGAATGTTATGTCATTCGGTCTCAAAAATGCCCCTAGTGAATTTCAAAACATTCTTAATGATATTCTTAACCCATTCAACCATTTCATCATTGTTTACATTGATGATATGCTTATTTTTTCTAAATCCATTGAAAAACACCATAAACACTTGAATTCATTTTTCAAAACAGTCAAAAACAACGGTTTAGTTCTATCACCTACCAAGTGTAGTCTATTCCAAACTAAAGTCAGATTCATTGGCCATAATATCTATCAAGGTCAAACTAAACTCATTGATCGTGCTATTCAATTTGCTGACAAATTTTCTGATCAGATCACTGACAAAACTCAGCTTCAAAGATTTTTAGGCTCCCTCAATTACGTTGGGAAATATTACGAAAATCTTAGAAGAATCTGTTAACCACTTTTTCAGCGATTACAAGAAAATCCCCCTCCATGGACAACTATTCATACTTCAGTTATCAAACAAGTCAAAAATTATGTCAAAAATTTACCTTGCCTTGGCATTTCTAATGATTCAACATTCAAAATCATTGAAACAGATGCTTCTGAAATTAGTTTCGGAGGTATTCTCAAACAAAAGCTAACCCCTTCTTCTACTAAACAAATTATTCATTTTCATTCTGGCGCTTGGAATAATGTACAACGCAATTACAGTACTATTAAAAAAAATTATCTTTAGTTTTATGCATTAATAAATTTCAAAGTGATTTATTAAATCAAAAGTTCTGTAGTAAGGATAGACTGCAAATCAGCTAACTATATCCTTGAAAAGAATGTTGAAAATATAGCCTCTAAGCAAATTTTTGCTATATGGCAATCTTTATTGAGTATTTTTTATTTTGATATTGAATATATTAAAGGAAGTGATAACTCAATTCCTGACTTTCTCACCCGGGAATTCATTATTTCAGGTACTAAGAAATGAGTACCAAAGGTGGTTTTCATGGTTCAGGCCGAACCCCAGGCCCAAGTAATCAGCCCAGAGGATCTTTGATTCCTCACCCAGTTAATCCAGTCCCTAGTAAATAGATACCAAATTCTTGGATCTATTCCAAAACCTACAATACGGTTTAGGCCAGTAAACATAAACCTGTTGATCCATTTTCTTGTCCTCAGCAGGTCACTCCTCAGCCTAGTCAAAATTCTCAATATATCCCAAATTATGAAGTCAATCTTTTCCATGTTGAATCATCTATGAAACCCAAAGATGATCCCATTAAGCTCGCTTCCCAGTTCTTCCCTACTGGTTGGCATTTCATCCATATTGCCCCTTATAAATCTCTTACGTTTTATAAGCATATTCTTCTCCAAACTGAGTTTATTGTCATCAAACCTATTTATGATAGGAATGATGAATCCAAAGTCATCTTCCATTCCCTTTATATTAAACAGATTATCTCTATGACTGATTGGGGTAATCATCCTTCTGATCTTCGTTTTTTAACCAATCAAAGTAACCATTTTTGTTACTATGATTATGTTGAAGCCTGACATTAGATTTTCTTATACCAAAATCAGTCTTTCAGTCATTCGTGGTTTTTACAATTCGACCACAAATTTAAAAGTCAAATCCCTCATTACCATTTGAGGGCTCTCATTCCGCCCTCAAATGGTATCAAAGCCAAGTTGTTCTGTTTTTAGCTACATCTATTAAATCTGTTTGATCTATTCTTCTTTTTCCATTTCATAATTCATCTTTCATCTTTGTTCAGAAGTCACCTAACTTACTGTAGAACACCTAGTTCGTCGTGTCTGTCGCCTTTTATAAGTCTCGTGGTAGAGCAGTGTTTGGCTTAGACAAGAACATAGGTATGAGCCTGCTTAAGGTAAAAAGGGTATGTATGAAAGAACTTAGATTTAAGAATAAATTGTGAATCTGGTAAAAATGAGTAGATTATTTAGATATAATTCTGCATCTAGTTCTAGATCAACTTTACCTCTTGTTCCAGACATAGTAAATAAGAAAGAAAAGAGTTATGAAAATATTGACCAAATTCTTAGTAATTAGAATATCCCCAGTGTCTTCCCTAAAGAAATTTACCAGTCAACTTTTCTTGATAATTTCAAAACTGATTACAATGTTAAAATAGTAGAAAAGGTTTATGCTATTAATAAAGAATATGAAAATTGTAGTTTGTTAACTGCAGATGTTATTAAAAGATATAGAAAAAAGAATTACAATTTCATTCATATAGGATTGATTCAAGTTGCTGTTAAGCCATTAAATATTAAAGGAATTAATTCAAGTATCTATTTGTGTCTTCATGATGCTAGATTTCTTAATTACTTTCCTAGTATAATTGGTATTATGGAATCAAGTTTGCATAATGGACCTATCCATTTTAATTGCTTTCCTGATTTCACTTTAAGTCTAAGTGATCTTAATTTGTTAAAAGCATTAACTTTAAATATTAAAACTGCTGGAGAAATCACTCAAATGATTGAGGGATCTCAAGCATTAGCTTTGATTTATAGAATATATTATAAAACTATGAAAATCAATCTAAATGTTAAAGCCATTAACAAGAGTCCTAAGGATTTTACTGTTTTGATTCAAAGTAGTACTAGCGATGCGAATGTTCAAATTCCAAGAACTATTCTTTGGAAGGACATTACATTACCTAGTCAGTGGACTTTGCAAAATGAAAATCCTCAAAGACCCGTTAGTAATAATATATTAAATGTTGAAAATGTAAGACAATTTTCTGATGGTACTGTCAAAATAAATTTTGAACGTACCAGAAGACCTCTAATTGTAGAAGATCTGGCCAGTTCTTCAACCCCTTCTAGAAAGGATACTGAACTACTAAGCAATATCACTCTACAAGATATTAAATTAAAAGGAGATTTAAATAGTGGTCAAACTAGTCATCCTTGTTATACCACTAATGAATCTGAAGAAGAAGAAGAACAAGAACAAGTATTGTCTCCCACTCAGTCAGATTTTGAAACTCATCCACAATTAAGAGTCATTAAAAAAGAATTTAAACTAGATTGGACTCTCTTGCTGATGATTTCAATTCAAAATAAAACAAGGGTAATCATCACTCTTTCCGTGCTAATCACCCTAAGAAAGAACGTGATAAAGTCATAAATAGATGGAAACGATTTATTAACACAGAAAAGATAAATATTACATTTTTTACATGGTATGAAACTACTATGATAAAAGTAAATGTAATGTTTTGTCTAAAACTAAATGGATTAAAGATAAAACAAGTGTTTCATCTAGTCACCCTCCTCTTCAAACTATTAATTTGTTTGTTAAAAACACATCAATTACTGTCAGTCCTTTTAAGATTTCTGACGGTAATAAAGATGAAAAGAAGATTATTGAACAAAATAACTTCACTAATCAATACCTAGCAACTTTAGGAAAACAACTGGATAAAATTAAAGAAAAATTTGAAGCTAACATTATTCAAACTCCTAATAGTAAAATTGAACAACCCTTGATAAACCTTCCTGAAAGTAGAAAAGGATTAGATTTACCAAACAAAAATAAAGAGCTTGTTGTTGTTCTGGATAAACTTTTTAAGAAGTTAAATCCTACCGAACCCAGTAGTTCTGTCAGCTACCGCCATGACTCGCCGTGCCACTGTAACAACTATAATCTGATATATAAACCATTATCATAGTTATACATAAAGAGCCTGGGCTAGAATACACATCAAGAGAAGCACACTGCATATTGGTGTCATATCATAAAAGCCACCTTATATGTGGCTCGGATTATATATTTTGTTTTCTATATAATCTGCAAAATGAGGTGGTACAAGTAGCATTTAACGATAGTCTAATGTCAGTCTTGACTTTTGGACATCAAGCTCCAACCTTAGCAACCTTTCTCAGCTCAGTTTGACCTGACAATGGGCACTGCATCTCTGTCCAACTAACTGGAACCATTGTCGCACCTACAATATTACGATAATGCACTCATTATATTTAGGGCAATCCCGTTTGTCTAATCAGGCTAAATCAGACTATATGAATCATGTGTATTCCAAATAATGTAATTTTATAAGATTGCAAGTGCATTGTCTGATCAAATAATTTTCATCCATACTAATTAAATATAGATTGACCTACTTGTTAATCTATATTTTATCAACTTAAACAGGAATTATGCAAGAACATTTCGATAAAATGTGAAAAGAATTGGGCTTTCTAGTGGTTGATTTTTTTATTTTTATTTTTTTTATTATTTTTTTTTTTTTTTTTTTTTTTGGGGGTGTTGAAAAGAAAAGCTTTAGGTAAAGAGTTGTGAGCCGTATTTGTCTAACTTCTATTGATATAACAATAATACCATGGTGACTAAAGAATTGCTACAAAAAGAAGATAGAAAATAATATGTATGACTTTGCTTGGTTACAATCCTTGGACCCACCCATGTATGGTCAATCATCCACTAATTAAACTTTGACACATCATTTTGTAAGAGTTCTTTGTAAGTATAGCAGGAATCTTGATATAATACTAGTCATACATAAAGTTTAGGTATCATAACTCATATCTAACCCAAAGCCCAAGCTAAGCTTAATCCATATATATATATATATATATATATATATATATATATATATATATATATAACAAGTACCATGCTATTGAGATCAACCCATGAATACAACTCAGAACTGCACAATAACTGCAAACTGCTGAGTACCCGAACTTCTAGATATTGAAAATATCAAATTGATTGCATTGGATGAGAAAACAAGGTTTATATATAGAAGGGATATATATAAATACAAATAATTATTGCACACTACTTTGGAAGCATGATTTAAGCGCATATCTAGAAATTAATCTGTGAGCGAATCATCAAGATTTAGATATGTCCAATGTGACGGAGTCTGCAATTTTTATTAAGGGGCTCACAAATTTAATAGACCTGCCATTATTTTATACGTAACACTAATTTTAGAAAATAGGGGGCGGGAATTTCAATAATAGTATCCTTTTTTCCCATGATAAAGTGGACAATTACAATTATTATTTATCATCCCTTCTAAAGTCTAAGGGAGTCGCTTGACCGCCTTAGGAAGATGGTTGGATTTACACCTACAGGATATGTTAAAGAAATACATAGGCTGACCCAGATGACAGTTAATAGATAGTAGTCAATTTCTAGCCTCTGCAGAAACTGGCTCAATTATCAATTTGGGTGGGACTGCATATACTGATTTAAATACACACAGATTTTGCTACCTCTTATAATTGTGAAATATCACAGGTGAGATCTATTTGGGGAATTTGGTTCTTAAAATTCTAGTACTAAGCTTCATATTAGTTTTCCAAATCAAAAACACTTGAAAAACAAACAGAAGGAGAAAAACCGATAAGGAAATATCATACCTGCTGCACTTTCTGCACATACGACACCCAACTCATTCTTTGCAGTTGATAGATGATACGCTCGTGCATCTCCAAGAGAAAGCTTACCAAGAAAATGTGTTGAGGCTACAAACTAATCAAATTACGCAGGACACTTTAAAACTAACAAATGATGTAACATGACTATACAAGTGACAGCTAAAAAGCAAAAAAGTGTCCAATAAACAAGTGAAAGTCGTGAAGATCCTCAATAGCCACATCCAAATTTCGTTATCAACATTGTCACACATATTGTTTTGTATTTGGAGGTAGGATGCCTTATAAATATATATGAGTTTGATGTCATTGAGGGTCAGTTGCAGAATTAAACATCTTTAGGAATTTCTGAACTGCAATACAGAACATATAAAGAGAGGACCAGTAGAATATCGAATCAGAGAAAACATTAAGCAATCAATCCATCAGATATAGTCTTCATTCAAATTTAGCATTGATTTTCTCAGTCCATTATCTTTCTCTTATTTCTAAAAAAAAATTAATTCATCATTTTGAACCCAAGTATGGGGGATTGGAACCCACTATACCTTGAGGTACTCTCAGTTCCATATATTGAAATAGCCTTACTAGTGAATTAGGATTCCATGACACTTATAAATCCTTATAAAACAACATACTAGGCTTTTGAAAATAGTTCAACTAATATGACCACAGTGATTTATGGAAGAAAAAAATTGAAGTTTATTTGCACGAAAAATGAGAGCTGGTGAACTTAAGCATTGAGGATACCACTACAGCTTTAACGATGTCACCTGGGCGAAACGATGAGTGCATATCTACTTTGTCGATCTCAGTAGCTCTAACATCTTGTTGCCTGTAAAAAAAGTAAAAATGAGATAATTCTACAGAAACATTTTTCAGCTCCAATAGGATTGAGTTTACTCGAGTCATATTTTATGTATGTATGTACATATCCCTATATACACATTACACATAACATTTAAATATTTGAAGGGTAGTAGCTGTATATATTGAGTCATATGCTCCATCAGAATGTTGAATGTTGAAATGATAAAATTTGAAAAAAAACACCTACGCACTAATGTCTTTTAAATATTTGCATAATTAGAACTTAACCATTATCTGTATCATCCTGCCAAGCCAGTATAGTACTTTAAAAAACTGCCAAGCCAGTATAATACACATGCTTGATTACTGAAAAACAGCTAGTCTAGAACCATAAACTATACCAGAGACATTTATCATGCGCACCACCAACAACTAGTTAGATGGTGTAACTCTGACTAATGGCAACAAAGAAACAGTGATAAATAAAGGTTTTTGGTCATGGCAATTAATGAGCTTAATTATATGGCTTTTGATACTAATGAGCTCTACCAGCACAGGGTCATATGTGGTATGCCATCTAACTACAAGAGGAAGGGCACAATTATAAACAATCAATACAGCCTAAAGTAAACGAGAGTTTTTATTCCTCCTTGATTTCCACAAGGTTGGGGATATTTTCATAACGAAATAACTGATATTTACATAGGGCCATTCCAACTCCAATTAACTTTTGAAGCTCTGTTCCCATGCTTAGGTGTGTGGAAAGAGGAAGAAGGTACATGAAAGAGATTAGACTAATTGGGGATGAGTTTTTGTGGGTGACTGGGTGGCAAGGTGTTTGTTGAAGGCAAGGGTGAGCAAAAAAGGGGTGGTGAGCCGAAGAGGATAACATGTCAGGGAAGTGGTGGTGCTGTGTTTCTGCAACTTCTGGAAAAGTGTTGTCGCCGGCTTACATCGCTAGTCCAAAATGTCAATAGATTTCCAGTTGAGTCATATATTGTAGAAGAAGCTTTCATATATAATTTAATAACTAAATGTGTGCAGAATAGTCAAAACCGCCAAAACATCATACGGGGAATCCAAATCCTTGCTTCTTAGATTTGGACAATATGATTCAAATCATATTATAGAGGGCTTGTGATGTAGATGTAGGACAAGAACTGAAATACAAACAATAATGAACAAGATAGAAATATGTGTTGCGCAAAAATTACTAGTGTTAGCAAACAAATATAATTTTGAACAATGTTTTAAAAGTTGGTTGGTGGATCTAGGCGGCGAAGGGGGTGCCTAGCACCTAGGCATTTTCCTAAGAGGACTAGGAGTTTTCTTAAGCGGTATCATTTATTTATTTTTTTAAAATACATACTTGTTATACAATACAAAACATATAATATATGCAATTTTTTTAATTTTACAAGAAAATTTACCCAACAAACAATCTTTAAAGGCTTAAAAAATTCATTTCAGATATTGTAGAACTTCAAAGTACAACTTTGGTTCTGCCTAGGCAGAGCCTAGGTGCACAGCCAAATCGAGAAGGTACAGGACCACCTAGTTCCTATGTAAGAACCCGAATTTTTAGAAATTATTAAAATAAGAATTTAGTAAATAAAATTCTTAAGGCATGAGAAGGGTTCGAATAAGAATATATATGTGTTGTGAGGTATCTGGAATGGTGTTGCATGGGGTAATATAAACTATGCAATAAGTGATTTATGTGTTTAATAAATATATCATTATTATATATTTATTATGAATTGTAAAGATAAATTAGTAAGAAGATGGATAAAAATTATCTATTGATATCAAATAATTTATGTTAAATTATTTTATAATAGTAAGTTGGTGACATTAAATATCTGTGATAATCACCAATTTCTTGAGTATTGGTACGAGTAAGTATCAAGTCTAAGGCAGTGCAACCTTACTCTTTAATGATGGATGTATAGGAGCTGGGCTAAACGATTCCTTCAGAGAGCGGAGGTATATATGAATTAGTAACCAATCTAACTCACTGTGGAAACAATGTAGACGAGACGGAAACAAATTTGTTGGTTGTTTGTGGGAAACCACTCAGTGTACTATATTGAATACTATTAAAGACTCGATGAGTGCTAGGTTTAGACTTGTATATATGTAAGTTGTTGACGAGAGAAGAAAATCGATATACCATTAAAGTGGTTAGAGAATTATTGAGTAATTTGATACACGGCGAGAAGGAAAGATTAAAGGAATGTATATATGTGTTATATATATACCTTGAATTATGTGATTTGGTGGAAGAGAAATAATTATAGTATATTTCTACTAAAGGATATTAAAATAAATTCTAGCATATGACTATTTTAATAAAAGGGGGAATATTATTTTGATATTACCTTATATAGCTTGGTACGAGGTAATGTGTGTGAGTAAGTAATATGTTAAATATATTAAAGCATATTGCTATATAAGTTGATGGAAACAATTTATCATAATAGGAAATAAACTTATTTTCTATATATAGTGTGTACGTGTGTCATGCATATAAATATTTTAATAATACATAGATATTATATTAAGAGTAATATCTTGAGAAAATGAGTAAATCGTGTTATTATGATTAGTTCTTATATTTAGAGAAAACATGATAAAAACATCTTAATTATGTTATGGAGAAGTACATAATTTTGATTATAGTAATGTGGTGGGAAATGAATAAATAATGAGAATAAGTAATAAGCTTAATGTAAGCTTGTGTGATATGCTTAGTGTGGCAAAGTGATGGAATAAGCATTCATTAAATAAACTAATGAATGAATAATTGAAGGAATGAATTTGTATGTGCAATGATTTTATATTATATAGTAGCTACATCTATATGATATGAAATGAAGTAGAACACTTCAATGGTAACTATATAATATAGGAAGTATTTGAATATATATGTATAAAGGCTTGTATGTTAGCATTATGTACAAGTGAGATAATAAAATGTAACATGGTGCAATAAATCACTTCCATGACCATGTTATAAGATATAATATTGAGAATAATATTATTTTGTGAGATTATATTATTATAAGCTTGTGGACTATTAATTACTAAGTTCACATAATTATGTCTTGTGTGGCATAACTAGGGAAGTTAAATCAAAGGGAATTTAATGGGAAAATAAATGAGGAGTTAATATAATTGATATTAATTATCATAATTGGGTATATTTGAGATGATAAATTTTATGGAAAATGATGGGTTGAAAATATCCAACTATTTTATAATTAGCCCAATTAAAATATTTATTGGAATAAACCAATGTACATGGATTATATAATTCTATGTGAGTGAGTATATATGTATGCACATTTGGGGGAAAATATCAAATAAACCTAAGTAGGCTATTAATACTATGGAATGATGAGTTTTAAGGATGGTGTCCCAATTTGTGTGTCATTTCTCCATTCACGTGAAATGCAAAAAGCCTAGCTAGCTAGCTTGCTTCTTCTACTCCAAAATCCATAGCTTCCAAATAATGAAAAGGGGAGTGGGCATAATGATGTGAATCAACTACCATCCAACAACTCCTTGTCTAATGAATTCTTCTTCCTTCCAGTAGTTTGATTTCTAGGGCAAAGCTATTGCTTGGATAACACTTTCTCTATAAATAGAGACTCTCTCATCTTATTTTCTTTTGGTGAGATGTCTGAGATTTTGGCTATGGAAGGATAGTAGAATAGAGAGTCATTGAGGTTGAGAGATAAGGGAATGTCAAGAGAGCTTTTGCAATTTGGCAAATACAATAAGAAGAAGAAATAAGCATATGAAGTAGAAGAGCTCTTCAAAGGTACTAACTTCTTCTCCTCTATGTTTCTATAAACTGAAATCAGTGATAGAATGGTGAAAGCATGATGATTGTGTGATTGTAGTACATATATATGTTCTTCATTTCAAGATTATGAAATCCTTCGTAATAACAAGAAAAAGTCACTTATGAGTCACAAAATTGATGGCTAAGGATTGTTATAATCCATGAATTGTTGTTAGATATTGTTAATATAGTCAAATACGAAATCAACGGAAGTTAAACGAACCCATTTGGTTGAGAAACGAATTCGTAGTAAACGAATTCGCTAAATTATCCAAAACATGAACATTTGCATGAACATGAGTTATAGATTCATATTTGGGTTAGTTAAAATTTATGTTAGTTGATGGGTATTATAGTATGTTGTAGTTCTATGAATTACGAATCCATAGAATCGAAAACGGACTAATTTGGACATGTATAACTCAAATTATGAAGGTAGAAAGGATTTTTGGCTTGTTATTTTGTAGCGAGCATGAATCCAGTGAGTTAACAGATAGCTATGCCGCCGCCGGGCTATTTATTTATAGGCAAGACCTTCGTCCCGGTGGGGTGGTCTGACCGCTAAATCGCTAAGAAAAATCGACAGAACATGTTTTGGTAAAACGGCCATAACTTTTTCATACGAACTCCGATTGAGGAGATTCAAGATGATCCGGAAAGAGAACGAATAGACCTACAACTTTTGTGCTTTAAGTTTTTCAATTGGAGGTCATTAGGAAGGGTCAAAATAGTCATCTTTGTTACTGTTACGTAATCGAAGGCCATCGGAGGGCGTCGAGCGAGCACATGCGCAAGTGTAGTGCTCTCGACGATGGAATATGTTATTCTAAGTGATGTAACATGAAAATGCATGATAATAGACATGACATATAAGATTACCTTACTCATTATAGAATGCTTTAGCATGGCTTAGTATGTGTTTCGAAAAGAAACTTAAGAGTTTTGAAAAACGAATATTGACGAACCTTGAGTCTTTGAAGTTATGATATTTTAACACATACATCTTGTTGAGCTATGAGTATACTTAAGAATGAGAAGTGATTTAAAGTTACTTTACTTATTATCAACTTACAATAGCTTAGTTGAAAATGATTTCTAAAGAAACTTAAAACTTTAAGAATGAACTTAAAGTAACTTGTGTACTTAAAGTTCTAAACATGATAACATATATTCATGGATTAGTTAGCTATGAAATGAGATTAAAAGTTGCACCTAGTTGCTTTACCTTGGCCTAAAATGACTTTTAAAAGTGAACTTGAACGCCTTATGCCTCTAGACATGACAAATTTGTTCATCTTTTAGCTAAGCATGAATTGGACGTTTCAAGTGTGGTTTAAAATACGTTTTTCAAATAATGAACTATGCTATGTCTATGAGAAGCATACTAGTAGAGACTTATTAGTACCAATATATGGTTTAAAAGCTTATAACATCAAATCTTGCTAAAGAAAGTTGTTAAGCCTTATTGATTGAAATAAATTATTATGAAACTAAGTAGTTTGAATATGAACGACGTAGATCACGTATCCATAAACTTTAAATATGTGTCGAACACATAGAGAGTCAAGTGAGTGATAAATGTATGTGAAGTTGATGTCAAGTACGGATGGTTAAGAAATACCTATACATACATAGCAATTCTAAAAGTACGATGAGAAAGTAAAATGAAGGTTTTACGAACCTAGTTAGAAAACAATGTAACATTGTTATTACATTGAGAATGCATGAAATATGTTACTGATGGATATGAATCCATGATTATATAACTGTGTAGGAATACACGAAGTGCAGTTAAGCGTTAAGCAGTAAGTCGTAGTTCATAAACTACGAATCAGGCAAGTCTTTCAGTTCCTATTTGATATATGAATTTGATAATTGTTAGTTGAGCTATCTTATGTTATAAGAATGTTGATGTATATATATGAAATGCATATGAGATATGTATGGAATTTGAAAGTTGATCTTTGATGATATGCTTATGAAGTAAATTTCTATGCATGTTATGTGTGAAGTAACATGCGTAGTTAATATTAATTGATTGTGAATGCATGAACTGAATATGCTATTATATGCTATGTCTTTGCATGAAAGCTGTTAGAATTGTTGAAATTTGTCGAGCTCACCCTGCAAATAACCACTTTTGCGGCAGTTAAGGACTCACAGAAAGATTTCGTGCTTCTTGGTTGACAAAGTAGATAGTTTTCGCAACGAAGGATACTATTTAGATTATTAATTGAACCATGTTTAGGTTCTAGAGTGTACTTGATATATACTTACGATGTTTAATACTTATTGTATTGTAAGGATGTATTAGTTAATACATGAGGATATCGAATCAAGATGTAAAATCTTATCTGATGAATTTAATAGATGAACCATATTATATAGTTGATTCAAGAATTGTAATTGGTTCAAAGTTAAGAAATAAATAAGAGAATTATTTTCAAGGGAGTTTGAAAAAGTTTAAATTATTCTGCATATTTATATAACATCGAATGTGATGTAAAACAGGAATAGTAAATAACTAAGTTGTGAAACTTATAAAAGTTTGGGGTCATTGTGCAGATCCTGGTAATGGAAAGAATTTATATTCTAAACTATGTAATAAGTAAAGTTTTATTCATTAAGTTATGAATGAAAAATATAAATAGTTTGACGATAGTAGTATCGTGGCGGACCGAATCCGAGGTTCGAAGGGAATCGGATTTGGGGACGTCACAGTCTAGGCAGGGTTAATCAGATCTAGGCGGGAATTTTTTGAACACTGGGTCTGACTATTCAATTCTCTCTATACAATTGTTGTCATAATTAGCTAAATCAATCATTTTGAAAACCCTCCATAATGATTGCTCCATAAATAGATAACTTTTCCTAATACCTATTATATATCCAAAATCCCCAATAATAAAAAAATTACATCAATTTCCTCCCAATTAAACATAACAAGACTTTCATAAAATAAATAGAAATTTCTTCTTTGCTTTTGACTTGCCAACCTCATCATTATGGTAACTCTAAAGATGGCAAGATCTTATCGCAATGTGCTTTGTTCACAATTCTTGTCTATTCTACGAGGCATTTAAGGATATATTAATGCTACAGTGTTTGAAGATAGATATATTTTAGTCCCTGTGCTTTAGGATTCATTTTTACTTAGTTTGGATTATGTAAGGAAGCTTTTACAAGGGGTAGTTATAGGGATCGATCCATGAGATGTCGTTGTCATGGATGATTCGTGATTTAGTTATTTATTTATCAATGTATATTTATTTATTTAGTTCGTGGACTTGTTATTTATTGGTTTATTTTAGTATTGGGTTATTTATTTAAAGGCATAATAATTATTAATGGGCTTATGATTATTACAGTTTCTTTTTATTATAAATATGTAAGTCATGACAAATTCTTGGATACACTTTGACATTGAAATTATTTTAATTATTGGTTGTGATCAATATTTTTCCTCCTTACTGCGGTTGGAAAACCCAGGGGTAGTGGTTCTTCTGCGGTTGAATCAGCCTAGTTCTTTAAATTCTCTTTGCTGATTTTGCCTTTTCCAATTAATTATATGTTCAACAATTTTCATCCTACATCAGGTAGCTTTGACGGATTTCCATGCGGATTGTCGGGTTATTTTTCATTACCCCTTATGATGAGGATGTAAAGCAAAACAATTTTAATATTATTTGTTTATTATTATATATTATCTTATGGATATGTTAATGTAATTAATTTATTTAGTAGACAATATTAAGATATATATTTAATTATATTACTAGAATATAGAGCTATAACTGTAGTAATTATTATTAGAATTTGGTTTCTTTATTTAATTATATTTTACTTGGTCGTTAAGTTTAGGATTTTCTTATTTATCCTATATAAAGTGATGTAACCCATTATTTTAATATATTGAATAATTGATATTATTAATTTTTAAGCCTTGTGCTTGTGGCTTTAAAGCCAAACTTTCTACTCTTAATCCCCTTTATTCATTATTCCATCATCATACTACATCATTTGATATCAGAGTTAAACCTGATGATTAACCTATGTTCTTCCTACTCAATATTCTTGCTTCCATCAATTGTCAAAACTCACCAAAGAGTCAACAACAACATCCGAGATAGCAATGTAGTCTCAAATCTATCTCAAAACCGAGATGACAACATAGTTTCAAATCTATCACAAAATTAAGACGATAATGTAGTCTCAAATTTATCCCCGAACTGATACGATAACTTAGTCTTGAATCTATCCAAAAAAAACCGCAGCCATAAACCATCACGTCCAAAACCCTGGTTACGGTTCTGTAGTCCCAAACAGCCTTATCCTAAAGAGGCGCAAGCAACCACCTGCTTTGCAAATTCTTCACTCGAAAAAAAATATGACAAAAACCTTCGCTGCCAACCAGCCCCTTGATCTGTCAAACACAACCTTCCCTAACCCTAAAATTTCCTTCTTTTTGCAGTCTCAAAACAACCCCCAAAACAGGTTGCCCAGAATCAGATTTTTCTTATTAAGCAAAAAAAAGTACTGCTACAGTACTGCACTAGTGTTCGCAAGTACTGTTCACAACTACTGAACTACAATACAAAAAGGGTACTATCTATTCCTCTTTCATCAAACCAGAAAATCATGGCAGAGAAGATCATCATCGCATTCGTAGTTGCTCAGATCTCATTATTAGACACTTCAAACTCAAGGACAAGTTTTCTCCAATGGAGAGAAGAATGATGATGATGGAAGTAAAAGAACTTTAATATTGTTGGTATATATATAAGCATAAATATTATCTGTTAGAAGATACAATCTTATCTAATAATTGTAGTCAATAATAGCTGTAATATTCAGTGTGTAACAACTGTACTAATCAATGTGTTATAGCTATAATATTCTGTGTAATAGCTGTAATAGTCAGTGTAATAGCTGTAAAATAGGGATTACTATATTGTAAACTTGTGTATATAAATCAATGTAAATGAGAGCAAAAAGTATTGAAGATTAACCCAAATCAGTTTCTTTCTTTCTACATGGTTGTTTCATCCATTCTGTTTCAAGTTGGGCATGCAAGACATATATACACCAACTTGAGGGAAGTGTTAAAAATACAATCCTATCCAGTAATTGTAGTCAATATAGCTGTAATATTCAGTGTGTAACAGTTGTACTAATCAATGTGTTATAACTGTAATATTCAGTGTGTAATAGCTGTAAAATAGGGATTACTATATTGTAAATTTGTGTATATAAATCAATGTAAATGAGAGCAGAAAGTATTGAAGATTAACCCAAATCAGTTTTTTTCTTTCTACATTATCTTACAGATACTTTAATGTAATTAGTTTATTTAGTAACATAAACTAATTGCTATACTAGTAGAAAATTTGTTTATACTAGTAGTTTAGTAAAATATTCTAGGCAATCTAATTATATATGGAACCAAAATCCTATAATATCTACTATAATTAAAGCTCTAATAAAATACAATAAATAATTACATCACTTTTATAATAACATAAAATATTAAATATTAAATACTTTTAATCTTCTCCTTCCCTCCTCATCAATCACCTTAAGCTTTTCTCCACTTTGTTTTTCTTGGAGAGCTCCTTGTCCTCCAACATTGTAATACTACATCTTTCTAATAAAAAAAATTCTTTTATCCAAAATCAGTATCAACTTGCTTATTATGGGATAGTAGATTCAAAAATATTAGATAATTATTTTGCCTCCTAGCAACCTAAATACTCCTAATATGTTTAAGTGTGTATATCTACCGTGTGTATATCTACCGTGTGAATCACTGACTCAGACACGGGACACAAGACACGGACACAACACAATACGTGACACAGGATACGGCGGCACTTTCCAAAATAACAAGATACGATACATTCAATTTTATATATATATATATATATATATATATATATATATATATTTACTAATAGTCTAATATAAATGTATTTTTTACAATAAATAAATTTAATATTAATAGAGCATGATAAAAACTTGAACAAAATAATAAGAAACACACACATTGTATAATAAATAACTTAAAGTTACATAATAATGACCAAACTTAAAAAAGACATAAAATAACCCATAACTTTTATATTGGAATTTAAGCACTACAATTTTTTAATAAAAATTTTGAACCCAGACATCCTCTAGCATGTCCGAAGTGAGTCCCGACGTGTCCAAGGTGTGTCCAAACTTAAAAAAAAAGAAAATGAAGAAAAGGAGCTTGCGGACACACGTCGAGTGCGTGTCCAAGACGTGTCGGAGCGAACTCGTGTCCGACATGAATTCGTGGCCCTCCGGGAAGTGTCCTTGCTTCCTAGTATCTACCCCTCCCCCCTTCTGTTTCCCCAAAGCCTCAATACGGCATTGCAAACCCTCTAATTGCCTCCCCATGTCAGTTTAATTGTAACACATCCAACCAGTAATACAGAACTCGGAAAATAAAATTAATAGATGAAGCAGAGTACGCAGGATTTCCACTAGAGTACGAAGAAGAAACATGATACAAGAACACCCAGGTATAACAAGTAACTAGAACACTCCTCTTTCCATGAAGCTTAACTAGAGTAAACTTTAAAAAAAACTTCAATCTACAATAACAAAGAGGTAACATGTCTGTTCAAGATACACGCCAGATTTACCAAATAAATTTTTCACAAAGTTTATCTACTAATACTATTGCAGTCTTTTGGGTTGTCCTGGTGTTGAATGTACAAGCTCATCCACAAGCAAAAAAGTATAAATTCCAAACCATACATAACACTTGATTATATTAATTGCAAATCCATGGCCAGAGTCGCCAGACTAATAAGTTAAAAACTGAGAAGAATTTTAATTATCAACATATGCATGTACAGAGAGATGAACTCCACTTTCATACAAATACTTATAAAATAATTAACTCTCTATTCATAAATACAAATAAGTACCTAATAATCCCTGTAAATTTTTCTCGTACAGACTTGGGACCAATGCACATTATATCTGCCGAAGCCATTCTAGCCATCACCTTGGTAACCTTCAAAAGTAATGAAACTTGACCATAAACAATGTTCACTTACACAAACAATACATAAATCCTTTAAAGGAGAATTTTGTCCAGTCATAACATGAAAAAGCAACCATATCTAAAGGAATCAAATAATGTGCAAGCAAGACAAATTTTCGAACTACATAATTTGAAACCTCTATATATGACATGGAACTTTTTTTGTTTTTCACACCTCTATAAATTTTGGTGTGCTCCTTAATTAGTCAAACCAACCCCTGGATTTATTCTTCAGTATACAATGTTATGCTTTGCCAAATTCCAACTCCGTTAAAGATCAGGATACCTGATCTATATAATGCTTGAAGCTACTCAATATTTCAAAATAAAAAATAAAAAAAGAGTCAAAATATCGATTAGATCTAATATCACCAATTTCTAATCACTCTAAAATTTGATAAGGATGATAAAAGTGGCTGAATAAACAATCCAATGGCAGGTTTGACGAAACATGAATTGCACAAAAAGTTATAGATGTGTAAGAAATGGAAGTTTTGCATCTGGTGTAGGTTGATCCCTCCATATATCTAAATCTAAGATATATGCATAATTAGGGTTATTTAAGTTAAACACTGAAACGCAACCATAATGTAAAGGTTACATGACTTACAATTTTACACTATAAGCAGTTCTGTTGTGGTTACTTTTACGATTTTTTTAAGGTGATAACCATAACCCCAATGATTTACTAATGGGAAAAATATATATAAGGAAAAAATTAACCGCGATTTACAATTATTAAGAATAAATGAACCAAACAAGATAACTGCCAATTGAGTTGAAACTCTTCATCTATCTGTGTTTGGCTTGGTTTTTGTGGCTTTCAATTTCATTTTGGTCTCCTTATTAAAAATAGGAAGATATATTAGCCATAATATGTCTGATGCAACTCAATTGGCAGGGAGAAAGTTAGAGACAGTCATGGTATTGGACAATGGAAATTAGTTCTGGGACAGCTTGGTAAAATCAGCACTAGCAAGTTCATAACAAAGTCACAAAGGACATTCAACATAAAAGGGGTTGTATAACAGAGAAAAGAACATTACCCGGGCAATGACTATAGAACCAGGCTCCGGAACATCACCATGTGCCTTGTGACCGACAACTTCTACAGTTGGTCTCTAGTATTAAACAACATCAAAAATAATAGATTACAGACAATAAATAAATAAAGAAATTAAGGAAAGGAAAGAAAAGGAAAAACAAAGGTAATACTCCTAGGGAAAAGATTTACAAACCATTTTATTTTTTTGATGAGTAAATATATAATTCAAACACGGCAAAAAAGGGGGTGTCAACCTGGTTCACGTGATGCATACAAAAGGAGGCAGATTCAAAAAACACAGTTTACAACAATGAAAGCTCTTTAAATCCACCAAACAAAACTCAAAAAGTCCATATGCTAAACTCCCCAAGAAATGTATAAAAGAAACCATAGACTCCAAATATGTCTCATTCTGCACGAAAAAATAACAAGCTCAAAAATTTGATTAGAATTGCCAAAAAAAATTCATTGTCAAAGTCCCTATTGTTTCTCTCCAGCCAAAAGGACCACCATAAGAAAAATGACACAATATCCAACTTCTTTCTACATCTCGTTGGAATCCTGCACCTTTCCAAGCTTACAAAAAATTTGCAACTGAACACTGCATCACCCACTCAGCAGCAATCTGCACAAAATCCATCCCCCAAAGCTGCCAAACAAACTTGCAGTTCAACAGAAGATGATTAACAATCGGTCCAGCACATGTGGCACCAGTTAACCACAAATCTTCCGTACACTATTTTCTGTCAATATAGCACCCAATGCCGCAGTTCAAGACAAGAAAGACACCTTTTTCGGGACTCACACTCTCAAAATATTCCTCCATGGGAAACTCAAAGGATCGCCAACCCAAACCCCCCAACAAAAGGACCTCACAGTAAACCTTCCACTAATATGAAGGCACCACCATCATAAAATCTCCTTTGCCACTAAAATGGCCTACCCCCTATCAATTAAACAATAACTAATCAACTTCCTTCAAACCAAAATCAAAATCTAAATATATGCTAATTATCTAATCTAGGACCTATTAGTACTTTGAATTAAACATCAATAGGGGCTAGAACAAGCTAATATATATCTTTACCAGTATGGCTGATATCATGTCAACTCGATAATAATTTAAACTTGTGCAAAAGTAAATAACTGAGAATTTAATTTTTATTTTTCTGTCTCTTAGTAATGGAACTAGAAAAGAGTGCATATTCATATTATTAAATCAACATTACAACAATTGTCTCATACAGCGTACACTGATTGTTAATCAAATCATCTACTAACCACATTCGCAAGGATGTCACATGTTTGTTATTACAAGTCAACACAATGACACAATATGAAAATAAGAGTGCTTATAGGGTAATCTACTCAATGGTACAAGATATATCATTTTGAAAACCATTTTTTGTTTGGGACAAGCACGCCCTATATTATAAAATCCATTGACTCGTCCTCGCACCCCAACCCACCAACATAAATTGCTCATAACTACTAATACTGTCAAAAACTAAAAGAGTCCGTCTATATCTTGCCACAACACATTGCGTCTTTCTTTTGTTATAAAGACTCAACACAATGACACACTATGTAAACAAATGCATATACGGGAAAATCAACAACACAATGTCACACAACATATATCATTTTTCAAATCCAAATAAGTTTCAAACAAATTACACCTGGAAAAAGTAACATTTACAGATATAAAAAAACACCCATTATACTAGCAAAAAAAGAGCATACCTCTATAAACTCTTCACTTCAAATAAACAAAGGGGGGTTTAGGGGCAAAAAAATTACCTTATCAACAGAGTCTGGTGAAGGGGGAATAATGGAAGTAAATCCAGTGAGGGAGGCGTATATGGTATTATTGTGGGCTGCAACATACGCACCCTTTCCTGCTTTCACATCTGAAGCCTTCCCCAAAATTTCACCTGGTGTTACCATCTCTTTCTCCACTTCCATTCCTCCCGTATCTCCCTCCTCTTTCCCTCTGTCCCTCTTTCTCTCTCTAAATTTTCTCAATTCACTGCTGTGCGGCGGGAATACAAGTTGAAATTGTAATGAATCGGGAAGTGAAAGATTGCTGGGGGGAACTGGAGAAGGTTGTGTGGCTTATTTCAATAGGGTATACAGTGAAGTTGAGATTTTTTATTTTTTATTTTAATTTCATTTTTCATTGTTTTATTTTTGCCATATTTTTATTATTTTTTATACATAAGAAGGTATTTGGGATTTGTTTATAAATGGTCAAGAGTACATAAAGTATAATTTTTTAATAGGTAAAAATTATTTGGTAAACTACTACTTATAATTGTTAATACTTAAACTCATGATCATGTGCGAAGCACGGTTTTTATTATAAAATTATTTTAATTTTTATATTTTTGATATTATATTGAATTATGAGATGAAAAGATTCTACTTGTCCTTGACTATGCTATATATTAATTATAATATTTAATAATAATATTATTATCAAAAATATGAATTTTAAAAAAAATAAATTAAAAATATATATGATACCAAGATATAGTGATAAATATATAATTATATGATAGTAGAATATAGATAAAAAGATTTTGCAATGAAATAAATGATGAAAAGTTTTCCTAGATTTTAAGTTTCTATTTAAAATTTTAGTGTTGAATGACAATTTCTGAATTTTAAGATTGAGAGACGATTTTGTGCTCTTTATTGTATATAGATATATAGATTTTTATTATAATTTAATAGAATTTATTACTAAATTTTAGGGTTGGAGGGTTATTCCTAGGGTTAAACTTTGATTTTATCTTATTTAATATATATAGATATAGATATAGATATAGATAACCCAAAAAAAAAACTCTTCAACTCTATTTTTTTCATAATTTAATCCTTAAGCTCTTTTTTTTCAGTGAAGTCTGTGACGCCTCCAAAATAGGTATACATCACTCATTCTGAGTCGCCAAATACATGGTACAGAAACAAATACAAATTCAGTAATACAATTATCGTACAAAATACGATAACACATGGTACTCTTTCTATCTATTTTGCAGCCTGTAAAATCAGCATCTGTGTACCCTGTTAGTTCAAAAGAGGACTCCTTGGGGTACCAAAGCCCCAAGTGAGGTGTACCCTTGAGATACCTGAAAATCCTCTTTACATCAGTTAAATGTGATTCTTTAGGATTAGCCTGAAATCTAGCACATATGCATGTTGCAAACATTATATCTGGTCTACTGGTAATTAGATATAGAAGAGAGCCTATCATACCTCTATATTGAGTTATATCAATACTTTTACCGTTTTCATCTTTGTCAAGTTTGGTTGCAGGAGCAATTGGGGTTTTCATGGGAGAGTCTGATTCCATGCCATACTTCTTAAGTAAATCTTTGATGTACTTGGCTTGGTTTATGAATATTCCTTCATCAGTTTGTTTTACTTGCGGTCGAGGAAGAAGTTCAAATTTCACCCATCATGCTTCATTTCAAACTTGCTTCTGCATAAGCTTGGAGAATCTCTTACATAGCTTTTCATCAGTAGAACCAAAAATAATATCATCAACATATATTTGAACCAATAAGACTTTGCCTTTATGCTTTCTAAGGAATAATGTGGTATCTACTCTACCTCTAGTGAATCCATTTTCAATAAGAAAGTTAGTGTTTCATACCATGCTCTAGGTGCTTGTTTAAGACCATATAAGGCTTTGTCTAATCTATAAACATAATTAGAAAGAGATGGATTGATGAAACACGGAGGTTCTTTGTGGACGCCCCCAAAATAGGTCCATTCCATCCAACCCATTTCGAGTCGCCAAATACATGGTGCGTAAACAACTACAACTTTATTATTACAACAAGAAAGCGTGAGTTTGAATAAAATATTATCTTCAGACAATATCTATACTCAAATAAATTCTCATCACATTTATTGATACATTATTTTACAAAAATGGTGAGGACTACTAAACAACTCTCTAGAACCTTCATTCCATACTCCCCCAGGCTGCATTTCGCTACATTCTCGCCTCCCGAGAAGAAAAATGGAACAACAAGGAAAAGGGTGAGCTCAACTAGCTCGGTAAAGAATATTATGACTAAGATAATATACAACAAATTATCGTTAGTCTTCAACGAGGAAAAATCGATAGAATCTGATGATACAACAAGTTTCAGATCAATATTCGCAATTGAAATAATAATTCATAGAAGAGTTACGTGAGAGAATGAAATCTACTATAATCTATGAATTTAACGGTCCATCATCAATATTTTATCCTGTAACATCAATCAATATACATCATGGAATCAAAATTCATCTTTTACTCATGTGCCAAAGATATTCATCGATTAGTCAGTGTTCATTTAAACACACATTCATCTTTG
The DNA here is from genome assembly GCA_020205615.1 of Panax quinquefolius. Lineage (NCBI taxonomy): Eukaryota > Viridiplantae > Streptophyta > Magnoliopsida > Apiales > Araliaceae > Panax > Panax quinquefolius. Next base: position 46,317,894 of record CM035151.1, on the reverse strand, counting down.
CTCACAAAAGCCAAAGATATTAATCAATCGGTCATGTTCATCTCTACACTGTTCATCTTTGCACTCTGAGCCAAAGATATTCTTCAGAAATCATTCATCTTTTGCTTACAGCCAAAGATATTCAATAATATCATCATTTAAGGACCGAGGATGATGAAAAATATTTTTAAAAAGCGAATCCGATTGAAACAAAATGACAAGGATTAAGGATTCGTACTTGGTTTTATCCACGTAAAAATACCTCAAAAAAAATATCATAGTGGTGTAAAATTCAAGAATGATCAAAACATGGATACTGATCGAGTTAGTATCCGAATAGATGTTTTGACGAAAAGAAGAAATTTTATTTTTGATTGAATAAATCAGAGTATCGTGAATAGTCTCAGATATCGTGAATAGTCTTGAGATATCGTGAATAGTAACTTTCCACACCAAAAGATAGAAATTCCACAAAAACATCTTCACGCTTCGTGAATAGTACTCGTGAATAGTAACTCGTGAATAGTAACTTCATGAATAGTAACTTCGTGAATAGTAACTCATGAATAGTAACCCATGAATAGTAACCCCGAGCATGAAAAAGTTCCAAATTTGATAAAAACTTCAGATCAACATTTCAAAGATAATGATATTGAAGAAATAATATCATTCGAAAAAAAAATAATATCCCCACCTCTCGAAGATCAAGATTTCTAAATTTGAAACAGGATATAAAGCTATGACTTGGACTTTTGACCAGTATAGCAATACTCAAAGTATACTCAAAATACTCACAAGAATACGCCGATAATATAGAGAGAGAAAACTTGATTTCGGTGTGATTTTCAATTCTAACCTAAGCACCCTATTTATAGGAAATTGCTTTAGAACACCAAAGCAGAAAATTTAATAAATTAATAATATAATTATATTATTTTCTACACATGTCTAGAATCTGATTTCAGCCATCAAACACATGCCACCTTCTAGAAAAATTAAGAAAAAAACGTTTTTCTAATTTTAAATATTTTAAACTTCAAAAAATCAATTATTTGAGCTTGAACTTCAATAATTCATAATAAATAGCCCTTTCATCAGAAAATTGAATCTCGCGAGTTTTATAGGAAATTCAATTCTCTACAACTTTGCAGAAGAAAGTTTTTCCAAATTCCAAATAGAAATTGACCGAAATCTACAAGCGGGTGATTTTACTGTTTATAATCAAATTTCGATTAAAAAATGGGGTCCATCAGACACACAAAACATGTGTTAATCATTTAATGCCACAAAAAATACTCTTCCTCCTCGTATACTCATATATCCCACATTCATTTTAAAAATATCACCGTTAATATATTATTAAAATAATATATTTAAATGAATTATTTTATCGAGAAAAAGATAAAATATTAATTTTCAACAATTGTCATTTTAAATTTTTCTCCATCTATATCCACATAAAATCAATATTTTCCTCATCTTATGAATCAATAATTAATTATTCACAAATAATATTACTGAGAATCACAATATCGATAACCGAAGGCGGTTTCGGGAAAGAGGGCTTTCAATAAGAATTTCTTCTTCTTCTGGCCGCATGATTAGGTGACCAAACCTCTCCTTAGAGCAGAACTTTCTAGACATTGCCAATAATGTTATCTAATAATATTATTAGGATAATATGAATTATTGCCCGATAATGAAAGATCTTGTGTAATGACAATTATTGAAACAACAAAGAATATAAAATATCAACGCAACAATTATTAACTCAATAAAATCTTGAACAATAATTCACGTAACCATTATTGAGTAGTGCCTTCTTCACGTAAGAATCAATAATTGGTGCAAATCTGGGTATCTTCTTATTCAACAGCAGCGTATTAGTGTGTTTTAACCATAGGGTATTCAACAAGATTAATTGATAATAACTACGCCAGAATTATTTAAAAACAACTTATATTTGTCGTTTTTCTTCATCCAATCACTTTAGTTATGGGGCCCACACATGGGCTGCGGCCGTGGTCATACGAATATTCTCTGACGATCACGAATATTCCACGACCAAACGAATATTCAAGACGATAATGAATATTTTATAACCACTTGCTTAATTTGAAATATTTGCATATTTAACCCTTAACTATCCACATTAATCAAATCAACCCTTACTATTTCAAAATAATAAATAAAGGAAATTCCTTTTTATTTAAAATTTTAGGGTCTTACAACCTCCCTCCTTATGAAATTTCGTCCCGAAATTGACGTCGACGTATTGGTGTGTTTGAAAAGGTGAGGATACCTCGCTTTCATTTCGTTTCAATTCCTGGTCATTTCCTCTATAGCATGATTCCTCCACAAAACTTTAACTTGTGGTATAACCTTTCTTGGCGTAGGACATGCTCCTTCCTATCCAACATCTTGATGGTACCTCTTTCATCACGTTAAGTCTTGACTATCTCGTCCGGTTCTAACTCTATAACGTGGTTGGGTCTTTCACATATTTCTGAAATGATATATATGAAACACATTATGAACACGAGACATACTTGGAGGTAACGCAAGTCTATAGGCTACATTTCCTACTCGGTCAAGAATTTGAAATGGACGATAAATCGTGGATTGAGCTTTCCTCTCTTCCCAAATCTTGTAACTCCCTTCCATGGAGCTGAACTCGCAACAATCATGATTTCTACATTAAATTCCACGTCCTTTCGATGAAGATCCGCATAACTCTTTTGTCGATCTTGTGCCGTTTGTTTATACGTTGTCGAATCATTTGGATCTTTTCGGTGAGTCATACGTACTTAACTTTCGGGTCCCAACAATGTTGCTTCACCCACCTCATCACAACATATTGGAGAGCGACATTTTTCGTCGATATAATGCTTGAATGGAACCATGCCTATATTTGTTTAATAACTATTGTTGTATGAGAATTCCACCAATGGTAAAGTACTTATCCCAACTTCCTTTGAAATCTAGGACACGAGTTTTAATATATCTTCAAGAGTTTGAGTAGTCTTTCGATTGCCCATCCGTTTGAGGATGGTATGCCAGATAAATCGTAAATTCGTGCCCATAGCTTTCTACAAACTAACCCAAAACTATGGATCTTTGGCATGCCATACAATCTCACAATCTCATTTACGTCACATACGAGAAAGGCGTTCGAGGAATAAGTCTCGTGATCGGCAAGAAATGAGCAGATTTGGTTAATCTATCAACAATGACCCAAATAGCATTGATGCCTTGAGAAACCAGTAGGAAGACCCGTGTAACGAAATCCATGGTAATGTGTTCCCACTTCCATTAGGAATCTCAAGTGGTTGCAGCGGACCCTTAGGTACAAGATGCTAAAATCTTTACCGTTGGCAAGTTAAACACATCGAGATAAACTTTGTAATCTCTCTCTTCATATTATTCCACCAAAATGTATGTCGAAGATCACGATACATTTTAGTACTTCGAGGATGGATTGCAAATGGCGTATTGTGTGCCTCCATCATAATCTTGTACTTCAAATCAGTCGTTAGGAACACAAAGTCTAGAGTGGACTCAAAGTATTCCTTCTTCATCAATTCTCGCACGGAATAGCTCCTTCTTGTACTTTCTTCTTCATACGCATCATTTCAAGATTCGGGTGGCTTGAAAGCAACCTTAACTTTTTCTATTAAAGTTGGCTCTGTCGTATACTTGACATCATCGCACTCGTTCCGCATATGATCTTCTACTCAACGCGTCACCTACCACGTTAAGCTTTTCAAGATGGTATGGTTAGAATATGTGCGAAATGAGTCACCTCTTTAGCTCTTGGAAAATCTTCTCGCATTCCTCACTCCATACGAATTTTGTATCTTTTCGAGTCGACTAAGTTAGCTGAGTAGCGATTCAAGAAAATCCTTCCACGAATCTCCGATAATAACCAACTAAGCCTGAAAGCTACGTATTTGACATCGACTTAGGTTGCTCTCAATTGTGACTCATATCCCAATCTTGGATATACGTCACAATGACACCTATCGATTTACTATCGCACGCGAATATGGCGTCCCCTACAGGAGAAGTAAAGCAGGTGAATTCCACAAAGGAAGTCACAAAGATAAAGGCTCAGTACCAAATTCTATAGTTGAATTTTTAACTCCACGAAGTTCAATAGGAGCCATTCGATATGAGATTTTAGAAATGAGTTTTATCTAGGGTTCAAAGTCGATACAAAATTTAATATCGAAGCTTTGGGGGGTAAGCAAGAAATTCTTCAGAAATACGTCGGGAAAAATCAATAACAACGGGAATATTATTCAAATCGGCGTGTCTTTATTCAAATCCATAACATGGATTAAGAAAACTTGACATCCGTAATAAGCGAATGACTTCATAGCTTGATATGAAAATGTTTGACTATAATGGTTTGATTGCTTGAATTGAATAATAGGTTGCTTAGGAATATGAAAACTAACAACCTTACGAAAGTAATTAATTTTGGCATGATGAGTAGTTAACCTTAAAATCACATCAAAAGCAAATATCTCTATAGAAATAAGGTTAACGGGTAATGTGATAGTGCCAACTTGAATCAAGCAATATTTTTAAACAACGGATGTAATGAAAGTTTCTCTAACGAGTCTCCATAAATAAGTCAAAGTCTAATTTCTCCGTAGTCAAGTTCAAGCGTTGAGCGCAAGCAAGAGAGATAAAAGAATGGGTAGAACCAGAATTATCTCAGTAAGGTATATACTTCGCAAGAATTTATAATTAACTAACCCGTGCTAACCGTTCGGGTTCCTTGCATTTTAATGACCGGTCACGACAAACGCTCTTCCAAGAACCGATTGACTTTGACTTTTACGGGACATCCTTTTGAGTCACCATTCACGCTGGACTGGGTTTCGATATCGTCTAATCTCGAAGCGATATGTCCTTCTTTCCACAATTATAGCATACCTTGGAAGGCTTTGAGCAGTTTGACCTTATATGTCCCTCCTCTCCACATCTCGTAGCATCTAAGCGGCGATCGTTCTCTTCCCTAGAATTTGTTGATGGTGTCTTGATGTTCTGCCGACGCGTCTTCCGTCATCGTTAAATCTTCTCTTTTTAGATTGGACATCTCTTTCCATAATATCAACGCGTCGTGCGACTTTTTTTACCCATGCATCACTCATTCTCACTCGTTCGAGTTATTTCTTCTTTCAAATTTCGATTCGACTTTATCATCTTATACTACGCCAAAGAGTGCTTACATTCAAGCATCACGTGTCGGGTAACCTGAGCTTGAATCCTTGCATCTTTTTGCTCCACATTTGCTCGCAATTCTTCATTTGCTCTTCTAACTCATGAATACGATTTTGCAATTCTACATTTTGATCATAAAATACCTCTAATAAACTCTCTTGGTACCTCTTCTTCCTCTTCTTCTTCACTCTCAATTTGTTACCTCTGCGACTATCTAAAGTGCAACTATCAATTCTTCACTCACCACATGGATATCTCTAATTCCTTCTTCGCTTCGACATCACATTATCACGGTTGGCGATTAGAGGTGTCTCCACCGATCTCATTCACTCCATTGTTAACGTTCTCGTGACCATTCTTAAAACTATCATAAAACAAGGGTTAATTAAATAAATTAACAAATCAAATAATACCCCTATATTATGACCAACCAACAAATAAGCTTAGGTAGGACACACTAGCGAAGGATTTACTCGTCTCTCCCTCCTAGTTCTATTCCCGATCTCCGCCTTGGAGATCATATCCTAAGCTCGATACCAACCTGTGGCGCCCCAAAATAGGTCCATTCCATCCAACCCATTCTCGAGTCGCCAAATACGTGGTGCACGAAACAACTACAACTTTATTATTACAAGCAAGTAAAGCTGTGAGTTTGAATAAAAATATTATCTTCTAGACAATATCTATACTCAAATAAATCCTCATCACATTTATTGATACATTATTTTACAAAATGGTGAGGACTACTAAACAACTCTCTCTAGAACCTTCATTCCATTACCCAGGCTGCGTACTCGCTACATTCTCGCCTCACGAGAAGAAAAATGGAACAACAAGGAAAAGGTGAGCTCAACTAGCTCAATAAAGAATATTATGACTAAGATAATATACAACAAATTATCGTTAGTCTTCAACGAGGGAAAAATCGATAGAATCTGATAGCAACAAGTTTCGGATCAATATTCGCAGTGAAATAATAATTCATAGAAGAGTTATGTAGAGAATGAAATCTACTATAATCTATGAATTTAACGGTCCATCATCAATATTTTATCCCTGTAACATCAATCAATATACATCCGGAATCAAAATTCATCTTTGCACTAAAGCCAAAGATATTCATCGATTAGTCATATTCATTTAAACACACATTCATCTTTGCACTCTGAGCCAAAGATATTAATCAATCGGTCGTGTTCATCTCAACACTGTTCATCTTTGCACCACTGAGCCAAAGATATTCTTTAGAAATCATTCATCTTTGCACTCTGAGGCCAAAGATATTCAATAATATCATCATTTAAGATCGAGGATGATGAAAATATTTTTAAAGAAACGAATCCGGTGAAACAAAATGACAAGGATTAAGGATTCAGTACTTGGTTTTATCCACTTAAAAATACCTCAAAAATAATCATAGTGGTGTAAAATTCAAGAATGATCAAAACATGGATACATTCAGAGTTAGTATCCGGAATAGATGTTTTAGACGAAAAGAAGAAATTTTATTTTCTATTGAATAATCAGTATCGTGAATAGTCACAGAGTATCGTGAATAGTCTTGATATACGTGAATAGTAACTCAGACACCAAAAGATAGAAATTCCACAAAAACATCTTCACGCTCACATGAATAGTACTCGTGAATAGTAACTCGTGAATAGTAACTCATGAATAGTAAGAATCGTGAATAGTAACTCATGAATAGTAATCCATAAATAGTAACCCGACATGAAAAAAGTTCCAAATTTGATAAAAACTTCGGATCGACATTTCAAAGATAATGATATTGAAGAAATAATATCATTACTGAAAAAAATAATATCCCTTACCTCGAAAGATCGATCTTCTAAATTGAAACACAGGATATAGGCTATGACTTGGACTTGCACCAGTATAGCAATACTCAAAGTATACTCAAAATACTCACAAGAATACATTTCGATAATATAGAGAGAAAACTTGATTTCTGGTGTGATTTTCAATTTAACCTAAAGCACCCTATTTATAGGAAATTGCTTAGAACACCAAAGCGAAAATTTAATAAATTAATAATATAATTATATTATTTTCTACACATGTCTAGAATCTGATTTCAGCCATCAAACACATGCCACCTTCTAGAAAAATTAAGAAAAACGTTTTTCTAATTTTAAATATTTTAAACTTCCAAAAATCAATTATTTGAACTTGAACTTCAATAATTCATAATAAATATCCCTTTCATCAGAAAATTCGAATCTTTGCGAGTTTTATAGGAAATTCAATTCTCTACAACTTTGCGGAAGAAAGTTTTTCCAAATTCCAAATAGAAATGGACCGAAATCCACAAGCGGGTGATTTTACAAATTTATAATCAAATTTCGGTCGATAAATGGGGTCCACCGACACACAAAACATGTGTTAATCATTTAATGTCACAAAATACTCTTCCTCCTCGTATACTCATATATCCCACATTCATTGTAAAAAAATATCACAGATTAATATATTATTAAAATAATATATTTAAATGAATTATTTTATCGGAAAAAGATAAAATATTAATTTTCAACAATTGTCATTTTAAAATTTTCTCCATCTATATCCACATAAAATCAATATTTTCCTCATCATATAAATCAATAATTAATTATTCACAAATAATATTACAGAATCACAATCTCGATAACCGTGGTAGGGTTCAGGAAAGAGGGCTTTCCAATAAGAATTTCTTCTTCTTGGTGGCCGCAATTAGGTGACCAAACCTCTCCTTAGATGCAGAACTTTCTAGACATTGCCAATAATGTTATCTAATAATATTATTCGGATAATATGAATTATTGCTTCGATAATGAAAGATCTTGTGTAATGACAATTATTGAAACAACAACAATATAAAATATCAACGCAAAGAATTATTAACTCAATAAAATCTTTTGAGCGATAATTCACGTAACCATTATTGAGTAAGTGCTTCTTACGTAAGAATCAATAATTGGTGCAATCTGGTATGCTACTATTCAACAACGCGTATTAGTGTGTTTTAACCACCGGGTATTCCAACAAGATAATTCAGTAATAACTACAGTTATTTAAAAATAACTTATATTTATCGTTTTCTTCATCCAATCACTTTCCGTTATTGGGCCCACATACATGGGTCTTACTGTCGTCGTAATACGAATATTCCCCAACAGTCTAATATTCCACGACCAAACGAATATTCCCAAGCGATAATGAATATTTTATAACCACTGCTTAATTTGAAATATTTGCATATTTAACCCTTAACTATCCACATTAATCAAATCAACCCTTACTATTTCAAAATAATAAATAAAAAATTCCTTTTTATTTAAAAATTTTGGGGTCTTACAGTTGCTTTCACATAGACTTCTTCTTGAAATTCACCATTCGGGAATGCACTTTTGACATCCATCCCGAAAGACCTTAATTTTCATGTGAGCGAAAGAAAGCGAGGAAGATTACGATGGCTTACAGTCGACAACGGTGTAAATGTCTCATCGTAGTCAATACCTTCTTCCTGAGAGTAGCCCTTGGCCACTAGTCTTGCCTTGTTCCTGGTTATTACTCCATCTTCATCCATCTTGTTTTTGAAGACCCACTTGGTTCCAATGACAGGATGACTCTTTGGTCTTGGTACCAATCTCCATACTTTGCTTCTTTCAAATTGGTTGAGTTCTTCCTGCATGGCTTCTATCCAGCTAGAGTCTTCCATAGCATCCTCTATCTTCTTAGGTTCCATTTGTGACAAGAAGCTTAGATAAAAACATTCATTCTGGGTGGTAGCTCTTCTTTTGACTCTTGCACTCGGATCTCCAATGATTAGATCTTGAGTGTGATCTCTTGCCCATCTGTTTCCTGTTGTGACATATGTCCTTATGCCTTCTTGTCTTAGGCCTTCAAGATCTATTTCTTCTTCTTGGTGTGGAGGTTCGATTTATGTCGGCATAGGCCTCTACGATCTCATTTCTTTGCTCAACGATTTCCTATATCGACACTCACGATCGTAGTGTTGAGCTCGATGGCCTCGTTCGTAGTGTCTAAATTGTTGGTCGTAGTGTCTTGAAGCACTGTTTTGTCCAAGTCTGTTTCATCAAAGATGATGTGAATCGAGACTTCAACACTCAGTGTCTTTTTGTTGAACACACTGTAGGCACTCATTGCATCGTGGCATATCCAAGAAAGATTCCTTCATCTGACTTGGGTTGAAACTTTGTCAAGTACTGTTTTCCATTGTTGAGAATGTAGCATGCACTTCCGAATACATGAAAATAGCTGACACTTGGCTTTCTTCCTTTCCACAGTTCGTAGGGTGTCTTCTTGATCGTAGAGTGTATGAGTGATCTATTTTGAGTGTAAGATGCGGTGTTGGCCTTACGCCTGAAGTATTCATGCGGAGATGGGTTCTTTGCTTAGTAGAGTTCTTCCAGCCTCTATCAACGTTCTGTTCTTTCTTTCAGCTACTCCATTTTGTTGAGGAGTTCGTGAAGCTAAGAAGTTATGACTGATGCCATTGTCTGTGAAGAACTGGTCCATTTCTGAGAAGTCAAATTATCTACCATGATCACTCCTTATCACCTTGATTTTCTCTCCTTTCTCGTTCATTACTAGTCTGAACATCTTGATCAGTTGGGAGCTTGTTTCATCCTTAGAGTTTAGAAAGAACACCCATGTGAACCTGGTGTAGTCGTCGACTATGACCAGTGAGTATCTCTTCCCTCTGAGACTTGTTCTTGGAATTGGCCCGAATAGATCCATGTGGAGCAATTGCAGAGGCTTGTCGATTGAGTTGGCAGTTTTGCTCTTGAATGAGCTTCTGGTTTGCTTTCTAAGATGACAGGCATTGCATGGCCTTTCTTTCACCAAGTTGAACTTTGGTAGGCCTGCAACAAGATCTTTTGAGGCTAGCTTGGACATGCTTTTGAAGTTTAAATGAGACAATCGTCTATGCCATAGCCAGCTTATTTCTTCAGATGCTTTTGGCCGAAAAGCATAATGTTTCATCTGAGCTTAGCTGTCCAAGATTCACTGTGTAGACATTTCCTTCTCTTGTTTCGGTTAGCTTTACAACAGATGTCTTCAAATCTCTGACTTGACACTGATTGTTGAGGAATGTTACTTGATGACCCTTGTCGCAGAGTTGGTTAATGCTCAGAAGATTGTGCTGTAATCCTTCCACATAGGTCACTCTACTGAAGGACACTGCTTCATTTCCAGCTGAGCCATATCCTCTTGTCTTGTTGGAGCCGTTGTCTCCAAAGATGACTAAGGGGCCCTCCTTCTCTATATAGTTGGACAGAAGGACTTTATTCCCAGTCATGTGCCTTGAGCATCCACTGTCCAGATACCAGGTTGTGATCGTGGAGCTCTTTTCATGTGGTAACATCAAACCTTCATTTTAGTACCTATATTTGCATGGGTCCTATTTTGTTAGTACCCTTGGGGACCCAAATCTGTTTAATCTTGGGTCTCACATGCATGGAATTAGAATAGCACTTTGCAGCCTTGTGACCAACTCTATTGCACACAAAATACTTAGTATGATGTATGCCTATGTGTGTGTGAGAGTTCATCCTCCATTTGGACTTTTGTGGTTCTTTAGTCATCCTTCTGTTAAACTGATTTTCTTTCTTCCACATGTCCTTGGGTCTCATGAAATGTGAGGAGTGTATCTTACCTCTACTGTACCTTCCCAGTTGGTTCGTAGAGTTGGTTTTATTTGACTCTACGATCCTTGGAGGTTGGTGAGTAGAGGATGGGTTACTCTTCTCTTTTCTGAAGCCCAGGCCAGCATGAGATCCTTTACTCCTTTGAGTATGGATGGAAACGATGAGAATATGGTTGAAATTTGGTTCTTCCTTCGTGAGATTTCACAAATGTAATGTCTCTACTAAAACTCGAAGCATTACTAGTCTTTGGTTTCCTTTATCTTTTTCCACACACATGGCTCGAGGTGGATTCCCCAAAGCCTAAGCTTCTATTCGTCAAATGTACTTCTCGACTGCAGAGAGCAGGAGTCCATGGATGATGAGGATTTGTTCCATATAGAGATAGTCTTTTCTAGTTCCTCAACTTTAGAGGTTAGATTGGACTCTCTTTGTGCATTGAGCTCATTAGTCTCTTTTTTAAGATCTCATTCTCGCCCTCAAGCTTGAGAGAAAGTTAGTACTTAGAAGAGTTGTTTCTAGCTCTTTTTTTGAACTTTCTTTTCTCCTCTTGAAGAAGTGAATAATCCTTGACGAACTACAGGCACTGAAAGTAGCCAATCAATCATGTTTGATGATAAAGCATATACTTTGTAACAATCTTATTCATTTATTAATAAAAAGTATTAATTTATTAAAGGCTTTTAATTATCTACATGATGTTGTTTTATAATATGTGATAAACCCATAGTTTTAAGCAATGCTTTTAGAATAATGATGATGATCATTCTAATGAGATCTAAATTTTAGAAAGCTTAAAACTAAAATAGTTCCCAATCATTGGATTACTAAATTGGGGATTAGTGAATCCGGATAGATTGGTACATACGCTGCTTGCTCATGGATGAGGATGATTGATCTCATGATCATTTGTGTGGAGACACTAAAGCAAGTATGTAGGTGCTTATTAGAGAATAAGTTCATCGAACGTGGCTCGCTAAGGAATACCTAATGGAGTTTTATTTGCTCGTCAATAGGAATTCTCAGTAGTGATAGTAAGACAAGTAATCCTTGGACTTGAGATCATCATAGTATCTTGTGTATGATGAGTTATACTTTGACTTATTCCTTAAGACCCTTAGGGTATATCAAAGGGTATGCTTGGGTATAATAAGTTATATATGGAGATAATGTATGATCAATAAAGAATCTACCACTTCTAATAAAAAAGAGAAATGTCCTATGTGATTCGATAAATGACAACCCAAAGAGTCCTTGGTTAAGCGAGTAATGAAATTAGAAAGGAGTTTCTAATTTGCATTATTTGGAGTTGTGCATTTAAGGATCGAAATACATATAATTAAATAAAATAAGACTTGACAAAGAATTCCATGTCTTATATTTAATTGGGACATCAGTATGGTGGAAGGATTGAATTGTATTTAAGAACTATTTACTCAAAGGTTCTTTTATGATTAATGTTGAAATCTATATTATCCGGAAAGTCGTTGATCGCTAGGGAGGCTTATCCCTATTGTAGAATAAATATTATTTATTTAAATAAATTAATTGTTTAATTTATTTATTTAAATAAGATTAGAATTGTTCTAATTGATTTATTCACAAGGTTTAATATGGAGAACCTAAAGGGTCACACCATAAAAGGAAGAATAATTATTTAAGAAGTTAATGGCATAATCGTAATAATATGTTATGTATATTTAATTTAATCTATGGTGATAGAATAAATTAAATAGCTTAATATTTATTATTTAATATTTTAGAAATATTAAATATAAATTAATAAGAGGAGTCTTATTAATATTATTACAATTATTATTATTTTAATTTCTAAAAGAGTTTAGGAATTAATTTAATATAAGTACTCTCATTTATTCCTAATAGGATTAGGAGGAAAATTAGTTAAAGGAGTTTAATTAATTATCCCTAATAAGATTAGGGAGCTTAATTAATTAAAAGAATTTAATTAATTAAATAAATCCCAATTCCTTAATTGTTAAGGTGGGTTGCCCACATCTATAAATAAGAGGAGTCTTATTATGGGTGAGTGGGTTGTTGACTTTTTTCAACATACTGACATATAATTCCAATTTGTTGGAGAGTACCCTTTCTACATAGAGATAGAAAACTAGGGTTTGAGCCAAATACACCATCTTCTTGAATTCTCTATTTTTCCTGGTGGATCACCCCAGAGGCCAAACACTTGGGTGGCTAACGTTGATCAAAGGAAGGAACCAAACCCCGTGGATTCAAGTTGAACGCGAAAGGATTTGGAGGTGAACTTGTGCACGAGGAAGCTCGATCTTCTTGGTATGATTTTATTCTTTATCTTTTTCGTTTAATTAATAATTATGCATAAAGGATGATCGGGTTTATGGTTTGTAAATTTTTAAACTCTAATTTTACTCGCTTCGCTTTATTTTTTGCAATTTGATCAGCATTATGAATATTACAAACCTAACAAATGGCATCAGAGCCAAACCTTTATGCAAATTATTAATTGTTTTAATTTGATATTATATTGATATGTGTTTAGAACAATTTAATTGGGCATAATTTATCAGATAAAATTATAAAAAATTTATAAAAAAAAAAAAAAAAAAAAAAAAAAAAAAAATTCCGGCAAAATCATCATGCATCGCAAATATGAGCGTTATTTAAAAACCCCACATAGAAAGTGGGGTGTATATTGTAATAGTGGATGCAAAGAGGATAAGCACCCACATAATTTTTTTTTTTTTTGAAAATATTTGAGAGTTTTTTAGTTTAAAAGGAATGCAACGGTATAATATATATATATTATATTAAAAATATATATATATATATATATATATTATATATATATATATATATATATTATATATTATTTTATTATTTTATATATATATATATATATATATATATATATATATATATAATATTATTTTAATAATTTTATAATTAAAATAATATTTATTTTAATTTTAAAATTAGAATTTAATATTAAATAATTAATTAGTTTAATTTTTGGATTCCATTTGATAACTAATTGGAGTTGAAATTGGATTTCATTTTTCTAAAAATAAAGGAGTTTATTTATGAATAGGAAGTAAATCCATCTTTCCTTAAATAAAGGAGTTTATTTAGATATGAAATAAGATTTCATATTATTCAAAATAAAAGAGTTTATTTGTGAATAGGAAAGAAATCCATATTTCCTTAAATAAAGGAGTTTATTTAGATATGAAATAAGATTTCATATTATTCAAAATAAAAGGAGTTTATTTGTGAATAGGAAAGATAATCCGTGTTTCCTTTTTTAATAAATTTTTTTTTTTTACATGGAATCGATTCATAATTAATTAAAATAAAAAGTTTATTTTAATTAAAGATTTTTTTTATATATATATGGAATTGGATTCCATAATTAATTAAAATAAAGGAGTTTATTTTGATTAAAATTTTTTTGATTAAAATAAAATAGTTTATTTTATTCAAAATTAGATAAATTAAAATAAAATAGTTTTATTTTGATTTAAATTTGATTAAAATAAAGGAGTTTATTTTGATTCAAAATTAGATTTTATACTAACTAAATTTGCCCATTAAATGATATCAATATATATATTAAATGTTTATTATTCATAAGATGAATGTTATTTATCGATGCATATGATGATGTGTATGATAATAAATGGGATTGATTATGGACTATCGACCAATGTGATTGAATTTTATTTTAGTTGGATGCATGAATGTATGGGTTTTATTAAATGGGGTCTCACAGACTGCCTTCTCTAATTTTTCTTAATGTAAATTCTATCTCTCTCCTATGTACTTCCCTCGATCACGATCAAGGTTTCTATTTATTTTAAATAGTTTTGTAATAGGAATAGTTAGAATTAATTTTGAAAAATTGGAGATCAAGGAGCAAGGAGCGTTTGAAGACCCATTTGTAATGGAGCCCAAGTTTAAATGTAATAGTTATATTTAAATATTATTTCTTGCACCCTAGGGTTTGACCTTTTTGGTTCACTTGGTGGCTCTAGTGAACCAAACTAGAATAAAAGTCCATAATCAATTTGAGTAGAATATAGTATTCTATATGTGCATGCTTATACTATATATATATATATATTATATAAACATGCTTCGCATGTTAATTAATACGACGCCGTATTTTATATATATATATATGCATGCGCGCTAAACAAGATGAGACAAATTAATAACAAACCCTCAATTTTTATATTAAGTCCTAAGCGCTCAAAGATATTTGGAATATCGAACGTCGCCTTTCAAGCATGATAAAATTAATAGAGTATTAAATATTTAATATGAGTTTGTTGTGTCACCACAAGGCAAGTATTAAGTATTTAAGATGTTAATTTATCACATTTGATGCTTATAAAGAAAATTGAACAATATTGTTTTGTTGTGTCACCACAAGGATGATATTTTTCTTTTTGAATATATGGAGTGCTAGGTGGACTTAACTGGATAATTTTGATTCTTGGATGTGCCACCACTGATCAAAATAATCTAAGAGGCAAAATACAAGGAGTTGCATATAGTTGATGTAATTGACAAAAGTTGTTCACCTATTTATTTATATATAGTTTGTTGTGTCACCACAAGGCTATATACATTTGAAATGGGATCCTTATTCTCACTAGCAAATCTTTAATTAGATTTTTATTTAACTATATAAGTGAGGGTAATATAGTTTGAAGAAAATAGTGGGAGATACCAATTTAAAACAAGACCTAATTTATTTTGGTAATTAATAAAAGAATGTATGTTAAAATGTTGTTAATTACAAATTCATTTACGTAATTTTACAATGTCTAAAATTACTATCATCACGGGAAGCATATTAGATGCTAAATTAATCAAACCAATTAAACGGATTGGTTAAGGAATTTGAGAATAGTTCTCATAGTCGAAAAAGCTATCTTATGTCCTTAATACGCCTATCCCCGCAATGGTTGCGCATAATGCCTCCGAGGAAGAGATTGCTACTTTTAGAAAGTGGCAAGATGATGCACAATTAAGCTCAACGCATCATGCTCGATCCACGAAAGTAACGAGCTTCAGCCACAAGATGAAACTATGGATGCTCCTACTATATTCCCCGCACATCAAGTAGTTGATGGTGAGGAAAGTAGGACCGATAGATATCGATATCTAAGGAGCTCTTCCGATCTAGAATGGCCAATGGCACTATAAGATGCATAAAAGTTCTTAACATAATCAATTTGATTGATCAATTAGACAACTGGTTTTGTCATGGATGGAGAGTTGAGCCAAGATTTGATCTTGCACTCACCCCGGACTCCTTTCACAATTGTTGTGAATTTTTCATATGAACAAGCTAAATATCAGCCTCGCTGATTTGCTTAACATGTTGAAAAATGTTGAGAGTCACTTTCCAACCAAGAAAGACCAAGTCTTACTGGTAGGGGCCAAAGGATCTTCCAAAAGAAGAAAGATTCAAAGAAGGTAAATAGAAAGGCAAAACAAAGGATAATAAGAACAAAACCGACATGGATAGCAAAGGAGTTTGCTTCCACCGCAATAAGCCCGACATCGGAAAGAAATCATGAGAAGCATCTTGCAGAGGCTAACCAAAGAAGCTTAGTGAAGTTTTCATTATAAATACAAATTTGTTCATGATTTAAAATAAATTTTCTTTAAGTCAAGGTTCTACTTGGGTATTGGATACCGACTTTGGTTATCATAAATATAGATTTATGAAAGGACCAAGGTAAGTAGAAAGTTAAACAAAGATAAGTAATCCTATGTGTGGAAAATGAAGCAAAGGTTGCACGATTAGCTATAGAAACTTATAGTGAAGCAATCGCTTTTACGGCAAATCTATTAAGTCAATAAGTTGTTATCAGTATTCCAATTCTTGTTAGAAATATTATTTCCATTTTATTGTTGGACAATAAAATTTTTGGTATTATAATTAAGAACAATTGTTGTTCTATTTATAATAATAATGTTTTGTATAGAACCGAAATATTACTTAATGGATTTTGTATACTGACTTACGTGAAAAAATTATTTTATAAATTGAACAAACTAGTATAAGAAAAGGAGATGATCATTCAAAGAGTTGAATGTATGTATTTATTGAATACAAGTATGAATTATTTGAAAGGTTCAAAGAATTCGTAAGTGAAACAAATTTGCAAAGTATTAAGATTCTTTGATTAGATCAAGGAATAAATATTTGTGCAATAAGTTTCTAGATCATCTCAAATGGTTTTTTCTCATAATGGACACCTCATGATACGTAATAATTGATTGATGTATCCGAAAGGAAAAATCGTACCTTGTTGGACATGGTGCGGTCCATAATGATTTTACCGACATTCCAAAGATCCTCAGGTCATGTCCTAGAAATGGTACAGATATCTACAAAAGGTAACCTCAAAATCCGCCCCAAGACTCCATAAAAGTTATGGACAGGAGGATTCCTAATCTTAAGTATGTTAAGATAAGGGTTGTCCAACTTATGTGAAAAGGTTTCAAAGGATAAGCTTTGGGACAAGATTTGACATGTATGATTTGTGGGACATCCTAAAGTAAGTTTAGGGTATATGTTCTATAATCCTACTTAGCAAAAGGTGTTTATTATGAAACACGCCGCTTCTAAGATAAAAGGTGTTTATCATTGAAGGGGCTAGTGGGAGGATAATAGATCTTGAAGAGTTCAAGAACCACAAAACACTATAAGTCAAATAAGAGGAACTCGTAGATGGACCTATTTGTACCACAACCAATCGTAAATCGAATATTACCAAGATACCAGGAGGTATGGATTCATCATGGATGATGATGATGAGGTACGATCATAGAAGATGATGATCCAGATTACATACGATGAGGTAAGAGTTAAATGGATTGAAGCAAGGTCAAAAATGGAACATTCATTTTGATGAAATAATCAAAAGAGTTTGATTTTATCAAAAACAAGAATGAACCTAGTGTGTACAAAAGGGTCATTGGGAGCGCCGTGAAATTTCTAGTATTATATGTTGATATACTATAGATAAGGAATGACATACCAATGCTACAATCAAGAAAGATAAAGTTGTCTCAAACATTCCTCCATGAATGATTTGGAAGAGTATCTTAATTGGGGATATAAATCTATATAGATAGATTTAAGAGGATGCTCGACTTAACCCAAGGAACGATATTCATTTGATGCTAAAGTCGCTTAGCATGGCAAACTCCAAGAGATGTCTCATGTTGATGAGCTATGGAGTGTATCTCTTAATAGTCCCCACGAGACTCTAAAAAGAGAGGTCGCATGAAAGTGACAATCATGCATGCAATGAAATGTACGAGACCGATGTTGATCACCATATTATGGAGAAGTTCACTATGAGTCGCTGAAAACATCTTAAAGTGCTTAACCAAGCACTAAGGATGTGATCATATTCATGGTGGGTCTAAATTAAAACTAGAGGGCTTAATGCACTCAAGTTTTTCGCATGCATCAAGACGACGTAAAAATCCACTTTAAGGTAAAGGGTTACCTTGAACAAGGTGGGTGTGTTGAATCGAAAGGTTCCAAACAAAGAAAGAGTTGCCGGTTTAGTGATAAAGACAAAGTATATAGCTATAAATGAAGTCGCAAGTTGATTGTTTGGATTAAAAGTTCATTACGTAACTAGGAATAGTTCCTAAGTCTCATCTTGGATCTAAACATGTGTTGTGGCACTTTCATTTGATTATTAGAATCATTGAAAGATGGGAAATCACTATAGAGATAGTGGACTCTCATGAACAACATTACATATCCATTAACTAAAGCTTATCCAACAAAGCAGGATAATCGCCACTTAGAGAAGAAGAGTATAAGATACCATGACGATTGGCTTTTAGTGCAAGTGGGAGATTGAAAGTAGTATGCACACAAGCCAATCATGTTTGATGATAAAGCATATACTTTTGTAACAATCTTATTCATTTATTAATAAAAAGTATTAATTTATTAAAGGCTTTTAATTATCTACATGATGTTGTTTTTATAATATGTGATAAACCCATAGTTTTAAGCAATGCTTTTAGAATAATGATGATGATCATTCTAATGAGATCTAAATTTTAGAAAGCTTAAAACTAAAATAGTTCCCAATCATCGATTACTAAATTGGGGATTAGTGAATCCGGATAGATTGGGTACATACGTTGCTTGCTCATTGGATGAGGATGATTGATCTCATGATCATTTGTGTGGAGACACTAAAGCAAGTATGTAGGTGCTTATTAGAGAATAAGTTCATCGAACGTGGCTCGCTAAGGAATACCTAATGGAGTTTTATTCACTCGTCAATAGGAATTCAGTAGTGATAGTAGTAAGATAAGTAATCCTTGGACTTGAGATCATCATAGTATCTTATGTATGATGAGTTATACTTTGACTTATTCCTTAAGACCCTTAGGGTATATCAAAGGGTATGCTTGGGTATAATAAGTTATACATGGAGATAATGTATGATCAATAAAGAATCTACCACTTTAATAAAAGAAGAGAAATGTCCTATGTGATTCGATAAATGACAACCCAAAGAGTCCTTGGTTATATGTAATGAAATTAGAAAGGAGTTTCTAATTTGCATTATTTGGAGTTGTGCATTTAAGGATCGAAATACATATAATTAAATAAAATAAGACTTGACAAAGAATTCCATGTCTTATATTTAATTGGGACATTGTATGGTGGAAGGATTGAATTATGCACGCAGAACTATTTACTCAAAGGTTCTTTTATGATTAATGTTGAAATCTATATTATCCGGAAAGTCGTTGATCGCTAGGGAGGCTTATCCCTATTGTAGAATAAATATTATTTATTTAAATAAATTAATTGTTTAATTTATTTATTTAAATAAGATTAGAATTGTTCTAATTGATTTATTCACAACCTGGGTTTAATATGGAGAACCTAAAGGGTCACACCATAAAAGGAAGAATAATTATTTAAGAAGTTAATGGCATAATCGTAATAATATAGTTATGTATATTTAATTTAATCTATGGTGATAGAATAAATTAAATAGCTTAATATTTATTATTTAATATTTTAGAAATATTAAATATAAATTAATAAGAGGAGTCTTATTAATATTATTACAATTATTATTATTTTAATTTCTAAAAGAGTTTAGGAATTAATTTAATATAAGTACTCTCATTTATTCCTAATAGGATTAGGAGGGAAAATTAGTTAAAGGAGTTTAATTAATTATCCCTAATAAGATTAGGGAGCTTAATTAATTAAAAGAATTTAATTAATTAAATAAATCCCAATTCCTTAATTGTTAAGGTGGGTTGCCCACATCTATAAATAAGAGGAGTCTTATTATGGGTGAGTGGGTTGTTGACTTTTTCAACATACGACATAATTCCAATTTGTTGGAGAGTACCCTTTTCTATAGAGATAGAAAACTAGGGTTTGAGCCAAATACACCATCTTCTTGAATTCTCTATTTTTCCTTGGTGGATCACCTCTAGAGGCCAAACGCTTGGGTGGCTAACGTTGATCAAAGGAAGGAACCAAACCCGGTGGATTCAAGTTGAACGCGAAAGGATTTGGAGGTGAACTTGTACCTGAGGAAGCTCGATCTTCAAGGGTATGATTTTATTCTTTATCTTTTCGTTTAATTAATAATTATGCATAAAGGATGATCCGGGTTTATGTTTTGTAAATTTTTTTAAACTCTAATTTTACTCGCTTCCGCTTATTTTTGCAATTTGATTGCGCACATGAATATTACAAACCTAACATGAACCACTTCATGTATTGATGTAGTTCAGTTGTTATGCCATGCAGTGCTGTTCTCAAATCATTAATGTCTACATCGAGGAGTTGAAGTCAAATACCTCATCGATACTTACTTCATGTATGTTAGAGTTCAGTTTGTCCTTTGCATGTTTGGCCATTAGGCACATATTAGCCATTTGAGGATCTTCATTGTGACGCCCCCAAAATTAGGTATACATCACCCATCTTGAGTCGCCAGATACATGGTACAGAATTCAAATACAACTTAATAATACAACTATCGTGTACAATACGACAAAACATAAACTGTGAGTTTGAATACAAATATTGTCTACTAGAGAGTATACAAACTCAAAAGGAGTCCTCATTACAATTATTATCACACTATTTCACAGAATAGTGAGGACTACTAATGCACCATCTAGGACCATCACTCCGCTCCCGACTCGTTTCAAAGCCTATATTCTCATTTTTCGAAGAGAACGGTGAAAGAAAGGTGAGCTCAACTAGCCCAAGAAGAAATATTATGACTAAGATAATGCGTAATAAATTATCATTAGTTTTAAACAAAGTGTTAAACCGATACAATATAACAACATCAAGTTTAACTCGGTAACAAGCAATCCATTAAAAGAGTCAAGTTGAGAATAAAATCTACTATCTTTTATGATTTAAAAGGTTTTTCATCACTTTTATCGCTGGGACTCAGCTTAATAAATAATCCACATCATCGAATAACCCCTGCACTACGACCAATGATATTCTTTAGTTTCACGACCACAATTATCCATGCACTATGGGCCAAGAATATTTGTGTATTCATTAATGGTCATGATCATGCCAACAACTGTCCATCAATGCACTACGGGCCAATGAGGACTTTTACCACATCATTTGTAACATTACGGTCATGATTACACCGAATAATCCTTGGTCATAATCATACCAAGTCCATCTATGCACTACAGGCCACAGATGACTTTCAAAAAATATAAATATGAGGATGATGACAATGATATAAGAATTCAATAAAACAAGTTCAAGAATTAATTTGTCCAAGAACCAATAACGTCCAAATTGTCAACATGATCATCGCTTTGTAGAGTAAAATTCAAGAATGCTTAGAAGAATATTTCCATGAAAAGATACTGGATGAAGCGCAATTATCAAGGATATTCCACTAATTTCATGGAGTATAGAAGTCAAAACTTTAACCAAACCGAGTATAATAAAGAATGGAATAACAAAAGAAATCACCATGCTTGCGGTACTTGATGACAGCAAAGTTATTCCAACAGAATACTAAATAACGGAACTGTGTCAAAGCGAAATTACTTGCACAAGCTGGGATGTTCCAACAAAATAATAAAGAATGGAATAACAACAGAAATCACCATGCATGCGGTACTTTGCATGAGAAAAGTTATTCCAATGTAATACTAATAAGGACTTTAATCAGTCCCAGTAAAATGCACGTGACAGGATATTCCAGCATGTAATAATAATAAAGAGCGGAACCAGTCCGCGTAAAAACATGCATGTGATATTCCAATGTAATAGTAAAGATTTTAATCAGTCCCAGCATAAATCGCATGAGCATGTGATATTCCAATGTAATAGTAAAGCGGAATAATAGAAGAATGTCACCAAGTATAGGGTAGCCCGTGTATACAGGTTATTCCAATAGAATAATAAAGAATGGAATAACATAATTCTCTTCATGAATACAAAAGAATAACACCCCTTACGAGTACAACAAATAATATTCCCTACCTTAAGAAGAAGAGTCTCTGGATATATGAAAGTAGTGAAGTAGCATAATACTTTCTTCTTTCTCTCTATAGTTTATCTCTCTAGAGTTTTAGTGAATTAAGTAAGAAAATAATGAAGGAATGAGCTTCTATTTATAGAAAAATGGATCAGATAGTAACTAACTCATGAACGGTCCAGATTGATTTACTTTTAATCTGACCATCCATATTTAAAGAAAAATCTTTTAAATAAAATATAATATATTCTATTTATAATCTAATAAAACGAATAACTTTATAAAAGATTTTACTATGCAAAATACTATGCAGTAATTATGCAAACACTATGCATAATAAAATATAATATATTCTAATTATTGTCTAATAAAACAGATAACTTTATAAAAGTATTCTGTTTTATATAAAAAGATTTTACTATGCAAAACACTATGCAGACACTATGCATAATAGAATATAATATATTCTATTTATAGAATAACTTTATAAAAGTATTCTGTTTGATATAAAAAGATTTTCTATATTATTATATTAATAATACCAACAAAACTGAGTGACTTATCTTGTAAGCATCCATAATTAATATCGTGTGCTACTATGCAACCACGCGTATTAATGTACTTTTAACACCGGGTGTTTCAACAATTAACGGTAAAACTTCCGCCGTTATTTTCATAAAGTATTTTTGTCATTTTCTCAATCCGACAATAATTCCGTTGTGGGGTCCACCAATGATTGTGCCGTTATATTTAATATTCCTGTTAAAAGAATATTCTCCCACCAATCGAATATTATATAACAACTTGCGTACTTTGCAAAATTTATAAATATTACCCACAACTATAACATTATATCAATTTCACTCCATAATATTCAAAAATAATATTTATAGAAAATTCATCTTTATTCAAAAAGTTGGGGTTTTACATTCATCATCTCCAGATTCGGGAGTTGAGTCATGTTGGGTTTCGGCATAGAAACGCAGCGGAAATAAACCAATTAAAGGCAATTCTGAAACCCTAAAACAGGATCCATGCAAAAAATTCAATTAATTCAGAGGTTAGAAATTATACCGATTGTTAAAGCTAGAATCGATGCGGTCGAATCTCCAACGCAATTCAAAGCGGATTGCGCCTCTACTTGCAGTATCCACACGAACGCTCCACACGAATCGTCCTACGATCTGCAGAAGAAGGAAACGCGGTACTAGCCACCAAGGATGAGGATTTTCTAAAACTGTTTTCTCTCTAGTTTCTCTATAAGAGCGGTTAGGGTTTTGGTTAATGAATAATCCCTAAAATGGCTGCTACATATCATATATATAGCGATTAAAAGGAATTATTCAAAACCTAATTTAATAAAATCCAAATATATATATATATATATATATATATATATATCTTAATTAAGTCTTACTTAATTAATATACCTATATATAAATTATCCTATTAATTTAAATTCGTAATTTAAATACTATCAATCATATTGACATATTTAAATCTTTATAATTTAAATTAATTCTCTTTTAATTACGTTCTATGTGTGTGACCCTATAGATTATTATTACCTTGGCAATAATTTTAAAATCATATTATAAAATTATAAACAGTGAGCGGCATCTAGTAATGCATCACTGCTACCCAAGTAATAATAAGATCGATGATTCGATGCAACCTTTTAGTGACCAATGTTTCAATGTAATTTAATGTTTTTAACCTTAATATCCTAGATTAAACTCGAGTCATGGAATGTGTCATACTCTTCATAATTTAATCTGAGTTTTTCTTGATTAATGAGTAGACTATATGAAACAAATCACTATTTGAGCATGGCCATGCATTTCATAGTCCTACTCAATCAAGAGGCCTATGGATATCACCCCTAATACATAGGAGGGGTTACATTACATCTAGATCACTCATATTACTCACACGATTCATGATGTACCCAATAATCACCTTTATAGTCCACCCTATTAAAGGTGACATTTGATGATATCAAAGTACATAAATTCCCGTGTAGAAATATAGTGATTTTGTGCCCGGAGGACCATTACATCATTGTCACTATGAGAATTGCTAATGACACTTCGCATAATGCTCCACATAGAATTCTCATGGTGGGTCCGCCCAAAGACATCGTTTCTCAACATGTACCTATGCATTGACTTAATATCTCATATATTTATGACCAATGAGATTTGGTCATCAGTTAATCCACATACTAGTCTTAATGCATCATTGTTGTCCCATTAACAATGATACTCGATTAGGGACATTTAAGAACAATGATACAAATTGTAAATATATAATCTTATGTTCAAGTCACATACTTGAAACTATATAATTTGTATCAATATTCTAAGGATTTTTATTATGTTAACATTTATATAACGTAGTAAATAAAACCATAATAAAATCATTCATTTATTCAATCAAATATAATATCAAAACGTTAAGCAATTATATCAAATAATTGGCCTCCAGGGTATAAATTCTAACAGGTCATTGTCTGAATCACTCCACGATCCTCCAGCTACAAGGCCTTTGTCTCTTTCTGAGGCCTTTTGTTGCCTTTGTATTCCTTCTTTGCATTTGATTTCTTCTTTAGTTCTTCTCTGAGAGGTTTGTTGCAGTTGGCAATGAATTGGTCAGGCTTCTTGCAGTTGTAGCATAGATCATTCATTTGCTCCTAGCTTTTGTAGTTTCTGACCTTCTTTGGCTTGTTGGTTTTGCCTTGACGCATGAACCTTCTTAGTCTTTTTACCAGCATTGCAAAGTCCTCATCATCGTCTTCATCATAGTCAGAGTCAATTTCAATGTTGACCTTTGAGGTACTTTCAGTTGCTTTGAGAACAACACCCTTATCCTTCTTTCTTCCTTCTGATAGAGTTTCTGCTCGTTAAGTCAGCTCCAATTCGTATGTCAGAAGGTTGCCATATAGCTATTGGATAGTCATCTCATGGAGATTCTTTGACTCTCTGATAGCAGTGGTTTTGGCATCCCATCTACTTGGTAAGGCTCTCATGAACTTTATGATTAGATCTTTGTTTGGATAGATCTTTCCATATGCTCGTAGAGAGTTGAGTAGAACGTTGAATCTCTCGTAGGTGGCAGTGACGTTCTCTCCTTGAATGTGTGCGAACATTTCATATTGCTGTGTTAGGAGAGATTGTTTGTTTTCTCTTACTTCTTCCGTTCCTTCATGCATGATGAGTAGTGCTTCCCAAACCTCCTTTGCTGTTTTGTTGTTGATGTGACGCCCCCAAAACAGGTATACATCACCCATCTTGAGTCGCCAGATACAAGGTACTGAATATAAATGCAACTTAATTATACAACAGTCGTGTAAAATACGACAAAACATAGGCTGTGAGTTTTAATACAAATATTGTCATCTAGAAAATATCCACACTCAATGGAGTCCTCATTACATTTATTATCACACTATTTCACGTAATAGTGAGGACTACTAATGCACCATCTAGGACCATCACTGCTCCCCGACTAGTCCCAAACTACGTTCTCATTTCTCAAGAGAACAAAGAAAAGAAAGGGTGAGCTCAACTAGCCCAGTAAGAAATATTATGACTAAGATAATGCAGAATAAATTATCATTAGCCTTCAATAATGTTAAACTGATAGAATATAATAGACACCAAGTTTAACTGCAGTGGATCAAGCAATCCATTAGAAAAGTCAAGTAAGGTATAAAATCCACTATCTTCTATGATTTAAAAAGTTTTTCATCAACTTTATCGCTGAGACTCAGCTTAATAAATAAAATCGAATCATCCCTGCTACACGGCCAAAGATATTCATGTAATCATCAATGGTCATGACTATACCGAATAATCCCTAGTCATAATCATACCAACAACTGTCCACCAATGAACTACAGACCAATGAGGACTTTTACCACATCATTCGTCACATTACGGTCATGATTATACCGAATAATCCCTGGTCATAATCATACCAAGTCCATCTATGCATGTAAGCCAAAGATGACTTTCAACATAATATAATCATGAGGATGATGACAATTCAATAAAACAAGTTCAAGAATAAATTTTAAAGATTTATAAGTTAATTTATCTTGAACTCAATAACGTCCAAATTGTCAACATGATAATGCTTTGTGCAGTAAAATTCAAGAATGCTCAGAAGAATATTTTCATGAAAAGATACTGGATGAAGCGCAAATATCAAGGATATTCCACTAATTTCATGGAGTATAGAAGCCAAAGCTTTAACCAACTGAGTATAATATAATATATGAAACTGCAAATGGATTTTCACCTGCCATGCGGTAATCCACGTATACAGATCATTTCCACAATTTAACAAGGAATGAATACACAGGATCATTCACCATGCATGTGATAATCTATATAGACAGGTTATTCCAACAGAATAATAAAGAATGGAATAACAGAAGAATTCACCATGCATGCGATAAATCGCATGACAAGTTATTCCAACGAATAATAAATAATGGAACCAGTCCCCCAGAAACGCACGCATGTGATATTTCGGCGAATAATAAATAATGGAACTGTGTCCAACAGAACGCGATGCATGTGATATTAAACAGAATAATAAAGAACGGAATATTAGAAGAATTTCACCATGTATGCAGTACTTCAAGATAAACAAAGTTATTCCAACATAATAATAAAGAATGGAATAACAGAAGAATTTCACCATGTATGCGGTACTTCACATAGACAGGTTATTCCAACATAATAATAAAGAATGGAATAACAAAAGTTTTCTTCATGAATAAGAAAGAAAGAATACCCCTTATGAGTACAACAAATAATATTCCCTACCTTAGAAAAACTGAATAATGAAGTAGTGAAGTAGCAGAATACTTTTCTTCTTTCTCTCTATAGTTTCTTTCTTTAGAGTTTCAGTGAATTCGTAAGAAATAATGAAAGAATGAGCTTCTATTTATAGGAGAATGGACTGAATAGTAACTAATTCATGAACGGTCCAGATTGATTTACTTTTAAACGGACGGTCCATATTGGTTTACTATTAAAACTTAAAGCAATGATCCATACTTGATTTACTATTAAAACTTTAAACCAAATGATCCATATTGATTTATTATTATACTTTCCACCAAAGAAATCCATATTGATTTACTATCGATCGCGACTTTTCGATTCATTAATAGCTATCTATGACCAGCTCATGGTCACGATACGCTGTGATCATTGATAGACCCTTTTCTTGTAGTGGACCTAGACTGGAAATAGAGTTTGAATTTAAAATATTTTTCCTGAAGGACTTATGTGGTTTTTTGTATAGTGACTTATGTGAAGTATGTGGGTTATTAAATAAATATATATTGTAAATATGTATATATTTATTTAATATATAAATACAATGAATGAGAAGTTATATAACCTAATATTATATATGAGGAATGAGAATTAAATAACCTAAGGGTTATAACAAGTGTAAAGTGCTAGTATTTAAATTTTATACTAGTATACTAACCCAAGAGATTAATTTTATTATTTCAATTTATTAATTATTTTAAACCTAGCTTAATTGGGTTACATAATAATATTATCTAAGTATTTAAATTTCATAATGAGTGAATTAGAAACCCTAATGAAATATATAGGGTTATGTAAACTAAATGTATTGGACTATGATATTTATATGCCCAAGCAATTTTTTAGATAGCCCAAATGAATTAATTGGATTGCCTAAGCCATTTTTTTGAACCCTGTTTCGAATGGTTTATGTTGTTCGTTTTGACGGTTAGAAATTTTTCTAAAATACAATGACATGAGGTCTATAACATGCCCAAATTTTTTATGTTATATGACTTAGGATTTGAAAATTAAAAATGAGCAAACATGAATGTCAGGATTAAAATTTGAGCGAACGCCGAGCGTCGGCGCGTTGAGCAACTTTGACGTTCGACGTTCCGGCAAAATAATTAGTCATAATAAATCTAATAAAGTCCTACGGGATGAGATTTGGCTATAAATGATATTTTACGTTGATAAACTTCTTTTCAGGCATAAATAAAGCAATAAAAATATGTAATAAATATAAATTACATATTCAAGAAAAATAAAAATTAGGGTTGCCTATAAAATTATTTTGTGGTGCAACAAAGGGTGAGAAACCTTTAAAATTTTGTATTAATCATAAAAATGATATTTTGAGGTTTTCGGGGATCAAAAGGAGGTTTTTGAGCTAAGATTTTCATAACGGAATATATATATTTAATATATAAAGCAAAAATGCGAATAATTATAAAACGAAAAATAAAGCGAATGTGCTAGTAGAATAAAATATATATATATATGAGAAAACGGTATGTGTTGACTCATGAATGAACAAAATAATATAAAAATTATTTAAATTAAAGAAATAATATAGTAAATTGAGTTTTAGTATAAAAGCTATGTGTTACTGTTTAAACTCCAAAATTTTGAGTAAAGGTAAAAGATATTTCTGAAATGGAATATAAATAGTTTAAGCTTCATGATGTAAAATATTTACATATTAAAATGTATGAGACCTTTATTATTTTTATTAATAAGTGATTTGAATATTATTAAGAATGACCAAAATATTATTAAATGATTAATAAAATTAGATAATGAAATAAATACTATTAAATTATTTGAAAATTATTATGAGCTATTGAAAAATATTTTGACTAATAAATAAATTATCTAAGATAATAATTAAGCATTTAAGTAGAGTCTTATTGATAATAGGCTTGATAATTACCCGATTAGGCAGTCGGGATGTCGAAAGAGTACCAAACTCAACTCAGACTGCAATAGTTTGACTTGATACTAGGTCTTATGTGCTGTATAGACTGATAGGATTATGTGTTAATGTGTTTAGGTTATTTTTAAAACTGTGATGATATTATTCTAATTTGTATATCGATATTATTTATATATTAGGTCTTCAGTCAAAGCTTATTAAATTTCGTAATGGTAATCAACGGTACATGCAAGTTTTTCTTAACTCGACCTTGAGTTGTTTCATTCAAATATACTTGTGGTTAATCATTACTGATTGCCATATCTATGAATTATTTATTCGCACTCTGTGCATATTGCATGTAATAATTAGGTATAAAAGGTTGATCACCTTCAATACCATTTGGTCCAGATATAATTGCTATGTTCATGTTCAATGTTTGTTCAGCTATGAAAGTTTGTTTATGCTAGTTCACAATTATATTGTTGAATGTTAGCCATCTATTATTTAAATTCTTTCAATCATGATATATCCTCAATTAAACTTATACTTGTTGGGCAAACTTATTGCTCACCCTTGCTATATCATGATAAACATTGCAGATTAAGATGAATGCATCGGATACAAGGAAAGATCAAAGACAGATCCATCTTTAGTTTATGCGTGCAGCTAGATTTGTAACAGTAATGTATGATAATAACATTGTATGTTAGATAGGATATTGATTCAAGTATTATGTGAAGGTTCTCGACCTTGGGGTAATGTATAAAGTTTAATGTATAAACAATTTATGTTTATATCTTCTGTAATAGTTATAGAATTAGTATACCAGATCCATGGTGATTTGGGACCCAAATTTAGGAATGCTATAGTTGGTATCAAAGCTGTAGGTTATGAACCTTAGGTAGGAATACCTAAGACCAATAACCGCAATGATTAGGATTAGGACTAACTCAAATAAAGTTAGTGAGTCGGTAAGATTCAAAGACGAATCTCGGTGATTTATAAAGATACGGAGTTCCCTAACTCTGATAATAAAGTTGAACAATAGTGATGAATAGATAGAGTCTAAAAGACTAAAAGTACAGGGACAGAAGATCGTAAAACAAAACGATCATAATATAGAAATGAATCGAAATATAGACGATGAGATCACCCCGTGATCTGATAAGGTGATAGCAGGGAAAAGAATCAATCTAATGATCGAAAAGTTTACAGCAAGATTGCTGTGTGCTAGTTGTACTATGAATTGGTATAGATTCAGGAAAGGATTATGAATACGGATTAAATGAAATTCGTATTGAGAAGGGAATTAGGATTAAGTGGGAATTATGAAATGTTTGTGTCGTGCTATTTGCTATATACATGTTAAGAGGGTGATTCCTTCCTCATGTGTATAACAGATAGATAAGTTATAGTTAGAGACTATAAGGTTAAGTACGAGTTCTTAAAACTCATACTTATGTTGCGTTCGTGACTCATTGTTATATGAAATGTTTATGAACCCCATAGTGAATGGACGCCAAAGGTCTGACTATGACAAGTTCTTAAACTCATATAATTATGGAAAGTTCATGAACTCATAAGTGTAGTCTGACGAACTGGGTATAGTTTTGTGTGAATGGAGTATTAAGGATAATAGGAATAGATAGACTGTTTAAGCAAATGATTATTAGTCGAGACATAGGTTTTCCTAATCTCTTAGCTATGCTAGACTTGAATTTTTGATATCAAGCTAAATAAGCACTATGTGTTTTTGAAAAAAAAATAAAAATTATTCTCAACTCTTGGTGACCATTGTGTATGAGTGGACTTCAGGCCACCGACACATCGTTACTTGTTGAGGTAATAAAACTATGACGCCCCCAAATCCGGGTTACCTGACCCCCGAGTTTGGTGCTCACGATCCATAATATAATACCATCTAACTACCCATTCAAATTATAAATAGGAATACATAACTCATTAACATATGTTGTTAATACATAAGTCCCAGGTTCACTAACCTTAACATTACAGAAATACCCCTTAGATATACGAAAAGGGTTTACAATACAATACAACATAATAATAATATTGTTCATCATAACTAATTTATCATTATACATTTTCCTTTGTTCTTCTTCGGAACACCTTCTGCAACTTCGTCCCTAGCTGAAAAGTTTTATTTAACAAGGGTGAGCAACAAGTTTACTCCACAAGTTAAGACATACAATAAATGTATATGAATAAATAACAAGTCTTCTCACATTCTATACAACAATAATCTGAATATAAAAGAGTACAACGCTTTCAAGGTTTTCTACGATATTCAAATGAATAATCAAGAATTAATTCTACGAATTAGCAAAGTGGAATGTTTTCCAGATTTATGCTGAGCGATCCGTTGGATCTTGAACTTCTCTTTTCGGGTATATATTAAAGTTTTACTTTGACATATACGCATGTGTATCAGATAACCATAAAGATTAAATCATACCCCTCTGCAAGTACTTAGAGCCGGCCAACTCCTTGTACCCTATATTATGCATAATACTTAAGTCGCGCGCAATGGTCGAATAAACGACTAAAAATGTTCCCTTTATATAAAAGGTTGTTCTTCTCAGTCTCAGAATCAAGATTTGATTTAACAACGAAATTCAATGATTTCAATATCTAATCACTCATCTTCTCTTCTCTTCTTAAACCTATCAAGTTTTCTTTTTCGATCTAGTCGATATAACTGGCATTGATCTATCAATAATAATTTAAATTCTCTTATCTTCTCTTCTCGAACCTATCAAGTTCTAACAAATGTTCGTCTAGCCAGAATAATTAGCTAAGACATTTCTCAACATAATTCGACAATAAACATGAATTATTTGTACTATCAATTCTATCTTCTACGAATATGAATATCCAACAATAGTTATTCTACAAATATATATTTTTCGAATCAGTAATTCAATTTGAATTATTAAACATGCACTAACTGCGAATAATCAACAATAAATCCCTGGACGTGGTATAATTAGTAATAATTAACCACTATAATAATTGAATGAATATAACTCAAGGTTGAGTTAGGAAACTTGCCTTCTCCGCTGATTACAGCTACACAATAAACTTATCTGCGTTTGAAAGACCTATAACCAATAATATTGGTCTCACAATTAGTACAATATTTCATAACACGTAACATTGTAATTCACAGTCAAACTTCTCCTAGGCACATTACCACATAGCCACATCAGTGTTTATAATCTATATAAACACTTAACAAGTCTAACTATTTTGGTCTGGTTGGACTTCGAACCATTCTCGGTGTTCTGGTCACCCTATCCGACAATTAACACATTTATTGTCAATTAAATTCGGTTTCTAAGCTTCAATATTAATTTAGATAAGTCATATATCATTTATAATATTTTTCAGAAGCTTTAAATAATTTATAAGCAATTATTATAATTTATAATAATTTTTCAAACACCTAAATCATTTTTAGATTATTTAATTATCAAATAATCTTATCATCATTAATATTTAATAATATAAAAATATTAATTTTATATTTGTCAAAATATTAAAGTTATTATTAATAACTTAAAATATTTTTAAATCATCAATATTCTACTTAAATGATTTTTAAAGTAATTAAAATCATTTTTAAATCATCACCATTAATAGTTAAATATTAATGAAATTATTATCCAAATATTAAAAGTCATTAATTATAACTTCAAATATTTTTAAACATTTTTCTCATTTTTAAATGATTTTTAAATCAATAAAACCATTTTAATTTATTTATTTAATATAATAATTAAATAAATTTATTATCATTAATATTAATTTATTAATGAGAATTCTCCAAAATATTGAAAATTATATTTTATAATTTAAAATATTTTCCAACACTTTATTCTCATTTAAAAATGATTTTTAAATCAATAAAATCATTTTTAACTTATTTATTTAATTTAATAATTAAATAAATCTAATATCATTAATATTAATTTATTAATGAAAATTCTCCAAAAAATATTAAAAGTCACATTTTATAATGCAAAATATTTTTAAATACATTATTCTTATTTAAAATGATTTTTCATAATATTAAGTCATTTTTTTCTAATTTATTTAACACACTAATTAAATAAATTAAATATCATTAATATCCAAATAATTATAAATATTAATGGAAAATGTCCCAAATAATTAAAAGTTATTTTTCAGAATTTAAAATGATTTTTAAAACTATTTTTTGTAATTTTTAGAATTTATTTTCTATTTTTAAGTAATTTCCGAAAAAATCAGAAATTAGAAAATAAATAAACCATCGTTATAGCTTATAGCTACACTTGTCTGTCGTCTTAGGCGTTCTTGAGCCTCAAGAACTTTGTCGAGACCGATCTCAGTACGCACGCGTTTTTGGGCTTTGATTCTCGATATATTACGTATTACAGGCCAACTTAAACCTCGATCGTGTAGTGTTTATGTAACACTATACTAATCAATTATCATCTAGGTCACAACTCATCACAACAAAAAGATTTAGCCATCCAAAGTCTCTGTCAGATCGATCCTGGGTTTTCCAGAAACCCAGGTAGCTCAACTGGTCATTTTCTAGATCCTTTTACGTTAGGTTCTGTTCATGCTTCGAGTGATCTAATGGTTCAAAGATGTAGTGCTTATGTCAACGAACAATAATGTAACAACATATCAGACAAACAATAACACGATCACAAGTTCTTAACCGGCCAAATCTTGTCAGAGAAACGTGTTCTTCCCATTTCTGGAAATTCTAGAAGCTGTAAATCAAGGTCGAGTTGCCTAGTTTGACCACCTAATCTGATCAATATGTTGATGTTTTAAGCGGTCTAAAGACCCAGATCTATAGTCCATTATACAGGATACAACATGGTTACAAACCAAACATCAAACAACCTAAACCCTGTTAGATTCGAGCCTCACACAAAGTTGTCAGACGCTGTAAAAGGCTTTCTGGGTTACCCAGAAAGTTCATGGTCATGCCCGGTCAACGGGTTTTTACCATGAATAACTTCAAATCCAGACATCAAATGATATTACTTCCACTTGCAGAATAAAGACCACATACCAGGCTACTAATTACAACTTTAAAACATCAAAAACAACAAACGAACAAGAATCTGTGGCTCTTGACATTAGCTTGTCAGACCACAAATTTTGTTCTTGGATGATTTTGAAAAACACCATTTTAAAGCCATTTGATGATATGGATCCATCATGGATCATCATAGATCAACTAAAAACACCTTTTCACACAAACATAAACACAAAAACACAAAATTTGTCTTAGCAACTTGGATCAAAATAGGTTTTAGGTTTATACCTTCTTTCTTCAAATCTTAGAACTTGGCTCTCCAAATCTGATCTAGGTGATCAAGTGAGTGTTTAAGGGACTGGTTTACTCAAGGAATTCAGATGTTTAGATGAGAGAGAGAGAGAGTAGGTGAGAGCAAGATAGCAAAATGAATAAATTTTGAAACTTTCTCTCTCTTTATCACTTAAGTATTTGATTCAATGAATGCACACATGCTAGGTGGCGATTTTTTTTGATCAGTTTTTGGCTGAGATGAAAGTCAATTGATTGCCTTTAGTTGGTCAACAACTAAAGGTTGTGCAATATTTACAAGTTATCTCATTAAAAATGTAAAAAGGGTATTTTTGTCATTTGCATTCTAAATTTAATGGCATACATTGAATTTGTCACACCCTTAGGGTTTAACCCTAAGGTTCTAACCCTTAGGTTTTAAATACTCCAATTCTAGAATTTTCTAATTAGGGTTTAAAAATAAAAAATTAAGATTTTTGAAAATATAATTAGGGTTTTAAATAGAAATTAATATTTCTAAAGTATAATTAGGGTTTCCTAATTATATTAACACATAATAATTACTTTAGGCTTGCTAATTAGGATTAGGGTTTCCTAATTAGGGTTTTAATTAGAAAAATAAAATTTCTAAATTATAATTAGGGTTTGTAAAATAGAAATTAAGATAACTAAAATATAATTAGGGTTTTCTAATCATATTTAATTTTAATAAACACATTATACTTACTAATTAGGATTAGGGTTTTAGGATTCCCAAATTTAAAATTAGGGTTTTTCGGCTTTCGATTAGGGTTTCTAACGGTACGTTAGGGTTTTTAATCCTGAGATTAGGGTTTCTAATCTCTTATTAGGGTTTATAATTTTAAACCTTATCTGATCAATCATTGATCAATAAATCTATTTGGTACAAACACATACTCATTAATATAATTATATTTTCTATCGAATCCCTTTCCAGAAATTAGGGTTAAGGTTTCTAAAGCGGTTAAACACAACTCTTCTCTAAATTTATTAGTCAATACACAAATTAACCTTCTTGAGACTCGTATCAAAGATACACAGTACAATATTAACAGTCAATATTAAATAAAAAAAAATTTATTCGTAAAATTTGGATTATTCGAAATCTCGGGTTATCACAAAAATAGATTTGTAATGATTTTTGAACGGTTTAAAGTATAGTCTATGCTACTTATTTCGGCTAGACGATAATGATTTGAAATATCAAAATATTTTTTTTATCACTTATGTACCATGTAACCTGGTGCAGAGATGATAAAAAGTTGATGGAATTATAAATGCAGGAATACTTAGTGTTGAATTTGATCTAAAATCGTTGTTCCACTATTGTATGATGTGTTATGACAAAGTCACTCGATGACGGCATCCTCAAACAGCCTGTTAATACAGTACGACATCATGACGTCATTTTTAAACAATTTTCAAAATTTTAATTTGTCAACGGGGCTTTGGCTACACACATTCATATTTCAATTGAAATTGATTATTGATATGAGTCTAAGCTATTAGATTAGGCTAGACCAACGTTTATAAAATCTTAAGCGTTCTTTGAAAACATTTCCGAACCAAATTGATTTTGGTGCGGAATTCGATAAGACTGAGGTAAAATTTTTGTGCCTATGGTAGTGACGATCAAACCAGTATTATTGGGCCAGTACTGGGCATTCCAGGCTAATCACCCTCTGTGTCTTCAGGGTATGATGGTTTGCAGATGAATTTCTATAAAACCTTTTCGAAAATGAAAATTCATGGTCTATATGACTCCTCAGCACGATTTCAAAATTTTAAATCTTGTGAGTGATGTTGTGGGTAGCATGTGGTGATGAGTATGAAAGGTATAAGGTGTAAGTTGAATTTATGGGACGAAATTCTTAGAGGAAGGGGTGAATGTGACGACCCGAGAATTTAGAAAATTATTTAAATCTTAAAAGATTGAATAAAGGTTAAATAATGGACCTAGACTGGAAATAGAGTTTGTGTGACACCCCCAAATCCGGGCACTTCAATCCCACAGATTTGGTGTTCACTGTCCAATTAAATCATAATTAACTACCCATATACAAAAGATATAATTAAACTCAAAAGTTTAAACAATCTATCTCCTATTAAAGGGTTACATAATCTAAAATAAATCTCAGGTCATCTAACCTTTATTACAATCATCAGCGGAAAAATTAAAACATAATCGTAATTAAATCTATTACATAAGCTTCATAAATATAAGATAAATTAAACGTTGTCGTCTAATCAAGCACTTTGTCCTTGCCCTTGCTTGTAGAAAACTCTTCAAACTTCTTAACTTCATCTGCATTGTTTTGTGCAAGAGTGAGCAAACAATTGCCCATAAGAAGGATAATATACAATAACGGTTTATGTATGATAATTCATTGAGTTTTCAATGGTAAAGTATTCTTACCGGAATAATAAACTTTAATTCAACAACTATGAGTTCAAAGGAATAATGAACTTAAATTAACAATAGATATCAACATCAAAGAATACACTGAGGGTCACAAGACCACGAACTATACTCTAGGTTTTCAAGTATTTCTACTTTAACCTTTAACAGTCTAAAAGACTATAATCATCATCTATGTCCTAGGTTAACAGGTGTTTCTACTATAACCTTTAACTATCTAAACGACTATATGGACCATCATCCCGTACTCCAGGTGATCAGCCCTTTATACTATGTATTGCGCAAACATTTTAACGCTATTGCGTATTTCTAAAATAATCCCCTAATAATAGGGTTGTTCATCTTAGCTTAGATTATCAGGTTCCGAACCAAATGAAGTTGGGTTGGGAATTAGCTTCCTAGTAATTCTACATCTTTAGAATGCTCATCAACCAAGTACTGGTTGAATCAGATAGAAACAAATAACTATTCAAGAGTTTGATTATAATATCTTCATGAACAAGGTATATCGATGAATCAATAAGAGCTAGAGTATTAACAATTTCTAAATTGAACAAATGTTATCATTGACAACATGCTTTCAAAATTTGTGTGAGTACATATGCAAACCAAAGGAAGTTTGATTTGGGTTAACTTCAAGGGTAATTTAGAGTTTAGAACATTCATCAACTAAGGATTAATTAAATTGGTAAAGAATCGCTAGAGAACTTAGAGTTCGGTACAATAATGTAGGATAGTACAATGACATTGGAGAACGAAGATCAAACAACAGTTATTAGTAGCTGAATAAACACATTTCTTACAACAACATTACAGACTTTGAATAACCAAAGTAACCTCGTTTGGAATAAAGAAATAAATATTAACTAACTTGCTCAACAATAAATGAGGGTTAAAGAACTCGCATGACAATAAATCATTAAACAAGAGATTAGAGATAGAGGATTTGCATAAGTATAACATAACAGTGAAAAGTAACCTTGCTGGATAATAAAGTAGCAAAGGTTAGAAAACTTGCCTCTTGCGTAAGCTATACAATTACAACTCACGTACTCCAATATCCTACACATAGGTTTAGAACCACAATACCTATTAGATATGCTAACATACCATAACATGTACATTTCTTGCTAAGCTTATCATTTTAGCACAAGCCTTATGCTACTATACAAATATCAGGAATTTCAAGTGTTAACCTTCACAACACCTGTTTACTAATTATCATGCTCATTAAGTCTAATATGGCACGTTCATTACTTACTAATCATTTTCAAAGTTGAAATCATCAATGCATGACACAGTTATGTTTTAACCTCCATGTTATATGTTTAACTCCTCAACACAACCTTAAACTAAGCTATACTGGTGTTACAAAGTCTGCAGCAATAGCAGACCTCCTTTATCTCAGAGCGAGGGTATGGCGCTTATGCTGCGCCATACACAAGCTCACGATCCAAAGCGAAACTTGCATGTAGGTGACAGAGACGTAGAAACTAGCGATGAGCAATGGCAGAGCTTTAGCCCAACAAATACAAATTTCACCCAACAAACAGTGAAATTAACAAGTAAAATAAGTATACTGTCAGGAATAAACATATGAATGATATTCTTATTTACACATGATTTGATTATGATATATATATGAATCAATATGCAAGTATGTTTTCATTAAGAAAAGCTGTAAAGTCCTTTGATAGATAATAGAAACATGTGTACAAGGACTTAGAATGAATTGATTAAGTATGTTAGGATTGATCCTACATAAGCAAAACAGCTTTGTAAAGTCCTTATAAAGAAATGATGTACAAGGACTATAAATATAGAAAGATCAAGTGTGTTAGGTTGATCTTATGATGTAATAGATAGGCTTGTCTGATCGTCGAACACTGTACAAGAAATTGTAGTCTGCCAGGAGAGTCAAGGAAAACTCGAGAGCTGTCGAGGCAGAATCGTAGTCTGCAAAATAGTAGATCTCGGAGTTCGTAGACTGCCAGGAGAGATGAGGAAGGATCGTAGTGTGTCGAGTAGAACTTCCTCGGGGATAGAAAGTCTCTTTGAGGAAGTCATGTTCGAATCGTATGAGATGTACCGCCACAAGCCGAATAGAACATCTGCTGAAGCCAAGTCAGAAACGTAGACTATACTCGGAGTCGTAGAGTCTACCAATGCCAAAGCCAAGTCAAGGATCGTAGACTACACTCGAGGTCGTAGAGTCTACTGATGCCGAAGCCATGTCAAGGATCGTAGACTACACTCTGAGTTCGTAGAGTCTATTGATTACATGCAGAGATCGTAGTCGAGCTATATCAGATGAAGACATCGAGCACAAAGATAGAAATCGTAGAGTGTCAAGATCTGATCCCGAAGTCGTAGTGTCTGCACAGCCAAAGCTGAATCGTAGAGTGCTCAACTATGACCTCAACATATGTGCTCACAATGCCAAGGCAGAATTGTAGAGCAAATAGGATTCTCAACTAATGAGCACTCCCAGAATATCCAAAGGAATAAAGCCTCTGGTTGGCACTGCAAAGATACATCTCACCTGAAGGAAACCGGAGAGCACTCAACAAATAGCATGCAAGCTAACAGAAGATCTAAGCACCAACCTAATCAGCATAAAGATTGAGTTGCAAAGCCATTCGAGATGAAGTCTTCCACAAGATGATCATAAGAAGACTTCAATTACTGACTAAGGAAAGTCAGCAAGTGCAATAGCTGTCAAGTGAACAGAAGACAACGATCTTAGAAGCAACCGAGATCGTAGTGTTTGCCAAACAAAGAAAGAACTGATGGAAAGTGAACCGAGATACTGGTTAGTCTCTAAAGAACAAGGCTAAAGTGATTAAGCGTAGGGTCAGTCCATTGATGATAAGTGAACGGGAGATCACAAGGAGAAAGCGAGCTGGACGCGCCACAAATCTGAAGTGTCTTGCTATTCAGAGGGGACCAGAGAAAGGAGTTCGGCCATCATTCTCTGAGAACAGTCGAAGCAAACAGAAGTATTGAAGCACTACACAATGGAAGGAAGAGGTGTACTACACTGGAGATCCAATCAACACTCTTCAAGATCGTAGTGTTAACTCTACTAGTCAATAAGCAACACTCAACAAGACACTACGATCAGGTCCAAAAAGACAAGCATCAGAATCGTAGAGTTCGAACACCTGAAGATTAAAGCATTGGCAACGGTTCAAACTGAAGGATGGTATTCGGACAAAAGCTTATTGAGAGCATCGAGGAATCAGAAGGAGGAAGTAAAGTCTTCGACCTACCCAATACATTAAAGTGACAACTCTAATGGGGTAGGTGAAACAGTAGACTGCAATGTCAGATAAAGTATGACATGTCACATCAGCAGTCTACCTCTGTCAACTCGAGATCTGTGAAGATATTTAAATAGCCTTCAACGACTACTTTCCAATGGAAGGATTGGGAAGGAGTATAAATCAGGAAGAGCTTTAAAGATCTAAGGTTGCTAGAGTTCTCGAGTTTGGAGTAACGGTGGACTGTTTAAAACCATGTGAAATAGTGAGTCCAAAGGCTCACTCTACGATCCACCAAGAACACTCAGGTACATGCAAAGGAAGAAGTAGAAGTGAGAGTTCTACTATGTAGAAGTGAAAGTTCTACTACAAGAAGAGTGTTCTGAACTGTCGAGAGAAAGAAGAGCATCATGTCATCTTGGTGTCCATCATGGGAAGACTCTAAGTACCATAGAGAAGAGCTCACAGTCATCTTAGCAAGTCCATCATGAGAAGACATCAAGTATCAAGAGGGGAGATCACAAACGTCATCATGGTGGCAAGCATGAGAAAGTTTCTAAGTACCTAGCAGAAGAACTTACAGTCATCTTGGAAACCTATCATGTGTAGCCATCATGTATCAAGAGGAAAGAACTTCAAGGCAGTCATCAAGGGATCATCCAAAGTGGTTGAGTAACTGAAGAAGCTGAGCATCATGCAACACTCAACTACACTTCAAGGATGATCACGCCTAAGTCGCTAATCATCAAGATGTCCAGAGCATGAAGACATCTTAGCAGCTCAGCACCAACTCCAACAAACCAACAAACAAACAAATAACAAAAGCTAGGGCCTGAGGGGTCCTTGTCCGAAGGGACTAAATGAAGCCAGGGCCAGAGGGGTCCTTGCCCGGAGGGACTAAACGAAGTTCCAAGCCTGTTGGGCTTGAAGAGTTCCTAGGGAACTAGAGGAGTCCCAAGGCTGCTGGCCTTGAAGAGTTCTTAGTGAACTAAAGTCCCAAGGCTGCTAGCCTTGAAGGAATCTTAG
The DNA here is from genome assembly GCA_020205615.1 of Panax quinquefolius. Lineage (NCBI taxonomy): Eukaryota > Viridiplantae > Streptophyta > Magnoliopsida > Apiales > Araliaceae > Panax > Panax quinquefolius. Next base: position 46,276,624 of record CM035151.1, on the reverse strand, counting down.
TGATTTAAGGCGCTGCCCTTCCTAAGTAGAAATCCTTCTAGTTGAAAGTAGAAGAGTGGATTAGGAGCTTGAGTCTCTGAACCACTTAAAACCCCTTGTGTCTTTTACATTATGTCATTTACATTATGTACTATAATTGCTATAACTGCTATGTATGTTCTAACTGCTTACAACCAAACTAACTCTACGAACAATGTATGTTTGATTATGAATATATCAATGAAGGGGGTCTTTTTACTTATTCCGCTGTGCTTGAAAAGATTCTTATGTTTGTCATCTGCTAATGTAATAGCAATACAAAATAAAAGAGAAAAGTATTTGAAATAAAAAGGATCTATTCAACCCCCCTTCTAGATCTATTGTGCTTACTGGGAACTAACAATTGGTATCAAAGCAGGTTCTCATGCTATATTAAAAAGCTAATCGCTTTGAGTCTGATTCCAGGCACAAACATTGTTCTAAACTTAGTTTAGTAGTAAGTAACTTGTTATATGCAGATGAGCTCACACGTTGGAAATACTGTGTATAGGTAAATGTGTATATACACCTGAAGTTGCTTAGATTGGTCCATGTTCTCGATTGCTACATCAACAAGACCAATCCCTGCCTTCAATCAATCTTGTAGTCTGAAGACCAGACGAGAAAGCTCAAGATACTTCAACGACAAAGAGTCAAGCATCCACCAGCCTGAAAGATGAAGAGGCCACACATGCTAAGAAATGCTTATCATGAGAAAAAGAAGATCTTCTCATACTTATGTCTGGCCAAACAGTAGCTGGGTGCAAACTTTGTAAACTAAAGGATGTTAAAGATTTTAATGCAGATATTCTCTTGGCCTACATCTTCAAGACCACGACTGATTGATTAAAGGCCAACACGAGCAACAAGCTGTCAGGAGAAAATTTGAAGCTATGCACATCAATGCCTAAACTCAGTATATCTAAGATAAATGACTGTTAAGAGACTGACAGTAAAAAGGTACAGTTCCTCACTATTATACATGTGTACATCATTAATGCACCTTCTTATGAACCATAACAGTATTCTGTCAAGAAGTCATAATCCACCTAAAAAGGTGAAGAGAGAAAGTACCATGAGGATGGAAACTCAAATGTCTATTGTGACGCCCCCAAAATAGGTATATATAACCCATCTTAAGTCGCCAGATACAAGGTACTGAATACAAATACAACTTAATTATACAACAGTCGTGTGAAATACGATAAAACATAGGCTGTGAGTTTTAATACAAATATTGTCATCTAGATAATATCCACACTCAATGGAGTCCTCATTACATTTATTATCACACTATTTCACAGAATAGTGAGGACTACTAATGCACCATCTAGGACCATTACTCTGTTCCCCAACTAGTCCCAGCTACGTTCTCATTTCCTGAAGAGAACAGTGAAAGAAAGGGTGAGCTCAATTAGCCCAGTAAGAAATATTATGACTAAGATAATGCATAATAAATTATCAATAGCCTTCAACAGTACAACAACTGATAGAATATAATAGACAACAAGTTTTAGATCAAAAATTGCAGCGGAATAAGCAATCCATTAGAAGAGTCAAGTAAAGTATAAAATCTACTGTCTTCTATGATTTAAAATTTTTTCATCAACTTTATCGCTGAGACTCAGCTTAATAAATAAAATTGAATCATCCCTGCTCATAATCATGTAATCATCAATGGTCATGACAATACCAAATAATCCCTGGTCATAATCATACCAACAACTGTCCACCAATAAACTACAGGCCAATGAGGACTTTTACCACATCATTCGTCACATTACGGTCATGATTATACCGAATAATCCCTGGTCATAATCATACCAAGTCCATCTATGCACGTAAGCCAAAGATGACTTTCAACATAATATAAGCATGAGGATGATGACAATTCAATAAAACGGGTTCAAGAATAAATTTTAAAGATTTATAAGTTAATTTATCCTGAACTCAATAACGTCTAAATTGTCAACGGGATAACGCTTTGCTGCAAAGAAAATTCAAGAATGCTCAGAAGAATATTTTCATGAAAAGATACTGGATGAAGCGCAAATATCAAGGATATTCCACTAATTTCATGGAGTATAGAAGCCAAAGCTTTAACCAACTGAGTATAATATAATATATAAAACTGCAAATGGATTTTCACCCGCCATGCGGTAATCCACGTACACAAATCATTTCCACAATTTAATAAGTAATGAATACACATGATCATTCACTATGCATGTGGTAATCCACACAGACGGGTTATTCCAATAGAATAATAAAGAATGGAATAACAGAAGGATTCACCATGCGTGCGATAGAATGCACCGAAAGGTTATTCCCAACAGAATAATAAGTAATAGAACCAGGTCCGGCGTAAACGCACAGACAGGATATTCCGACAGAATAATAAAGAACGGAATATTAGAAGAATTTCACCATGTATGCGGTACTTTGCATAAATAGGTTATTCTAATAGAATAATAAGAATGGAATAACAGAAGAATTTCACCAAGTATAGGGTATTCCGCGTATACTTATTCTAATAGAATAATAAAGAATGGAATAATAGAAGTTCTCTTCATGAACAAGAAAGAAAGAATACCCCTTATGAGTACAACAAATAATATTCCCTACCTTAGAAAAACTGAATACTGAAGTAGTGAAGTAGCAGAATACTTTTCTTCTTTCTCTCTATAGTTTCTCTCTCTAGAGTTTCAATGAATTCGTAAGAAATAATGAAAGAATGAGCTTCTATTTATAGGAGAATGGACTGAATAGTAACTAATTCATGAACGATCCAGATTGATTTACTTTTAAACAGACGGTCCATATTGGTTTACTATTAAAACTTAAAGCAACGGTCCATACTGATTTACTATTAAAACTTTAAACCAGCGATCCATATTGATTTACTATTATACTTTCCACCAGCGGTCCATATTGATTTACTATTATATCTTCAACCAACGGTCTGAAAAATTAGCACATCTCCTCATGAAATAATATTGTACCCAAAAATGATTTGGACCGAACAGAAATATATCTTACAGGTGAATAGTACCCTATGAATAGTAACTCGTGAATAGTAACTCGTGAATAGTAACTCATGAATAGTAACTCGTGAATAGTAACTCGTGAATAGTACTCCGACACGAAAAGTGTCCCGAATACCCAATTGAACAATATAACCTCCCGACATCAATTATACTAACACAAATAAGTCCAACACAATGGAACTATAAAATTCATCTTTAATCAACATGAACTTATTCATCATTAATATTATAATTCACAATATTTAACAACCAGGTCGTTCCCAGGAAAGAGGGGGCTTTTTGATAAGGATTTCTCCTTATTGGCGCGCAATTAGGTGACCAAACCTCTCATTGACAGAACTTCTAGACATTGTCAATATTGCAAATAATAATATGAATAACTTTGTCGTCTCAATTATTGATTTAATAATATATCATATTATGTAGATGATACATTGTAACAATAATTAAATCAATAATATGAGAGATATGATGCAACAATTCATCGTAGCAATAATTGAGTATACCGAGTGACTTCTCACGACGCGATCAATAATCAATACCGTGTGTACTACTATGCAACCACGCGTATTCATCGTACTTTTTTCTTAGGGTAGTTCAACAGTTTTAACGGTAACACCTCTGCCGTTATTTTTATAGAAAGATATTTTTGTCTTTTTCTAACTACGACAATACTTTCGTTGTGGGGTCCACCAATGATTGTGCCGTCGTACGAATATTCCCTGTTAAAACGAATATTCCCCGACCAATCGAATATTATATAACCACTTACTTACTTTGCAAAATTTGTAAATAGTACCCACAACTATAACATTATATCAAATCCACACCATAATATTCAAAAATATATTTCGAGAAAATTATTCTTTATTCATAAAAGTTGAGGTCTTACAATCTCCCCTTCTTATGAAATTTCATCCTCGAAATTAGGGTACATACCTGGTATGTCGAAGAGATGAGGATACCTTGACTTCATCTCAGATTCTAACTCCCAAGTCATTTCCTCCACATCGTGGTTTCTCCACAAAACTTTGACTTGAGGTATAATCTTGGAGCGTAGAACATGATCCTTCTTATCCAAGATTTTAACAGGCAACTCTTCATACGCTAAATCTTCCTCTATCTCGTCTGGTTCTAACTCAATAATGTGGTTCGGGTCTTTCACATATTTATGTAACATAGATATGTGAAAAATGTTATGAACACGAGACATACTTGGCGGTAAGGCGAGTCTATAAGCCACAGTTCCTACTCCCTCGAGAATTAAAAATGGGCCAATGAATCTAGGATTGAGCTTTCCTCTCTTTCCAAATCTCATAACTCCTTTCTATGGAGCAACACGTAACAACACATGATCTCCAATATCGAATTCTACGTCCTTTCGATGAAGATCAGCATAACTCTTTTGTCGATCTTGTGAAGTTTTTATACGTTGTCGGATCGTTTGAATCTTTTTTGTAGTCATACGTACCAACTCCGGTCCCAACAACGTTGCTTCACCCACCTCATCCTAGCATACTGAAGAACTACACTTTCTCCCATACAACGCCTCAAATGGAGCCATGCTAATACTTGCTTGATAACTGTTGTTGTAGGAAAACTCCACCAATGGTAAGGACACAGAGTCTTAATAGATCTTCAAGAGTTTGAATAGTCCTCTCTGACTGCCCGTCCGTCTGAGGATGATATTGTTGCCTCTTTTTTAGTCTTAACAAAAGAGCTCTAACTCATGCAAGTATACATGCGTCAACAAGTAATATAGAGCAAGTAAAGTATCGATCCCACAGAGAAAGTTGTTTAACTTAAACTACGATTCATTAATTAATTCACTATATTTATATACTCAAACTAATGACAAAACTTGGTTTGTTCTCGAATTGTATATAACAACTGAAACAATAATAACGATAGAATAAATGATCTTGGAACTAATGGGATCCTAACTTCAGTTAATACTTCACTTAATCACCACTATCATGCATGACTTGTTCACATATCACAAGAAAGTAGCCAAGAACACTAAAAGAGTATTAGCCATTTTTTAATGCACTGAGAGCTACTTACACAGTATCCACAGATGATAGACTCTATGTAATCATCAATATAACCAAAATCACTATATGTCTATGTGAAATTGCAAATATATTGATTTTAAGTTTAAGCCCTTATTCTAACTTATACGGTAAAACAATATGTCTATTTGGTTCACGAAATATATAAGCCATATAACACAACCCTATATACGTATACTATCATGATTACAGTCCATATTTGCATGTTCATTGTCAATTCCATAAAAATACTGAAACAAATGGTGATCAAGCATTCATACATGCAAAACAATCATGACAGACATCCCATATGATATGCAAAACAAACCAACATTTAAGCATGCAATCAAACTACATATTAAAATTCGTTAGAATCCCATAATGGAATTTAGTTCATGACTGAACCAAAAGCCATTATGGGATCAAATCTAAACATGGTCAATAAACGACAATTGAAAGATGAAAGATAAAACTATCAAACCTAATTGCTGAATATAAATCAATATTCAGATCCTCATAAGAATCCAGCAAAACTAATATTAATAATCCACTCTGGTAGAAAATCCCAAGAAGGAGTATAAAAGTAGAGCTGTGGCCTCCTTCTACGTTGGAATCTCCCCAGAGAGTAAACCCTAATTACGATCTAAAGATACGTGAAAAACTTAATAAAATGTCAAGTGATACCCCGACACGATCCAGAATCGCGTTTTAAATCAATTACAACCTTTAAAAATTGGAAATAAAATAAAACAAGTCGCCACTTTGGCTTGCATGGCCTCACAAGGCCTCTCCTCACTCTATTGATATTCTTGCGGTCGCGAGACTTGCAGTAAGTTTGTCTGTTCAGTCGATCTCGCGCGCGGGCGCGCGTTCCCTGGGCTTTTCCTTTTCGCGGCTGCTCATCTTGCAGTAGGTTCTCCTAGTTTGGCTGGGAACTCGCGCGGGCGCCCGCCTCCAAGCTATCTTTGCCGCGCAGCTTGCAGTTGTTGTCTTCTGATCCTGCTCCTTAGCTTGGTTTTGCAATGTTGCTGCTGCTACTGACATGTCCTATGTGTATCCATGCTTGTCCATCCATGCTTCACTCAATCCTACACACATCCTATCTTTTGCCTTGCCTCTTCCTTCCATTAGCCTCGTGCCCGATATCACCACCAAATTAGGCTAATTCCTGCACTTATTCACCAAAAGGAGTTTTAAGTATGCGAAATGCAAATTATCATGAAATGCAGCTAAAACAGACTAAAATATACTTGAGATGGGCATAGTTCGCATTAATTTGTACTCCATAAGTAGGTGTAAATCCTACTTATCAAATACCCCCAAACTTGAATCATTGCTTGTCCTCAAGTAATGCATACAAATGAATAATAAAAATGCAACTATATTACTATGCAACTAATTCTCACATTGTCCCAACCATCATAGAAATTCAATCCAATTTGCCTCATCGATTTTTTTTTCTTTCTAGATTCAAGAATACAGATTCAAATCAAACTGCAGGCATAATGTCATATACTCATAGAATTCAAAAATGCTATACAGATGCTGTGTGTGTGTGTTGTGTTCACCCAATACTTGATTTAGGTGTAGAATGCTCATGCTATCTTGCTCAAACCAGAAAAATTATAGCTTAAGTCAAGACTTATGTATATATATGCGACTATATTCCAACATATTAAAATAAGCTAAGGTTCAACAATGGGCTTAACTGCTTTATTCTACTCACGAGGGCGAATTTCACACTTTCTCGTGATGTTTATTGCTAATTTTCTTTTCTTTTCTTTTCTTTCTTTTTCTTCATGACTGTGCAATATCTTACTCCATTAGGCACACTGCTAGCCCTTAGCGAGCTTTCGACCAATGACTCCCAGACCATGAAAGACCTTAGGGCACTAGGTGTAGAGACAATCCCTTCGGGCGTACTTACTCAAGTAGCCAGGGCCCCGAAATAAGACTAACCATGTTATTTTTACTTTTCTTTTTTTTTTCTCATTTTTTTTATACACAGATACCCATGTTTTCCCAAAGTTTAAAAATCGATGTTTTATACAGTCTAAAAGTCACTTTTTTACACATTTCTCTTTTTAACACTACATTTTCCTATCGAGCAATGCACACGTACTTCTTATACCTACAAGTGCTTGTGAACACATTTGTGCAAACCGAGAGCATTTAAACAGCATTACGAATTTCATTGTATAAAACGTTATATCTTAGCTCATGTTATCCACAATATTCAGAAACATTTAAAAACTTCACTCTCATCATTGGCTAGACAAAAATTTCTATACGGTAAGAACTCTGAGGTATTCAATTATACATGCAATGATATGCTAAAATGTAATCTAACATGTAATAAAAATTAATTAACCATGCAAAACTATATGCAAAACTAAAAATACTATGGTGTGGCTTTGATATAATGATATAGTTGTAGGTAGTATTTATAAATTTTGCAAAGTATGCAAGTTGTCATATTTTATTCGATTGGTCGGGGAATATTTATTTTATCAGGGAATATTCGTGCAACGACACAATCATTGGTGGACCCCGCAACGGAATTATTGTCGGAATGAGAAAACGACAAAAATATTTTATTAAAAATAACGGCTGAAGTTTTACCGTTAATAATGTTAAACTATTCTCGGTAGTAAAAATACGATGAATACGTGTAGTTGCATAGTAGTACATGGTATTGATTATTGATGCTTATGTGATAAGTCACCTCGGTTTTGTTTTATTGGTATTATTAATGTAATAAAATAGAATACTTTTATAAAGTTATTCTATAAATAGAATATATTATATTCTATTATGCATAGTGTTGCATAATTGTCTCATATAGTATTTTGTATAGTAAAATCTTTTTATATAAAATGTAATACTTTTATAAAGTTATTCAATAAATAGAATATATTATATTTTATTACGATAGTGTTGCATAGTGCCTGTGATAGTGCTGCGATAGTGTTTTGCATAGTAAAATCTTTTTTATATAAAATGTATAATACTTTTATAAAGTTATCTATTTTATTAGACAATAATTAGAATATATTATATTTTATTATGCATAGTATTTGTATAGTGCCTGCATAGTGTTTGCATAGTAAAATCTTTTATAAAGTTATTCGTTTTAATAGATTATAAATAGAATATATTATATTTTATTTAAAAGATTTTGCTTTAAATATGGACCGTCAGATTAAAGTAAATCAATCTGGACCGTTCATGAGTTAGTTACTATGCAGTCCATTTTTTCTATAAATAGAAGCTCATTCCTTCATTATTTTCTTACGAATTCACTGAAACTCTAGAGAGATAAACTATAGAGAGAAAGAAGAAAGTATTTTGCTACTTCACTACTTATATATCCAGTACTCTTTTTCTTAAGGTAGGAAATATTATTTGTTGTACTCATAAGGGGTGTTATTCTTTTGTATTCATGAAGAGAACTTATGTTATTCCATTCTTTATTATTCTGTTGGAATAACCTGTATATGCGGGTTACCTTATACTTGGTGACATTCTTCTATTATTCCGTCTTTACTATTCTGTTGGAATATTCTCGTCATGCGTTTTACGCATTTGATTCGATTCCGCTCTTTATTATTCTCGTTGGAATATCATATCGTGCCTTTTACGCGGACCGGTTCCGTCTTTATTATTATTATTCGTTGGAATATCCATGCATGCGCGCTTTATGGGACCGATTTAAAATCTTATTAGTATTCTCATTGGAATAACACATACGCGGTACCGCATGCATGGTGATTTCTGTTGTTATTCCATTCTTTATTATTCTATTGGAACATCCTGTCGGTGCGAATTTCGCCTGACCTGGTTCCGTTATTTAGTATTTTGTTGGAATAACCTGTCTATGCGAAGTACCGCATGCATGGTGATTTATTTTGTTATTCCATTCTTTATTATACTTAGTTGGTTAAAGTTTTGACTTCTATACTCCATGAAATTAGTGGAATATCCTTGATAATTGCGCTTCATCCAGTATCGTTTCATGGAAATATTCTTTTGAGCATTCTTGAATTTTACTCGACAAAGCAGTATCATGTTGACAATTTAGACGTTATTAGTTCTTGGACAAATTAATTCTTGAACTTGTTTTATTGAATTCTTATATCATTGTCATCATCCTCATATTTATATTTTTTGAAAGTCATCGGGCTCAGTAGTGCATAGATGGACTTGGTATGATTATGACCAAGGATTATTGATTGTAATCATGGACCGTAATGTTACAAATGATGTGGTAAAAGTCCTCATTGGCTCAGAGTGCATTGATGGACGATTGTTGGCATGATCATAACCATTAATGAATACAGATATTCTTGGCCCGTAGTGCATGGATAATTGTGGTCGTGATACTAAAGAATATCTTTTGGTCGATAAAGTGCGGGGTGATTCGATGATGTGGATTATTTATTGTCGAGTCCGCCGATAAAAGTGATGAAAAATCTTTTAAATCGTAAAAGATAGTAGATTTTATTCTCTACTTGACTCTTTTAATGGATTACTTGTTCGCTGCAGCTTAAACTTGATGTTTGTTATATTGTATCGTTTAACATCATTTAAGGCTAATGATAATTTATTTCGTATTATCTTAGTCATAATATTTCTTCTTTGGGCTAGTTGAGCTCACCTTTTCTTTCTTTTCCTTTATTCTCTTGTGAAATGAGAATATATTTGGAATGAGTCGGGGAGCGGAGTGATGGTCCTAGATGGTGCATTAGTAGTCCTCACTATTCTGTGAAATAGTGTGATAATAATTGTAATGAGGACTCCTTTTGAGTTTGTATACTCTCTAGTAGACAATATTTGTATTCAAACTCATAGTTTATGTTTTGTCGTATTGTACACGACAGTTGTATTTGAATTCTGTACCATGTATCTGGCGACTCAAGATGGGTGATGTATACCTAATTTTGGGGGCGTCACATTTGGTATCAAAGCTTAGGGATATGATCCCTGGCTAGGATGTGAGAATAGAACTAGAAGGGGAGAGACGGGGAATTCCTTCGCTAGTATGACCTACCTAAGTTTATTTGATATTTAATTGGTCGGTCAGAGTATAGAGATAATATATGATATGTTAATTAACCCTTATTTTGTGGCAGCATTTGAAAATGGCATCTAAAAATGTTGAGATAAGCAATGGAGCATAGGAGACTGTTGATTTTCCACAGATCAATAATCAGGACAATGTGCAACAGGATGGTGATAATCCTCCTGTAAACAACAACACTGATCAATTGACGAACGACGATACGTTTAGGAGCTTTTTAGAATTCATGCAACATCATCGGTGGCGGCTCTGCTCATAATACAGGAGGAAACAATGGCAACCCACGGTTGGTCACTGCTAAGCAATTCAAGGAGCTGGGACCACCGGAGTTTTTAGGAAAGCCAGAACCACTTAAGGCGGAGACGTGATTAAAGCAGATCACCAAGATATTTGATGTCTCGGGATGCTCCGAGGAGCAAAAGGTTCCCTTTGCCACCTATATGTTGCGTGAAGAGGCAGATCACTGGTGGGAATCTATAAAACGTACGCATCCTGACGCACTCAAGATGTCTTGGGAGAAGTTCCAAGAGCTGTTCAATGACAAGTACTTTCTCGAAAGCATTCGTCACATGAAGGAGGTGGAATTTATCAAGTTGGAGCAAAACAACATGACCGTGTCGCAGTACGAAGCCAAGTTTGCCGAGTTGTCCCGATTTGCGTCCCACTTGGTTGATAATGAAGAGAGAATGACGCGGATGTTTTTAAGAGGTTTGAAGCCGGAGATACGTTAATATCTTATCTCTCATAAACTGTGTTTGTATTCAGATGTTGTTAATAGGGCTCAGTTATTGGAGCGCGATAATGAGTCAACCAAACCAAAAGAGAGCAGCCATCAAAATGATAATACTGGGGTGATACTTGATCATCAAAGCGGTGACAATAAGCATGGAGGGAATCAACATGTCAGAAATGGTAACCACTTCGGTGGTAATCATGGCCAAAACAATAAGAATGGACATTTCAAGGAGAGAAGGTTCAACAATGACGTAAAGACGTCGGCACCAGCACCCGTTTCAAAGGAAGAAGAACGACCACCGGTCGTATGTTTCAAATGCGGACATGAGGGACACATCCATCCAAACTGTACGTAGTAATCCAAAACGTGTTTTAATTGCGGAAGAGAAGGTCACCTAGCTCGATTTTGTCTTATGGTGAAGTCAATTCCAACTGGGATAATGATGGCAAAGGATGTCCCAGACAAGCTAAATCCAGTAGTTTAAGTGAGAGCGTTTGTCGAGGAACCCAAATGAAGTTATTATGGGTAAGTTAATGATAAACTCTTGCGAAGTTTATACCTTATTAGATACCAGTTCTATCCACTCTTTTATTTCACCTAGTTGTGTTCAATGTTTGAATTTAACTCTAGAGAAGTTAGACTTTGATATATCTGTTTAAACTCAGTTGGGAGAAACCTTCGTTACCTCCACTATTTATAAATCTTGTTCAAATCAACACTTTCACGTTACTTGTCAATCTTATCTCTTTGAAAATACTTGCCTTTGATGCGATTTTAGGAATTGATTGGTTAACTACTCATCATGCTTTTTGTATGGTTGTTAGCTTTCATACTCCTAACCAACCTGTTATGCGAATTCAAGCAACCAAACCACTAAAGTCAATCATTGTCATATCAAGCCATAAGTAAAGAGCCCCGGTCCTTTCGTTGTTAACTTCCTTGATTGGAATGCACAGAAGCCAGACTTTTTGTAGGCGACATCGTGAATGACAATGGCAAGTTGATAGGTATCAATGTGACGTACTATCCAAGTCTTTGATGAGGGTCATAGCTTTGAATGATATTTCTATTGTTAATAAATTTCCTGACGTATTCTTGAAGACTTCTTAGCCTACCCCTAGAGTGTGAAATCGAATTTTGTATTGACCCCAGTACAAAACCCATTTCTTAAACCCTCAAATATTTCTTCAACTAAAACGAACGTATAACGTGCCAAAGATGTTGACTCAAGCTGTTGAAGATTACGATCGCACTATTCAATACTATTGTGGGAAAACGAATGTGGTAGCTGATGTGTTGAGTAGAAGATCGGATGCGTTTATGAGTGCGATGTTGTTAACATAAAGACTCATTTCGTATAACTTACAAGTGATGAAGATAGAGTTAAAGACTCTAGGGACCCACGTGAAGATAACGAATATACGAGTAGAATTGACTTTAATCGATAAAGTTAAAGTCGCTCAAGCTACACACCCAGAGCTGATGAATGTGAAGAAGAAGGTTCAAGAGGGCGTTATTCTAGAAGCAATAATCAATGAAGAGAGGAAATCTCGACCCTCGATTTAATTGGCCCATTTGAAATTCTCGATGAAGTAGGAACTGTGGCCTATAGACTCGTTTTACCGCCAAGTATGTTGCGTGTTCAGAACGTTTTTTTTACATATCGAGGTTACGTAAATATGTGGATGACCCGAACCACATTATTAATTTAGAACCGGATGAGATAGCAAAAGATTTAACGTATGAGGAGATACGTGTTAACATCTTGGATAAGAAAAATCATATTCGATGCTAAAAGGTTATACCTCAAGAATTAGAATCTGAAATGAAGTTAAGGTATCTTCACCTCTTCGACATACCAGGTACGTACGTAAATTTCGAGGGCGAAATTTCATAAGGAGGGGAGATTGTGAGACCCCAGATTTTATGAATAAAGATTTTATTTTCTCGAAATATTTTTTTGAATATTATGGTGTGGATTTGATATAATGATATAATTGTGGGTAGTATTTATAAATTTTGCAAAGTATGCAAGTTGTCATATTATATTCGATTGGTCGGGGAATATTTATTTTATCAGGGAATATTCGTGCAACGATTAACAATCATTAGTGGACCTCATAATGTAATTATTGTCGGAATGAGAAAACGATAAAAATATTTTATTAAAAATAACGGCGGAAGTTTTACCGTTAATAATGTTGAACTACTCGGTAGTAAAAATACAGTAATACATGTGGTTGCATAGTAGCACACAGTATTGATTATTTATGCTTATGTGATAAGTCACTTAGTTTTGTTTTATTGGTATTATTAATGTAATAAAACAGAATACTTTTATAAAGTTATTCTATAAATAAAATATATTATATTCTATTATGCATAGTGTTGCATAGTGTCTGCATAGTGTTTTGTATAGTAAAATCTTTTTATATAAAATAGAACACTTTTATAAAGTTATTCTATAAATAAAATATATTATATTTTATTATGCATAGTGTCATATACTGCCTCGTGATACTGTCTCGCATAGTGTTTTGCATAGTAAAATTTTTTTATATAAAATGTAATACTTTTATAAAGTTATTTGTTTTATTAGACAATAATTAGAATATATTATATTTTATTATGCATAGTGTTTGCATAGTGTCTGCGCATAGTGTTTGCATAGTAAAATCTTTTATAAAGTTATTCTTTTTATTAGATTACAAATAGAATATATTATATTTTATTTAAAAGATTTTGCTTTTAAATATGGACCGTCGATTAAAGTAAATCAACTGGACCGTTCATGAGTTAGTTACTATGCAATCCATTTTTTCTATAAATAAGCTCATTCCTTCATTATTTTCTTTTAATTCTTTGAAACTACAGAGATAAACTATAGAGAGAAAGAAGAAAGTATTCTGATACTTCACATCTTATATATCCAGTACTCTTCTTCTTAAGGTAGGGAATATTATTTGTTGTACTCGTAAGGGGTGTTATTCTTTTGTATTCATGAAGAGAACTTATGTTATTCCATTCTTTATTATTCATTGGAATAACTTGATATCTCATGAGCTACCCTATACTTGGTGACATTCTTCTATTATTCCGTCATTACTATTCTATTGGAATATATCTCATGCATGCGTTTTACGGACCGATTAATCTTTATTATTACATTGGAATATCACGTATACATTCATTTTACGTGGGACTGGTTCCATCTTTATTATTATTACATTGGAATATTACGTGCATGCGTTTTTACGTTGGACTGGTTAAAATCTTTATTGGTATTACATTTGAATAACTTTGCTCATGCCAAATACCGCATGCATGGTGATTTCGTTATTATTCCATTCTTTATTATTACGTTGGAACATCCCGCCTATGCTTTACGCGTGACCGGTTCCGTTATTTAGTATTATGTTGGAATAACTTCGTCTATCTGGCACCGCATGCATGGTGATTTCTTTTGTTATTCCATTCTTTATTATACTCGGTTGGTTAAAGGTTTGACTTCTATACTCCATGAAATTAGTGGAATATCCTTGATATTTGCGCTTCATCCAAAGATCTTTTCATGGAAATATTCTTTTGAGCATTCTTGAATTTTACTCTACAAAGCAAAGATCATGTTGACAATTTGGACATTATTAGTTCCTGGATAAATTAATTCTTGAACTTGTTTTATTGAATTCTTATATCATTGTCATCATCCTCATGTTTATATTTTTTTGAAAATCATCTGCGGGCTCAGTGAAGCATAGATGGACTTGGTATGATTATGACTGAGGGATTATTCGGTATAATCATAACCGTAATGTTACAAATGATATGGAAAAAGTCCTCATTGGCCCGTAGTGCATTGATGGACAGTTGTTGGCATGATCATGACCATTAATGAATACACAAATATTCTTGGCCCGTAGTGCATGTATAATTGTGGTCGTGATACTAAAGAATATCCTGGTCAGTAGAAAGTGGGGTGATTCAATGATGTAGATTATTTATTGCTTCGAGTCCTAGCGATAAAAGTGATGAAAAACCTTTTAAATCATAAAAGATAGTAGATTTTATTCTCTACTTGACTCTTTTAATGGATTGCTTGTTCCGTTGCAGTTAAACTTGATGTTTGTTATATTGTATCAGTTTAACACTATTTAAGGCTAATGATAATTTATTCTGCATTATCTTAGTCATAATATTTCTTGCTGGGCTAGTTGAGCTCACCCTTTCTTTCACTGTTCTCTTCAGGAAATGAGAATATAGCTGGAATGAGTCGGGGAACGGAGTGATGGTGTGACGCCCCCAAAGTCGGGTCTCTTTCAACCCGATAGATGGTGCTCCACGGTGCTACAGTTCACACAAAAATTCAATTGAAAAAGCCTCAAAGGAACGAATCTGTCTTTTATATATTCCAAAATAATACTACCATTCCCCAGGTTCTTTATAACCGTTACATTTGTTCTTGTCATAATATCAAATATTATCATTACAAACCTATACTATTACATAGGTATGCTACAAGTTCGCTTTAGCCTTCACTTTATCCTTGTCGAATCCTTTGGTCATATCGTCTAAGCTGCAATCATATGGTTCAAGCAAGTGTGAGCATAACACGCTCAACAAGTACACCAATTTCATTTTTAAAAGCATGCTTAAAACATAGGAATCGTATATCTTCAATAACTGGATGACAGTTACGAAGTACTATCAATAACTTAAAATAGCGTTTCTTTTCCTTCAAAACATTTTGCAATAACAATAATCTATAATTCATCAATTCTGGTTCAAGACGTGAACGTCTTATAGTCTCTTTGAAAAGGACAACCCGGCACGAAGTCCGTAAGTCCGGCATATCTTACGAGTACATCTAGGTGATCAGCCTATAGTACCCTATGTTGATCAACACTACATCCATTAAACGTGTGTACGTTTAAGTTGTGGCAACCTCACGTGCCCATCGAATACTCGATGAAAATACATTTATTTATACATATTCAGGCTTACCTTGAATCCGTACCAATTAATTGGCGTAGGATAGCGTTAGCAATTCTATATTAAAAGACTTGTAAACAGTTCAATCAATCTATTACGATTAGTCTAGCCGAGCTAAAACCGGCATCGACTCTTTCTTTAAAACCATACATGCATCTCATAACTTGAATCATTTGAAAACCTGGCTAACACGAAGGTTAGACAAGCGTTTAAGAAAAACTTGCCTTCAGCGTCTGCTACAGTAAAATTACGTTTCCTTTGAGTCTTTACAGTCTCTACAATACATAATCACATAACATACCACATTAGGTCATGAATGAACATACATAGTTCCTAAAGAATCTTACCCTACTTCTCAATCTAATCCCGTATTAGATATGTTATTATGGGTTCCGGCTTTTCGTCATTCTTTTACATCATTCTTACCAACTTCATTCTCTTATACCTAAGTGAAATTATTTCATTAATACAACTTGGTTAGAGTTAATTATCCTTCCTCACGGCTTACTAACGTCCGTACGTTATTAATCGAAACTCGATCGTCATTGGTGAAGTATTAACATTAAATATCCATTGCGTTTATCTTCAATTGACTTTCTTTTAACTATAAGTGATCATACTTGGGGTTCAATTATGACTTGATAATGTTTAATTAAGTTCATTAGTTCGTTACTTAACAATTTCCCTTCATCTTCTTCTTGTAAACATTTCTTTATTGTCTAGCTTTTAAGACCCAGTCCGCAGTCAATGGCTATCAGATTTGATGCTACCAATACATCACCACTTATTGCTCAAAATCCGGACTCGGCGCCGCGGCGCGAGTCTCTGTGTTACTGGTCACGCTGCGGCGAACTCTTGCAGTGTGCTCGGTTACTGTTCTGCGCCGCGGCGTGGGTCATTTTGCCTAGGGTTGGCGCCGCGGCGCCAACTCTGTGCACCAGAAAACAATTTCAGTTTTAAAATTTTGTGAACTTCCCGGACGTATAACTTCTTTGTTATAAGTCCAAATTGGCTCGTTCAAAAGCCTACGGTTCACAAATTACATACTCTACGTGTTCTTGCAAGAATTTTATCAATTCGACTTCGTTTGCTAAAAATTCACCTATTAGTCCACTTTCAACAAAAACGGTAAACGTTCGTGAACGTTTAACGCTCGTTTCTTCGTTCTAGGTCGGAATCCGGCCATTTTTGAGTCCAAAACTCTATAATGTCAAATACGACTTGTCTCCATTGAAAACCAATGTTTCCAAGTTAAATATCAAAATTCAACTTCCATTCCGAGAATTTCACGAATTCGACGATCGCCGTCTAATCGTGTGAATTCCGGCGAAACTTCGTTACTTAAGATTTTTAAATCGTTTCAATTGGATTCAATCCATTATACTAACATCTTGACATACATGCTTTATTAACTTATAAACATGATAAGTTGTTACCTATTATTGATGATTTTGCAACTTATTAAAGTATAAAATACTTATACTTCCGTTTCATGACTTATGTCTTATTTTCATATGACTTATTAATGAGTTAAGTCCTTTAATCATTATTCTTACATCTTCTTATCATACTAGTGCCATTAATGTAAACATGTTACAAGTTCTTACAATTTCTTATTAAGTTCATAACTTATATAAGTAGAAATGACTTATTCATGACTTATTACGGCTTAAGTCCATTAACCATTCATTCTTACCCTCCCTTAACATGCTAGTTCTACTAATACCCCTTTCTCTAACAATGGGAGAGAAAGAGAAACATGGTTAAAGATGGCTTACCCTTTGATGTTCTTTTGCTACACCTTAAACTTCTTCTTGCTTCTTGCTTAATAAGAACTCAAGCTTCTCTAGCTTTTTCTCTCAACCCATTAAGCTATAAGTTGTTGTGGAAAATCTAATAATAGAAGTCTAGCTTTTATAAGTGCTTATTCTCTCTGCCAAATAAGCTCTCAACCTTAAGTTGGATGAAAATATAACAACCCACAAATGAATTACAAAGCTTGCTATTTATAGGAAATCCTAAGTTAGGGTAGTTTAGTCTTTAATTCATCCACCTCTTTACTATTCATTACCTAGGCATTAAGTAAACTTGCTCCCCACATTATTTGCTTGGTCACCACATATACTTGGCCATCACACTTACTTAATCATTAAGTCTACTTGCTCCCCACAACACTTAGCCCTTAAGTTTACTTTGTCATCACTTATAAGCACTTTGTGTGATCACCACACTAACTTAGCTTCTAAGTTTACTTGTTCATCACATTGGATTATCCATGGGTTGCCCCATTGGTTTAAACCATCCCCTAACCCATTGGATATTTACCTTGGGCCTTATCTTAATTAATCTTAGCTTAATCATTTGGGCTTGCACATTAAATTACCTTGGGCTTGTAATTAAACAAACATTGAGCTTACATTAATAAATTCACATTGGACTTAACCATTCAATACTTGGGCTCACATAATACTTAACAAATCCTACCAATTCTACAAATTCAATATATTGAGCTTAAAGCCTTATAACGTATAATCACGTATTCATCTCGTATTCCCCTCGTATATTTATTACTCATATACGATATACCACCATTCATATGTACTCGAATAATACCTCGTATCATACTCGTATTCTCTACCTCGTACAATACCTACGTATTATACAATCATCGCTTAATTCATTAATCACATTACATTTCCTTCTCGTAAAACGTTAGGTTTTAAGTCCACAGGAGAAATATTACATTTTCCATAACTGAAATATTATTGGATATTCCATCTCACATCAATATTCTATCGTTACGTATTTCTCGGAAGTTCAAAAATAATTCCCGAGCAGAAATGCGTGAATAGTGTTTTTTGAAAAATTTCTCGAAAAGCTTTTATTTTCGTCTTGAAAATTCAAACACTTTAATTCTACCATGTAGCCAAAATCCTACGACGTTCAGACATTTCTAGGCCAGAGAATGACGTTCGATTAGCTTGCTCCATAAATAATTAATTAACTTCATTTAATAAAAATAAAAAATTAATTCTCAAAAATCCGATTTTCTCGGGGCGTTACAGATGGTCCTAGATGATGTATTAGTAGTCCTCACTATTCTGTGAAATAGTGTGATAATAATTGTAATGAGGACTCCTTTTGAGTTTGTATACTCTCTAGTAGACAATATTTGTATTCAAACTCACATTTTATGTTTTGTCGTATTGTACACGATAGTTGTATTTGAATTCTGTACCAATTATCTAGCGACTCAAGATGGGTAATGTATACCTAATTTTGGGGGCGTCACAATTATGCCATTGGACTCCTTGTTGATTACAGAGCATGGCTACCACCAATGCATGCAGAATAGTCCCATTTCTATTCCCACGCATATAACTCAGCATGTTTCTATGGATTAAAAGGCCGACATCAATGTACTTTCCTTTGATGATTCCCCATAAAATAATCGCACGCTCAGTGGTTATGGAATTATAATGAGCTGACGGAACTAGCTTGGCACAAATAAACAGGTTCCAGGCCTAGACATATCGATTCAATGCTGACGCCGGAAACGATTTTAGTTCAGTTGTTCCTGTCTTATACTTCCATTTGGTGCCCGGAATACACAGATCAGTAATCACAACTGCGAGATCTGTCTCCAAATAGTTGCCTTCTAACCAATTGCCAGACTCGGTAGGTGGTGCATCATATATGTTGAATGCTTCTCTGATCGCGGAAGGGCGATAATTCACCTGTTCTGCTCGAACTATCGTTATGCCTCTTGTTATCAACTCCGCAGCATTAACATAAAATTCTCTAACAATTCCCATGGGGATAGGCATAGGAGATGCAGTTAAGCCAACCTAGTCTCGTTCGCGTATCATATGCCATAGTTGGCCATCCTGTTTTGCAGGTAGAAGTCCCCGTTCCTTCACAAAAGATTTGGCCACACTCCGATAATAGTCTTGCTGGGCTTCCAAACTGAAAAATCCACTCTCGTCCAAGACCTCCTCTTCGTGGTGATCGGAAGAAAATTCGGATGACGAGGAGAGTGATATTGCATGTGCTCGTTTTGGGCCCATGTGGGGATGATAGAGAGAATGTGGAGGAATTGTTGATGATTGTTCCCCCAAACTTATTGCTACATAACCCAAGTAGAACCCTAAAATTATGCCAGGAACGTGATGTGTGGGTATAAACTTTGATGAGAGTTGATTAGCCTTCTGAATATAGGAGACAGAATAATACGCTGTTGTTATATTAGAGGAAAGACCCAATCAGACCGCAACTCGAATTTTTGACATATAAAAAATTTTCCACGTATGCGAGAACGCTCGGCCGCGCGCTGTGATAATGGATTGCAGGCGCGGGCGCGTGAGTGGCTATAATGGTACGATCAGCATGCGGTAGCGTGGGTGCGTGGGTCGATGTCATATTTCATGCTTGGCCACATCGCGATGATCCTTCATTTTTGCATCTTTGTATTTAATTATAGGTGCGACAAGATAGAAATGTGTGCTATCCATTGCACCTGCATTTCAACAATAGACATTATCAAAACAGAGTTTACCACATAAACATGAATGTCTATTGTATATATCATTATATACAATGCAGATACACGCTCCCCTATACTATCAGCTATTATGTTACTGTGTTAACTTAGGATGAAATAACTTAACGAAATAAACAAAGAGTGAAAGAGAGATTTTTAGAGACGAAAAATAATGGGTTGCCTCCCATCCAGCGCTAAATTATAGTCAATTAGCTTGACTGTCTCTGATGTTCATGTTGAAGAAAGACTTGAGGCGACTTTCTGTCTGTTTACCTCACCACCAAAGTAATGTTTTAAGCGCTGTCCAATCACCTTAAAAGGCTTGTCGGGCGATGTATCGAATATTTCGATTGCACCATGCGAAAAAATAGTTTTCACTATGAATGGTCCTGACCACCTCGATTTCAGCTTTCCAGGAAAAAGTTTAAGTCTGGAGTTATAAAGCATAACCCTTTGTCCTGGTTCAAATGCTCTCTAAATGATTTTTCGATCATGCCATTTCTTCACTTTCTCCTTATAAAACTTTGAATTCTCGTATGCCTGCAGTCTAAATTCATCCAACTCATTGAGTTGGTATAGGCGTTTCTCCCCAACAACTGTCAAATCAAAATTTAGCTTTCGAATGGCCCAATATGCTTTATGCTCTAGCTCCATGGGAAGGTAGCAGGCTTTTCCATATACGAGCTGAAAAGGGGACATACCTAATGGCGTTTTATATGCTGTCCTATAAGCCCATACTGCATCATCTAACTTCAATGACCAATCCTTCCTTGTGGGATTCACAACTTTCTCCAAGATTCTCTTGATTTCTCGATTTGACACTTAAGCTTGGCCATTCGTTTGTGGGTGATATGCTGTAGCAATGCGATGATTCACCCCATATTTAGTCAACAAAGCTGTAAACTACTTGTTGTAAAAGTGACTGCCTTCGTCACTGATGATAGCCCTTGGAGTCCCAAACCTCGTGAAGATACTTCTATGTAAAAATCTGAGGACAACCTTGGCATCATTTGTCGGAAGAGATGCCACTTCTACCCATTTCAAAACATAGTCTACAACAAGCTGAATGTAGAGATTTCCGCAAGAAGAAATGAAAGGCCCCATAAAATCAATTCCCCATACATCAAAAATTTTGACTTCTAAGATTGTATTCAATGGCATTTCATTCCTTTTAGATGTGTTCCCCACTCGCTGACATCTATCACACCGCTAGACAAAATTGTACGCATCCTTGACAATTGTCGGCCAGTAGAATCCTACTTGTAGTATTCTCACCGCTGTTCTTTCACCACCATAGTGTCCACCATACACAGTAGAGTGACAATCCTGCAGAATCCCCTCGGTTTCGCTATATGGAACACACCTTCGTATAACTTGATCAGAACATTGTTTGAACAAATAAGGCTCATCCCATATATACCATTTGACATCATGCAGAAATTTCTTCTTTTGATAACCCACAAATCGGAAGGTAGCATCTTACTTACCAAATAGTTCGCATAATCTGCAAACCATGGCACTTCCCCTTTCACCACAAACAACTGTTCATCTGGAAAAGATTCATTGATTAAAACCTTGTCATCTGTTTCCCTTTCCTGATTCTCAAGTCGAGATAAGTGGTCCGCCACTTGGTTTTCAGTGCCCTTCCTGTCCTTGATTTTCAAATCAAATTCCTGCAGTAATAAAATCCATCTGATCAACCGAGGATTTGCATCCTTTTTTGCCACTAAATGTCGAATAGCAGCATGATCTGTATACACTATCACCTTTGTGCCGATCAAATATGCTCGAAATTTATCAAAGGCGTACACTACTGCTAATAATTCTTTCTCCGTGGTAGTGTAGTTCAACTGTGCGTCTGTAAGGGTCTTGCTGGCATAGTAAATCACATGAAACATCTTCTCTTTCCTCTGTCCCAAAGCAACCCCTACGGCGTAATCACTGGCATCACACATCAACTCGAATGGCAATTCCTAATCTGGTGCAGTAATAATTGGTGCTGATGTTAATTTCCCTTTCAGATGCTCAAATGCCGACACGCAAGCCTCATCAAAGATGAAATGCGCATCCTTCTCCAATAAACTGCATAATGGTTTAGTTATCTTGAAGAAGTCTTTGATAAATCTGCAGTAGAAACCTGCATGGCCCAGAAAGCTGCGAACACCCTTTACCGAAGTAGGTGGTGGCAATTTCTCTGTAGTTTCCAACTTTGCCCTATCTACCTCGAGTCCCTTCTTCGATACTTTGTGTCCAAGTATGATTCCTTCCAGTACCATAAAGTGGCATTTTTCCCAGTTTAGGACCAGATTTGTTTCAACACATCGCTTCAAAACCATCACCAAATTCTCGAGGCATAGATCAAACGAGTCTCCGAAAATTGAGAAGTCATCCATAAATACTTCCACATTCTGCTCTACCATATCTAAAAATATAGCCATCATGCATCTCTGAAAAGTGGCTGGAGCATTGCACAACCCAAAAGACATCCTTCTGAAGGCAAATGTGCCGTATGGACATGTGAAAGTTGTCTTTTCTTAGTCTTCTGGAGCTATCATTATTTGATTATAGCCCTAATAAAATCCGAAGAGACAATAGTACTCGTGACCTGCTAATCTGTCCAACATCTGATCAATGAATGGTAGTGGAAAATGATCTTTCCTTGTAGCTTTATTAAGCCTGCGGTAGTCCATGCAAACTCTCCACCCTGTCACTGTTCGTGTTGGAATTAACTCGTTGTTCTCATTAGTCACTACTATCATGCCACCCTTTTTTGGTACACACTGCACTGGGCTCATCCATGAGCTATCTGAGATTGGATAGATTATTCCCGCATCCAACCATTTTAGCACCTCTTTCTTAACCACTTCTTTCATTATCGGATTAAGTCTCCTTTGTTGCTCAATCGATGGTTTATTTTCATCTTCCATCAGGATTTTATGCATACAAAATGAAGGGCTGATCCCTTTGATATCCGCTATGGTCCATCCAATCGCCGATTTGAACTCTCGAAGCACTCGTAGCAGTTTTTCTTCCTGAAAGGATGTTAATGCAGAAGAAATAATCACAGGTAGCTTCGAATCTGTATTTAAAAATGCGTACCTGAGATGATCTGGAAGTGGTTTTAATTCAAGTTCTGGAGGTGTCTCCAGAGATGGTTTTAATTTTACGGAGGTTTCTCTTGCTTTTGTCAACGACTCAACAGGTATCCTGAATTTCCTGACTTGTGGAGTGGTATCCAGATATTGCACAAGTTCATCAAGTTCCTCGTCCTCCAAATCAGAATTTTCAGCAATTACACTCCTCAAAGGTTTGTCAGCCACCCGACTTTGTACTTCATCATTTATGACCTGCTCCACCAACTCAACCAAGAAACATTCCTCTTCATCTGCTGGAAACTTTATAGCTTTGAAGACATTAAAGGTTACCTCTTGATCATGAACACGCATAGTGAGTTCCCCCTTCGCACATTTATCAAAGTTTTTCCTGTGGCCATGAATGGTCTTCCCAATATTATTGGTATACTTTTGTCCTCCTCGTAGTCTAGGATGATGAAGTCAGCTGGAAAAATAAACTTATCTACCTTAACCAACACATCCTTAACAATTCCTCGTGGATACGTGATCGATCTATCAGCTAGCTGTAATGATATGTTTGTCGGTTTTGAATCCGGTAATCCCAACTGGTTAAATACTGACAAGGGCATCAAATTTATGCTTGCCACAAGATCACATAAACACTTACTGAAGTTCATATTTCCAATGGTGCATGGAATTGTGAAGCTGTCCGGATCCTTTAGCTTTGGAGGTAATTTCTGCTGAAGCACTGCACTACATTCCTCTGTCAAGGCTACCATTTCAAACTCATCCAATCTCCTCTTCTTTGATAGTATACCTTTCATAAATTTTGCGTAGCTTGGCATTTGTTCCAATGCCTCAGCGAATGGTATGTTGATCTGCAATTTTTGAATACCTCCAAGAATTTGCTGAACTGTTTGTCTTCCCTTTTTTATTTAATCTCTGCGGATACGGAACTTGAATGTGAATTGGTGGTACTGGACTCTTAAACGTCTCCTCTGGACTTGCTCTGTCTTTCTCTTCCTGCTGACCCTCAGATTTCTCCAAATTTTCTTTCTCAGTAGCTGGCTCCTCTACCTTAGTGCATTTCATTTGCGCCGGCGACTTGCAAAGAATCGACAACTCTTTCCCGAGATCTCAATGTGATCGCTGACCTTTGTTCCTTCCCTTTCTTCTTGGATTTGTCTCTCAGATTACTTGGCAATGAACCCGGGCCCTGTTAGTAAGCATGTTCGCATATCGCCCCATTTGAGTTTCCAGATTCTTTATAGCCACTGCTTGGCTCTTGATCATAACTTCTGTGTTAGCCATGTATTTCATCATCATCTCCTCCACTTCTAATTTTTTTTCTTGTTGAGGTGCAGCTGGAGTGTGATGTTGCTATTGTTGTTGAGGAAATCTCAGTGGAAAGGGTGGTCTAGGATTAAACTACGGTTGCGCTGGTTGTGCCTGAAATTGATTATTTGGTTGAAACTGAGTCTGCTGATTCCCTTGATTATTCGACTAACTAAAGCTTGGATGATTTCTGTTGTTGGGGTGGTATGTGTTCTGAAATTACCCTTGGTCTTTTCTATAGTTGCTCACATACTGCACTGATTTAGAGCTGATAGCACATTGATCCGTCGAGTGTGACCCCGCACAAATCTCACATACGAAGGCAACCATCTTTACTTTTCCTTCTGCCAACGTATCTATCTTCTTTGCCATAGCCGCCATCTGTGCTGACAACTGAGTAATAGCATCAACCTCCAACACACCTGCAACTTTGGGTTGTGGCATCCGAGATGTAGGATTCTGAAAATCGTTGGATGCCATTGTCTCGATAAGGTCATAGGCTTCCTCGTAGTTCTTTGCCCATAATGCCCCTCCTGCAACTGCATCTACAATCGGTCTCGACTGCCATCCTAATCCATTATAAAACGTGTTGATTACCATCCAATCTGGCATACCGTGATGTGGGCACTTTCTCAGCATTTCTTTGTATCTCTCCCATGCTTCATATAATGACTCGCCCTGTTGTTGTTCAAACTGAGAGATAGATGTCCTCATCTTAGCAGTCTTAGCCATTGGGAAGAACTTAGCTAAGAATTAATGTGCTAAATCCTCCCATGTAGTTATAGATCCTGCTGGCAGAGAATGAAGCCAACTTTTCGCTTTATCCCTCAATGAAAATGGGAACAACCTTAGTCTAATAGCATCCTCCGTCACACCGTTGTATCTGAATGTATCACAAATTTTGATGAAACTTATCAGGTGTTCATTCGGATCATCTGTAGCAGCACCCCCAAACTGAACTGTATTCTGCACCATTTGAATAGTGCTAGTTTTTATCTCGAATGTATTTGCTGCTATCGCTGGTCTGACTATGCTAGACTGTAGTCCATTAATATTGGGTATGGAATACTCCTTCAGAGCCCTATGCTCCTCTCTTTGATCTTCTCCTTGTGCCTCGGCTGCCATGTTAGCTGTCGTGTTTTCCAACTGTTCTTGTAAATTTCTACGTACACCCGCTTTCCAACCTCTCCCGTTTATTTTGTTGCCTCTTTTTTAGTCTTAACAAAAGAGCTCTAACTCATGCAAGCATACATGCGTCAACAAGTAATATAGAGCAAGTAAAGTATCGATCCCACAGAGAAAGTTGTTTGACTTAAACTACTATTCATTAATTAATTCACTATATTTATATGCTCAAACTAATGACAAAACTTGGTTTGTTCTCAAATTGCAAATAACAACTGAAACAATAATAACGATAGAATAAATGATCTTGGAACTAATGGGATCCTAACTTCATTTAATACTTCACTTAATCACCACTATCATGCATGACTTGTTCACATATCACAAGAAAGTAGCCAAGAGCACTAAAAGAGTATTAACCATTTTTCAATGCACTAAGACCAACTTACACAACATTCACAGATGATTGACTCTATGTAATCATCAATATAACCAAAATCACTATATGTCTATGTGAAATTGCAACTATATTGATTTTAAGTTCAAGCCCTTATTCTAACTTATATAGTGAAATAGTATATGTCTATTTGGTTCACGAAATACATAAGCCATATAACACAGCCCTATATACGTATACTATCATGATTACAGTCCATATTTGCATGTTCATTGTCAATTCCATACAAATACTGAAACGAATGGTGATCAAGAATTCATACATGCAAAACAATCATGACAGACATCCCATATGATATGCAAAACAAACCAGCATTTAAGCATGCAATCAAACTACATATTAAAATCCATTAGAATCCCATAATGGAGTTTAGTTCTTGACTAAACCAAAAGCCATTATGGGATCAAATCTAAACATGGTCAATAAACGACAATTGAAAGATGAAAGATAAAACTATCAAACCCAATTGCTAAATATAAATCAATATTCAGATCCTCATAAGAATCCAGCAAAACTAATATTAATAATCCACTCTGGTAGAAAATCCTAAGGAGTAGAAAAGTAGAGCTGTGGCCTCCTTCTACATTGGAATCTCCCCCAGAGAGTAAACCCTAATTACGATCTAAAGATACGTGAAAAACTTAATAAAATGTCAAGTGATACCCCTGACACCAGTCAGGAATCGTTTTAAATCAATTACAACCTTTAAAAATTGGAAATAAAATAAAATAAGTCAGCAGCTTCAGGCCTCGCGCGTGGTCGCGCGCTCTTCCAGCTTGATATTCTCGCGGCCGCGAGACTTGTAGTAAGTTTTTCTGTTTAGCCGATCTCGCGCACGGGCGCGCGCTCCCTGGGCTTGTCCTTCTCGCGGCCTCGCAACTTGCAGTAGGTTCTCCTGGTTTGGTACGGGAACTTCATGCACGCGCGCCTCAATATCTTTACGCTACTTGCGACTTTGCGATTCTTGTCTTCTGATCCTGCTCCTTAGCTTGGTTCTGCAATGTTGCTACTGCTACTAACATATCCTATGTGTATCCATGCTTATCCATCCATGCTTTACTTAATCCTATGCACATCCTATCTTTTGCCTTGCCTCACGCTTCCATTAGCCTCGTGCCCGATATCACCACCAAATTAGGCCAATTCCTGCACTTATTCACCAAAAGGAGTTTTAAGTATGCGAAATGCAAATTATCATGAAATGCAGCTAAAATAGACTAAAATTTACTTGAGATGGGTATAGTTCACATGAATTTGTACTCCATAAGTAGGTGTAAATCCTACTTATCAGATATGCCGAGCTGAATCATAAATCCGTGCCCATAGCTTTCTGCAAACTAACCCAAAATTGTGAAGTGAATCTTGGGTCTCGATCAGAAACTATGGACACTGGCATACCATGCAATCTTACAATCTCATTTATGTACATACGAGCAAGACGTTCAAGTGTATAAGTTTCTCGTATAGGTAAGAAGTGAGCAGACTTGGTCAATCTATCAACAATGACCCAAATTGCATCTATGCCTTGAGAAACCTTGGGAAGACCAGTAACGAAATCCATGGTAATGTGCTCCCACTTCCATTCTAGAATTTCAAGTGGTTGCAATGGACCTTTTGGTACTTGATGCTCCGCCTTGACTCTTTGACAAGTTAAACACCTTGAGATAAACTCCGCTATCTCTCTCTTCATATTGCTCCACCATAATGTATGTCGAAGATCATGATACATTTTGGTACTCCCAGGATGGATTACAAACGGTGTGTTGTGCGCCTCCATCATGATTTTATACTTTAAATCAGGGTCGTTTGGAACACAAAGTCTAGAGTTGACTCGAAGTATTCCTTCTTCATCGATTCTTGCTTCTGGAATAACACCTTCTTGCACTTTCTTCCTCATACGTATCAGCTCCAGGTCTGTAGCTTGAGCAGCTTTAACTTTATCGATTAAAGTCGGTTCTACTCGTATATTCACCATCATCACACGAGTCCCTGGAGTCTTTAACTCTATCTCAATCCTTTGTAAGTCATACAAAATGGGCCTTTATGTTGACAATATTGCACTCGTACCCGCATATGATCTTCTACTCAATGCGTCAGCTACTACGTTCGCTTTACCAGGATGGTATTGAATGGTGTGATCATAATCTTTCAACAGTTCAAGCCAACGTCGTTGCCACATGTTGAGTTCCTTTTGGGTGAAAAAATATTTGAGGCTTTTATGATCCGTATAGATCTCCACCTTCTCTCAGTATAGGTAATGCCTCCAAATCTTGAGCGCGAAGACAACAGTTGCCAACTCTAGATCATGAGTAGGATAATTCCTCTCATATTCTTTGAGTTGCTGAGAGGCATATGCTATGACTTTCCCATGTTGCATGAGAACACATCCTAGCCCTTTTCCCGAAGCATCACTGTAGATGACAAATCCCTCTGAGCCAGATGGTATTGTCAGAACATGTGCTAAAATGAGTCTTCCCTTGAGTTCTTGAAAACTCTTCTCACATTCCTCGCTCCAACCAAACTTTGTATCTTTTCAAGTCAGCTGAGTTAATGGAGTATGTAAGACCCCAACTTTTATAAATAAAGATGAATTTTCTACAAATATCATTTTTGAATATTATGGAGTAAATTGATATAATGTTATAGTTATGGGTAATATTTATAAATTTTGCAAAGTATGCAAGTTGTTATATAATATTCGATTGGTCGGGTAATATTCGTTTTAACAGGGAATATTCGTACAACGGCACAATCATTGGAAGACCCCACAGCATAATTATTGTTGGATTGAGAAAATGACAAAAATACTTTATGAAAATAACGACGGAAGTTTTACCGTTAACTGTTGAAACATCCGGTGTTAAAAGTACAGTAATACGCGTGGTTGCATAGTAGCACACGGTATTAATTATTGATTCTTACGTGATAAGTCACTCAGTTTTGTTGGTATTATTAATGTAATAATACAAAAAATCTTTTTATATAAAACAAAATACTTTTATAAAGTTATTCTATAAATAGAATATATTATATTCTATTATGCATAGTCTTTAGCGTAGTGTATCAGATAGTGTTTTCAGATAGTAAAATCTTTTTATATAAAATAGAATACTTTTATAAAGTTATCTATTTTATTAGACAATAATTAGAATATATTATATTTTATTATATCATTGTGTTTTGATAAGTACTGCATAGTGTTTGCGATAGTAAAATCTTTTATAAAGTTATTCATTTTATTAGATTATAAATAGAATATATTATATTTTATTTAAAAGATTTTACTTTAAATATGGACCGTCAGATTAAAGTAAATCAAACTGGATAGATTCATGAGTTAGTTATTATACGTACCATTTTTCTATAAATAGAAGCTCATTCCATCATTATTTTCATTTAATTTCCTTTGAAACTCTGTAGAGATAAACTATAGAGAGAAAGAAGAAAGTATCCTGCTACTTCACTACTTATATATCCAGTACTCTTCTTCTTAAGGTAAGGAATATTATTTGTTGTACTCGTAAGGGGTGTTATTCTTTTGTATTCATGAAGAGAACTTATGTTATTCCATTCTTTATTATTCTCGTTGAATAACTCAGATCTGTGAGCTACCCTATACTTGGTGACATTCTTCTATTATTCCCTCTTTACTATTATGTTGGAATATCACATGCATGCGTTTTTTTACGACCGATTCTGTCTTTATTATTACATTGGAATATAATCACATCATGCGTTTTACGCGGACACTGGTTAAAATCTTTATTATTATTCATTGGAATATCTCGTCTCACGCGTTTTACTGCCGGACTGATTCCATCCTTATTAGTATATTCGTTGTAATAACCATGTCATGGCAAGTACCGCATGCATGGTGATTTCGTTGTTATTCCATTCTTTATTATTCATTTTGAACATCCTATCGGTCTGCAATTTACCGACCGGTTCCGTTATTTAGTATTCTCGTTGGAATAACTGCCTCATATAAACCGCATAAGCATGGTGATTTCTTTTGTTATTCCATTCTTTATTATACTCGGTTGGTTAAAGTTTTGACTTCTATACTCTATGAAATTAGTGGAATATCCTTGATAATTGCGCTTCATCCCAGATCTTTTCATGGAAATATTCTTACGAGCATTCTTGAATTTTACTCTACAAAGCGAAGATCATGTTGACAATTTGGACGTTATTGGTTCTTGGACAAATTAATACTTGAACTTGTTTTATTGAATTCTTATATCATTGTCATCATCCTCATATTTATATTTTTGAAAGTCATCTCGTGGCTCAGTAGTGCATAGATGGACTTGGTATGATTATGACTGAGGATTATTCGGTGTAATCATGAATAGTAATGTTACAAATGATGTGGTAAAAGTCCTCATTGGCCCGTAGTGCATTGATGGACAATTGTTGGCATGATCATGACCATTAATGAATACACAAATATTCTTGGCCCGTAGTGCATGGATAATTGTGGTCGTGATACTAAAGAATATCCTTGGCAGTAAAGTGCGAGGGGTGATTCGATGATGTGAATTTTTTTAAGTCGAGTCCCAAATGATAAAAGTGATGAAAAACCTTTTAAATCATAAAAGATAGTAGATTTTATTCTCTACTTGACTCTTTTAATGGATTGCTTGTTCATTGCAGATTAAACTTGATGTTTGTTATATTGTATCGCTTTTAACATTGTTTAAGGCTAATGATAATTTATTTCGCATTATCTTAGTCATAATATTTCTTCTTTGGGCTAGTTGAGCTCACCCTTTCTTTCACCGTTTCTCTTGTGAAATGAGAATATATTTGGATTTAGTCGGGGAATGGAGTGATGGTCCTAGATGGTGCATTAGTAGTCCTCACTATTCTGTGAAATAGTGTGATAATAATTATAATGAGGACTCCTTTTGAGTTTGTATACTCTCTAGTAGGCAATATTTGTATTCAAACTCACAGTTTATGTTTTGTCGTATTGTACACGATAGTTGTATTATTAAGTTGTATTTGAATTATGTACCATGTATCTGGCGACTCAAGATGGGTGATGTATACCTAATTTTGGGGGCGTCACAGTTGGTATCAAAGCTTAGGGATATGATCCCTGGCTAAGATGTGAGACTAGAACTAGGAGGGGAGAGACGGAGAATTCCTTCGCTAGTATGACCTACTTAAATTTATTTTATATTTAAATTGGTTGGTCAGAGTTTAGAGGTAATATGTTATATGTCAACTAACCCTTGTTTTGTGGCAGTATCTGAAAATGACATCCGAGAATGTTGAAAATAGCAATGGAGCACAAGAGACCGTTGAGTCTTCACATATCAATAATCAGGATAATGTGCATCAGGAAGGCGACAATCCTCATGCAAACAACAACACGGACCAAATGATGAATGATGGATTGTTGGAGGCTTTATGCAATTCATGCAACATCAAAGCGAGAGCGGCCTCGTCCAAAATGTAGGTGAAAACACTTCGGAAACTCTCGAACGGGCCACCGCTAAAAGCAGTTCAAGGAGCTGGGACCACCGGAGTTTATTGGAGAGCCAAAACCACTTAAGGTGGAAGCATGGATAAAGCGGATCACCAAGATATTTGATGTCTTGGGATGCTCGAGAGCAAAAGGTCCCTTCGCCACCTTCATGTTGCACATGCCAAGAGGCGATTCTTGGTGGAAATTTGTAAAAGCGACTCCCGACTGGACGACTCAAGATGTCTTGGGAGAAGTTCCAAGAATTATTCAACGACAAGTACTTTCCGAAAGTATTCGTCACAAGAAAGAAGTAGAATTCATCAAGTGGAGCAAAACAACATGGATCAGTATCGCAAAGACGAGGCCAAGTTTGCCAAGTTATCCGGTTTGCGTCCCATTTGGTTGATAATGAGGATAGAATGACGCGAATGTTTTTAAGAGGTTTAAACCAGGAGATACGTCAATATCTTATTTCTCATAAAGCGTGTTTGTATTCGGATGTTGTAAATAGGGCTCGCTTATTGGAGCGCGATAACGAGTCAACACAATTAAAAGAGAGCGGTAAAAAAATGAAAATATACCGGTGGTATCATCATCAAACGGTGACAACAAACGTGGAGGAATCAACATGCGAAATGGTAACCACTTAGGTGGTAATCATGGCCAAGACAAGAAAATGGACATTTCAAGAAAAGGAGATTCAACAATGATGGAGGACATCAAGACCAAGACCCGTTGTTAAGGAAGGAGAACGACCACCTATCATATGCTTCAAATGCGGAGGGAGGACACATCGGTCCAAAGCCGCGCGATGTCGAGTCAAAGCATGTTATAATTGTGGAAGAGAAGGCCACTTAGCCCAATTTTGTCATTCACCGAAGACAAGTTCAGCCAGGATGGAGGCACCAAAGGCCATCCCAGAAAAGTTAAAGCCGGTAGTGCAAGGGAGAGCGTTTGTAGTGACCTCCTAGAAAGCAAGGAACCGGAATGAGGTCATCACGGGTAAGCTTATCATAAACTCTAGCGAAGTCTATACCTTATTTGATACCGATTCTACCTATTCTTTTATTTCTCCTACTTGCGCTCAACGTTTAAATTTGACTCCGGAGAAATTAGACTTTGACTTATCTGTTAAAACTCCGTTGGGAGAAACCTTCATTACATCCACGGTTTATAAGTCTTGTTTGGTTCAAGTTGGTACCCACACATTACCTGCCAATCTTATTTCATTGAAAATACTTGCATTTGATGTAATTCTAGGGATTGATTGGTTAACTACTTATCATGCAAAAATTGATTATTTTCGTAAGGTTTTTAGCTTTTATATTCCTAATCAACCTATTATGCGAATTCAAGCAACCAAACCATTAAAATCAATCACTGTCATCTCAAGCCATAAAGCTATTCATTTATTGAAAAACGGATGTCAAGCTTTCTTAGCTCATGTCACGGATCTAAACAAAAATACGTCAGTTTTGAATGATATTTCTATTGTTAATGAATTTCCTGATGTATTCCTTGAAGAACTTCCTGGCCTACCCCCAGAGCATGAAATTGAATTTTGTATCGACCTTGAACCTGGTACAAAACCTATTTCCAAAGCCCCATATCGAATAGCTCCTATTGAACTTTAGGAGTTAAAGACCCAACTACAGGAATTGTTAGACATCGGTTTCATTCGTCCTAGTACTTCTCCTTGGGGTGCTCCTGTTCTATTCGTGAAAAAGAAAGATGGGAGTATGTGACTTTGTATTGATTATCGGGAGTTGAATCATGTCACCATCAAAAATAGGTACCCATTGCCACGTATTGATGACTGTTTGACCCGATTGCAAGGAGCCAAATTCTTTTCAAAGATTGATCTTCGCTCGAGGATATCACCAATTGAAGATTAGAACAGATGACATTCCAAAGATGGCTTTCGAAACTCGGAGACGGGCATTATGAATTCCTAGTCATGTCCTCTGGATTGACTAATGCTCCTGCTGCCTTCATGGATATGATGAACCGAGTATTCAAGGAATATTTGGATCACTTTGTGGTCGTCTTTATTGATGACATTGTTGCCTCTTTTTTACGACTAACAAAAGAGCTCTAACTTATGCAAGCATACATGCGTCAACAAGTAATACAGAGCAAGTAAAGTATCGATCCCACAAAGAAAGTTGTTTAACTTAAACTACTATTCATTAATTAAATCATATATTTATATGCTCACACTAAAGATTAAACTTGGTTGATTCTTGAATTGAAAATAATAACTAAAATAATATAAACGATATAATAAATGATATTGGAACTAATGGGATTCTAACTTCATTTATTATTTCATTCAATCGCCACTATCATGCCTGACTTGTTCACATATCATAGGAAATTAGCCAAGAGCACTAAAAGAGTATTAGCCATTTTTCAATGCACTAAGACCTACTTACACAACATCCACAGATGATAGACTCTATGTAATCATCAATATAACCAACGTCACTATATGTCTATGTGAAATTACAACTATATTGATTTTAAGTTCAAGCTCTTATCTTAACTTATACGGTGAAACAATATATGTCTATCTGGTTCACGAAATACATAAGCTATATCACATAGCCCTATATACGTATACTATCATGATTACAGTCCATATTTGCATGTTCATTGTCAATTCCATACAAATACTAAAACGAATGGTGATCAAGCATTCATGCATGCAAAACAATCATGACGGACATCCCATATAATATGCAAAACAACCCAGCATTTAAGTATGCAATCAAACTACATAATAAAATCCGTTAAAATCCCATAATGGAGTTTAGTTCATGATTGAACCAAAAGCCATTATGGGATCAAAGTTAAACATGATCAATAAGTAACAATTGAAAGAAGAAAGATGAAACTATCAAACCCAATTGCTGAATACACATCAATATTCAATCCTCATAAGATTCCAGCAAAAACTAATATTCATAATCCGCTCTCGTAAAGAAATCCCAAGAAGGAGTGGAAAGTAGAGTTATAGCCTCCTTCTCCGTTGGAATCCTCTCTAGAGAGTAAAAAACCCTAAAATCGATCTAACGATACGTGAAAAACTAATAAAATGTCGAATGATACCCCTGACACCAGTCAGGAATCGTTTTAAATCAAATACAACCTTTTAAAATTTGGAAATAAAATAAAACACATCAAGATCATCAATATCATACGGCACGCCACGCTTCTTCCGAAGATAATAGTCTCATGGCCATGAGACTTGCGATAGAGGTTCAGTATAGTTGGTTGGTCTCACATGCATGCAAGACTCCACTGAGCTTGTCTTTCTCACGGCCATGAGACTTGCAGTAGCATCCAAGATCTGGTTGGTACTTTCATGCAAGCGCCTTCAAGTCTATCTTTTTTCACAGCCTTGTGTGCAACTTGAACTCGCAGAGAGCTGGTTCCTTTTTCCCATCATATTCTGCTTTGTTTGTTTTCGGTCATGCTTTTATCTCCTTGCACCAATTCACCTCCATCCCATGCATATCCCATCCTTTTATCTTGTTTCAAGCATCCATTTGCCTTATGCTCCATAACACCACCAAAATAGGCCGATTCCTGCACTTATTCACCAAAAGGAGTTTTAAGAACGTGTAATGCAAATTAACATGAAATGCAGCTCAAACAAAGTAAAATGTACTTGAGATGGGCATAGTTTGCATGAATTGGTACTTCATAAGTAGGTAAAAATCCTACTTATCAGACATCCTCATATATTCCAAAACCCGTGAAGATCATAAGCAACACTTGAGGCTGATACTCCAAAAGCTTCGTGAATATAAGCTTTATGCCAAGTTGAAGAAATGTGAGTTCTGGCTTGAGGAAGTAGCATTCCTTGGGCACGTGGTATCAAGTCATGGAATATCTGTTGACCCAGCAAAGATTGAAGCTATTCAAAGCTAGAAGCAACCTAAATCAGTGACCAAAATATGTAGCTTTCTCGGCTTAGCTGGTTATTATCGGAGATTCGTAGAAGGATTTTCTCGAATCTCTACTCCACTAACTCAGCTGACTCGGAATTATACAAAGTTCGGTTGGAGCGAGGAATGTGAGAAGAGTTTTCAAGAACTCAAGAGGAGACTCATTTCAGCACCTGTTCTGACAATACCATCTGGTTCGGAGGGATTTGTCATCTACAGTGATGCTTCGGGCAAAGGGTTAGGATGTGTTCTCATGCAACATGGGAAAGTCATAGCTTATGCCTCACGACAACTCAAAGAATATGAGAGGAATTATCCTACTCATGATCTAGAGTTGGCAGCTGTTGTCTTCGCACTAAAGATTTGGAGGCATTACTTGTATGGGGAGAAAGTGGAGATCTTTACGGATCATAAAAGCCTCAAATATTTCTTCACTCAAAAGGAACTCAACATGCAACAACGACGTTGGCTTGAACTGTTGAAAGATTATGATCATAAAATCCAATACCATCCTGGAAAAGCGAACGTGGTAGCTGACGCATTGAGTAGAAGATCATATGAAAGTGCGAATGCGATATTGTCAACGGAAAGGCCCATTTTGTGTGACTTGCAAAGGATGGAGATAGAGTTAAGGACTCCAGGGACCCATGTGATGATGGCAAATATACGAGTAGAACCGACTTTAATTGATAAAGTTAAAGCTGCTCAAGCTATAGACCTAGAGCTGATGCGTATGAGGAAGAAAGTGCAAGAAGGTGCTATGCCGGAAGCAAGAATCGATGAAGAAGGAATACTTCGAGTCAACTCCAGACTTTGTGTTCCTAACGACCTTGATTTAAAGTATAAAATCACGATGGAGGCGCATAACACACCATTTGCAATCCATCCTGGGAGTACCAAAATGTATCATGATATTCGTCATACATTTTGGTGGAGCAATATGAAGAGAGAGAGATAGCGCTATTTATCTCAAGGTGTCTAACGTGTCAACGAGTCAAGGCGGAGCATCAAGTACCAAAAGTTCCATTGCAACCACTTGAAATTCTAGAATGGAAGTGGGAGCACATTACCATGGATTTCAATTCATTGGTCTTCCCAAAGTTTCTCAAGGCATAGATGCGATTTGGGTCATTGTTGATAGATTGACCAAGTCCGCTCATTTCTTACCTAAGACGAGAAACTTATACACTTGAACATCTTGCTCGTATGTACATAAATGAGGTTGTAAGATTGCATGGTATGCCGGTATCCATAGTTTTCGATCGAGACCAAAGATTCACTTCAAGATTTTGGGTTAGTTTTGAAAAAGCTATGGGCACAGATTTACGATTTAGCTTCAAGATATCATCCTCGACGGACGACGGACAATGGAGAGGACGATTCAAACTCTTGAAGATCTGTTAAGACTCGTGTCCTTGACTTCAAGGGAAGTTGGGACAAGTTCTTACCATTGGTGGAGTTTTCCTACAACAAATGCTTATCAAGCAAGTATTGGCATGGCTCCTTCGAGCGTTGTATGGAAGAAAGTGTCGTTCTCGAAGATCTTTGGGATGAGGTGGGTGAAGCAACGTTGTTGAGGCCGGAGTTGGTACGTATGACTACGAAAAAGATTCAAACGATCCGACAACGTATAAAAACCTCACAAGATCGACAAAAGAGTTATGCTGATCTTCATCGAAAGGACATGGAATTCGATATAGGAGATCATGTGTTGTTATGTGTTGCTCCATGGAAAGGAGTTATGAGATTTGGAAAGAGAGGAAAGCTCAATCCTCGATTCATCGGCCCATTTTTAATCCTCGATCGAGTAGGAACTGTGGCCTATAGACTCGCTTTATCGCCAAGTATGTCTTATGTTCATAACGTTTTTTTCACTTATCCATGTTACGTAAATATGTGGAAGACCCGAACCGCATTATTGAGTTAGAACCAGACGAAATAGCGGAAGATTTAACGTATGAAGAGGTTCCTGTTCAAATCTTGGATAAGAAGGAACATATTCTACGCTCCAAGGTTATACCTCAAGTCAAAGTTTTGTGGAGAAACCACGATGTTGAGGAAATGACACGGGAGTTAGAATCGAAATGAAATCAAGGTATCCTTACCTCTTGACATACAGTCGTACCCTAATTTCGAGGGCTAAATTTCATAAGAAGGGGAGGTTGTAAGACCCCAACTTTTATAAATAAAGTTGAATTTTCTATAAATATCATTTTTGAATATTATGGAGTAAATTGATATAATGTTATAGTTGTGAGTCATAATTATAAATTTTGCAAAGTACGCAAGTTGTTATATAATATTCGATTGGTCGGAGAATATTCGTTTTAACAGGGAATATTCGTACAACGGCACAATCATCAGTGGACCCCACAACAGAATTATTATCGGATTGAGAAAACGACAAAAATACTTTATGAAAATAACGGCAAAAGTTTTACCGTTAACTGTTGAAACACCCGGTGTTAAAAGTACAGTAATACACGTAGTTGCATAGTAGCACTCGGTATTAATTATTGATGCTTACGTGATAAGTCACTCAGTTTTGTTAGTATTATTAATGTAATAATATAGAAAATCTTTTTATATAAAACAAAATACTTTTATAAAGTTATTCTATAAATAGAATATATTATATTCTATTATGCATAGTGTTGCATAGTGTCATGCATAGTGTTTTGCATAGTAAAATCTTTTTATATAAAAATGAATACTTTTATAAAGTTATATGTTTTATTAGACAATAATTAGAATATATTATATTTTATTATGCATAGTGTTTCAGATAAGTGCTCAGATAGTGTTTGTATAGTAAAATCTTTTATAAAGTTATTCATTTTATTAGATTATAAAATGTAATATATTATATTTTATTTAAAAGATTTTGCTTTAAATATGGACCGTCAGATTGAAGTAAATCAATTTGGACCGTTCATGAGTTAGTTACTATGCAGTCCATTTATCTATAAATAGAAGCTCATTCCTTCATTATTTTCTTACGAATTCACTTTGAAACTCTAGAGAGATAAACTATATAGAGAGAAAGAAGAAAGTATTCTCGCTACTTCAAAGATTTATATATCCAAGACTCTTCTTTTTAAGGTAGGGAATATTATTTGTTGTACTCGTAAGGGGTGTTATTCTTTTGTATTCATGAAGAGAACTTATGTTATTCCATTCTTTATTATTACATTGGAATAACTCGTATCACGCTTGGACTACCTTATACTTGGTGACATTCTTCTATTATTCCGTCTTTACTATTCTCATTGGAATATCCTCACATGCTCATGCGTTTTTTACGGACAT
The DNA here is from genome assembly GCA_020205615.1 of Panax quinquefolius. Taxonomy (NCBI): domain Eukaryota; kingdom Viridiplantae; phylum Streptophyta; class Magnoliopsida; order Apiales; family Araliaceae; genus Panax; species Panax quinquefolius. Next base: position 46,237,434 of record CM035151.1, on the reverse strand, counting down.
GATTTCCTTTATTATTCTCATTGGAATATCTTATTCATGCATTTTACGCCGGACTTGGTTAAAATCTTTATTATTATTATTCGTTGGAATATCCCGTACATGTGTTTTACGCCGGACCGATTAAAATCCTTATTAGTATTCTATTGGAATAACTTTGTCTCATCGCAATCTACCGCATGCATGGTGATTTGTTGTTATTCCATTCTTTATTATTACATTGGAACATCCCGCTTCCGGTGCAAATTTACCGACCGTTCCGTTATATAGTATTTTATTGGAATAACTTTGTCTGCATCTGAAATCTCCGTATGCATGGTGATTTCTTTTGTTATTCCATTCTTTATTATACTCGGTTGGTTAAAGTTTTAACTTCTATACTCCATGAAATTAGTGGAATATCCTTGATAATTGTGCTTCATCAAAGTATCTTTTCATGGAAATATTCTTACGAGCATTCTTGAATTTTACTCTACAAAGCAGTATCATGTTGACAATTTGGACGTTATTGGTTCTTGGACAAATTAATTCTTGAACTTGTTTTATTGAATTCTTATATCATTGTCATCATCCTCATATTTATATTTTTTGAAAGTCATCTGTGGCCTGTAGTGCATAGATGGACTTGGTATGATTATGACCAAGGATTATTCGGTGTAATCATAACCGTAATGTTACAAATGATGTGGTAAAAGTCCTCATTGGCTCGTAGTGCATTGATGGACAGTTGTTGGCATGATCATGACCATTAATGAATACACAAATATTCTTGGCCCGTAGTGCATGGATAATTGTGGTCGTGATAGTAAAGAATATCCTTGGCCGTAGTGCAGGGGTGATTCGATGATGTGGATTATTTATTAAAATTCGAGTCCCAAATGATAAAAGTGATGAAAAACTTTTAAATCATAAAAGATAGTAGATTTTATTCTCTACTTGACTCTTTTAATGGATTGCTTGTTCATTGCGCATTAAACTTGATGTTTGTTATATTGTATCAGTTTAACACTGTTTAAGGCTAATGATAATTTATTCTACATTATCTTAGTCATATTATTTCTTACTGGGCTAGTTGAGCTCACCCATTCTTTCACTGTTATCTTCAGGAAATGAGAATATAGCTGGAACGAGTCGGGGAACGGAGTGATGGTGTTAGATGGTGTATTAGTAGTCCTCACTATTCTGTGAAATAGTGTGATAATAATTATAATGAGGACTCCTTTTGAGTTTGTATACTCTCTAGTAGGCAATATTTGTATTCAAACTCATAGTTTATGTTTTGTCGTATTGTACACGACAGTTGTATTATTAAGTTGTATTTGAATTATGTACCATGTATTTGGCGACTCAAGATGGGTGATGTATACCTAATTTTGATATCACATGCCCAAGGAATGCAACTTCCTCAAGCCAGAACTCACATTTCTTCAACTTGGCATAAAGCTCGTTTTCACGAAGCTTTTGGAGTGTCAGCCTCAAGTGTTGCTCATGATCTTCACGGCTTTTGGAATATATGAGAATGTCATCAATAAAGACAACCACAAAGTGATCCAAATATTCCTTGAATACTCGGTTCATCATATCCATGAAGGCAGCAGGAGCATTAGTTAATCCAAAAGACATGACCAAGAATTCATAATGCCCGTACCGAGTTCTGAAGGTAGTCTTTGGAATATCCTCAGTTTTAACCTTCAGTTGATGATATCCAGAACGAAGATCGATCTTTGAAAATAATTGTGCTCCTTGCAACTGGACAAACAGGTCATCAATGCGAGGTAACAGATACCTATTCTTGATGGTGACATGGTTCAATTCTCGGTAGTCAATACAAAGTCGCATACTCCCATCTTTCTTCTTCACGAATAGAACAGGAGCACCCCTAGGAGACGTACTAGGACGAATGAAACCAATGTCTAACAATTCCTGCAATTGGGTCTTTAACTCCTGAAGTTCAATAGGAGCCATTCGATATGGGGCTTTCAAAATGGGTTTTGTACCAGGTTCAAGGTCGATACAAAATTCAATTTCACGCTCTAGGGGTAGGCCAGGAAGTTCTTCAGGGAATACGTCAGGAAATTCATTAACAATAGAAATATCATTCAAAACTGACATATTTTTGTTTAAATCTGTGACATGAGATAAGAAAGTTTGACATCCATTTTTCAATAAACGAATAGCTTTATGGCTTGAAATGACCGTGATTGATTTTAATGGTTTGGTCGCTTGAATTCGCATAATAGGTTGATTAAGAATATGAAAACTAACAACCTTACGAAAATAATCAATTTTTGCATGATGAGTAGTTAACCAATCAATCCCTAGAATTACGTCAAACACAGGTATTTTTAAAGAAATAAGATCGACAGGTAATGTGCAGTTACTGATTTAAATCAAACAAGAATTATAAACCGTGGATGTAATGAAGGTTTCTCTCAATGGAGTTTCAACCGATAAGTCAAAGTCCAATTTCTCCGGAGTCAAATTTAAACGTTGAGCGCAAGTAGGAGAAATAAAAGAATGGGTAGAGCCGGTATCAAATAAGGTATATACTTCACTAGAGTTTATGATAAGCTTACCCGTGATGACCTCGTTTGGGTTCCTTGCTTTCTGGGAGGTTACAACAAACGCTCTCCCTTGAACTACCAATTTTGTCTTGTCTGGGACGGACTTTGATGCCTCCATCCCGGCTGGACTTAACTTCGGTGCACGACAAAATCGGGCTAAGTGACCTTCTCTTCCACAATTGTAACATGCTTTGGATTATCTGCGTCATAGTTTGACCGATGTGTCCCTCCCTCCGCATTTGTGAATATACGATAACGGTCGTTCTCATTCCTTAACAACAAGTCTTTGGTGCCGACGTCCTTCCATCATTACTAAATCTCCTCTTCTTGAAACTCCCACTTTTATTGTCTTGGCCATGATTACCACCGAAGTCGTTACCATTTCTGGCATGTTGATTCCCTCTACGTTTGTTGTCACCGCTTCGATGACTGTTACCACTGGTATTTTCATTCTGCCGGCTGCTTTCTCTTGGTTGCATTGACCCGTTATCGCGCTCCAATAACTTAGCCCTATTTACAACATCTGAATACAAACACAGTTTATGAGAAATAAGATATTGACGTATCTCTAGTTTTAAACCTCTTAAAAACATTCGCGTCATTTGCTCCTCATTATCAACCAAATGGGATGCAAACCGGATAACTCCATAAATTTAGCCTCGTATTGCGACACGGTCATATTGTTTTGCTCCAACTTGATAAACTCCACCTCCTTCATGTGACGAATACTTTCGGGAAAGTATTTGTCGTTGAACAGCTCTTGGAACTTCTCCCAAGACATCTTGAGAAAAGGCCAGTGAGTACGCTTCTGATTCCCACGATGTCGCCTCCCTCGCAACATAAAGGTGGCAAAGGAATCTTTTGCTCCTCGGAGCATCCCAAGACATCAAATATCTTGGTGATCTCGCTTTATCCATGCATCCGCCTTAAGTGGTTTTGGCTCCTCCAATAAACTCCGGTGGTCCCAGCTCCTTGAATGTTTTAGCGGTGCCCGTCCGAGAGTTTCAGTGTTTCCACCTACATTTTGGACAGGAGTTTCTCTTGCTCGATGTTTGTATAAATTGCGAAAGCTCCTAAACATTAAAATCGTTCACCATTTGGTCGGTGTTGTTGTTCACCTGAGGATTATTGTCTTCCTGTTGCACATTATCCTGAGTATTAATCTGTGGTGACTCCACGATCTCATGTGCTTCATTGCTTATCTCAACATTTTCGGATGCCATTTTTCAAACTGCCACAAAACAAGGGTTAATTAATATATCACATATTATCCCTATACTCTGACCAACCGGTTAAATACCAAATAAACTTAGGTAGGTCATACTAGTGAAGGAATTCCCCGTCTCTCCCCTCCTAGTTCTTATCTCACATCTCAGCCAGGGATCATATCCCTAAGCTTTGATACCAACTGTGACGCCCCCAAAACAGGTATACATAACCCATCTTGAGTCGCCAGATACAAGGTACTGAATACAAATACAACTTAATTATACAATAGTTGTGTGAAATGCGACAAAACATAGGCTGTGAGTTTTAATACAAATATTGTCATCTAGACAATATCCACACTCAATGGAGTCCTCATTACATTTATTATCACACTATTTCACAGAATAGTGAGGACTACTAATGCACCATCTAGTACCATCACTCTGTTCCCCGACTAGTCCCAGCTACGTTCTTATTTCCTGAAGAGAACAGTGAAAGAAAGGGTGAGCTCAACTAGCCCTAAGAAGAAATATTATGACTAAGATAATGCAGAATAAATTATCAATAGCCTTCAACAGTACAACAACTGATAGAATATAATAGACAATAAGTTTTAGATCAAAAACAACAGCGGAATAAGCAATCCATTAGAAGAGTCAAGTAAAGTATAAAATCTACTGTCTTCTATGATTTAAAAAGTTTTTCATCAACTTTATCGCTGAGAATCAACTTAATAAATAAAATCGAATCATCCCTGCTCCACGACCAAAGATATTCATGTAATCATCAATGGTCATGACTATACCGAATAATCCATGGTCATAATCATACCAACAATTGTCCACCAATGAACTACAGGCCAATGAGGACTTTTACCACATCATTCGTCACATTACATTCATGATTATACCGAATAATCCCTGGTCATAATCATACCAAATCCATCTATGCACGTAAGCCAAAGATGACTTTCAACATAATATAATCATGAGGATGATGACAATTCAATAAAACAGGTTCAAGAATAAATTTTAAAGATTTATAAGTTAATTTATCACGAACTCAATAACGTCAAATTATCAACATGATCTTCGCTTTTGCGATAAAATTCAAGAATGCTCGAAGAATATTTCCATGAAAAGATATTGGATGAAGCCCAAATATCAATGATATTCCACTAATTTCATGGAGTATAGAAGCCAAAGCTTTAACCATTCGAGTATAATATAATATATGAAAGCTAAATGGATTTTTCACCGCCATGCGGTAATCCACGATACAGATCATTTCCACAATTTAATAAGGAATGACTACATGGATAATTCACCACGCATGTGGTAATCCACATGACAAAAGTTATTCAATGTAATAATAAAGAATGGAATAATGAAGGATTCACCATGCGTGCGATAGATCGCACCAATGAGTTATTCAACAAAATAATAAATAATGGAACTAGGTCCTGGCGTAAATGCACGAAGTGAGGATATTAGAAAGAATAATAAATAATGGAACCCCAGTAAAGGCACAGAACGCACGACAGGATATTCACGCGAATAATAAAAAAGAATATTAGAAGAATTTCACCATGTATGCGCGGTACTTGATACACAAAGTTATTCAATGAGAATACTAAGAATGGAATAATGTAAGAATTTCACCAAGTATAGGGTATTAGCGCGTATCTGAGTTATTCCAATGTAATAATAAAGAATAGAATAACAGAAGTTCTCTTCATGAACAAGAAAGAAAGAATACCCCCTTATGAGTGCAACAAATAATATTCCCTACCTTAGAAAAACTGAATACTGAAGTAGTGAAGTAGCATAATACTTTTTTTCTTTCTCTCTATAGTTTCTCTTTCTAGTGTTTATGTGAATTCGTAAGAAATAATGAAGGAATGAGCTTCTATTTATAGGAGAATGGACTGAATAGTAAATAATTCATGAACGGTCCAGATTGATTTATTTTTAAACGGACGGTCCATATTGGTTTACTATTAAAACTTAAAGCAACGGTCCATACTGATTTACTATTACAACTTTAAACCAGCGATCCATATTGATTTACTATTATACTTTCCACCATGTGGTCCATATTGATTTCTTATTATATCTTCAACCAACGATTCGAAAAATTAGCACATCTCCTCATGAAATAATATTGTACCCAAAAATGATTTGGAATAGAATAGAAATATATCTTACGGGTGAATAGTACTCCGTGAATAGTAACTCGTGAATAGTAACTCATGAATAGTAACTCATGAATAGTAACTCGTGAATAGTAACTCGTGAATAGTACTCCGACACGAAAAGTGTTTCCGAATACCAAATTGAACAATATAACCTCCCGACATCAATTATACTAACACAAATAAGTCCAACACAATGGAACTATAAAATTCATCTTTAATCAACACAAACTTATTCATCATTAATATTATAATTTACAATATTTAACAACCAGGTCGTTCCCAGGAAAGAGGGGGCTTTCCGATAAGGATTTCTCCTTATTGGCGCGCAATTAGGTGACCAAACCTCTCATTGACAGATCTTCTAGACATTGTCAATATTGCAAATAATAATATGAATAACTTTGTCGTCTCAATTATTGATTTAATAATATATCATATTATGTAGATAATACTGTAACAATAATTGAATCAATAATATGAGAGATATGATGCAGCAATTACTGTACCAATAATTGTGTATAACTGAGTGACCTCTCACGTAAGCATCAATAATTAATATCATGTGCTACTATGCAACCACGCCAGACATGTACTTTTAATCTTTGGGTAGTTCAAGCCGGTTTTAACGGTAACACCTCCACAGTTATTTTTATAGAAAGATATTTTGTCGTTTTCTAACTACGACAATACTTCCGTTGTGGGGTCCACCAATGATTGTGCCATCGTACGAATATTCCCTGTTAAAGCGAATATTTCTCGACCAATTGAATATTATATAACCACTTGCTTACTTTGCAAAATTTGTAAATATTACCCACAACTATAACATTATATCAAATCCACACCATAATATTCAAAAATATATTTCGAGAAAATTATTCTTTATTCATAAAAGTTGGGGTCTTACATCTATAAAGTTTCTCTCCATCCAAGTTTTAGGTTGAAGATGACATCTTGACGCAAATCTGAAATGGGTTATAAGAGCATCACAGGTCAAATGAATTTTATGAGAAGTAATCTTTGCTGGTGGGTTAGTATGTATGTACAAATCCTTGTTCTAAGTGTTTGATAACACACAGAGTATGATCAGTTCTAAAAGAGTATCTTGATGATGTGTAGAAACTGATCACCTCCATGAATCAACTAGATACTCCTAAAATCGTAGAGTTGATTCTCACTCTGTGAACACTTAAACATTGTGAACATAACCCAACAAATGATGAAACCATCATAGATAAAGAGTGTGTTATTAAATGTCAAATCTTACACACACTCACCTTCATGCATATCAAAATGTATTATCTAAAACTAGTCTTATGCATGAATACGATGTTGGTGATAAATGTGATGATTATCCAAATAAGAGGAACAGGGGTTTAGAAAACTAACCCAGCAGGACCCATTTAATTATGGGTACCAAAAATAGAAATATATTTAAACCTGCAGGTACTTGGTCTGTCTGAGCACACTAAGGAATACTGAAGCAGAAGACTTCAGTCAAGAAGACTCAACCGGCATAAGGCTAAGGACCATTCAGAAATAACTCTGATAAAATTCATATATGTCCAAGCCTATCCTCGAAGACCCACTGAGCTAAACTGAATGAAGCTCACATGGCTGCTAATCTGTATATGGAAGCAGGCCATGCAACCAAAGATGAAAAGGGTCTTATATGCCCAAATCAGGCAAAGCAAACAATATGAGAAGAATCCTCAAGGAAGCTCACAACAGAGGATCATCGAGCATCAATCAAGAGGATTTCATTACAAAAGCAGAACTTCTCATGCATAACTATCAAAGAAGACTACGTTCGTAGTGCTGTCAAAAGATCATAGAGTGATCAGTCTTGAAGATATCCATGCCTATGATACAAGGAGATTTAAGTGATAATGATGATTCCAGTCAGAAGGAGATATACAGGGCTGCCTTCAAATGAGTCTAAATCAAAGGGAATCACATCTATCTGGGAAGACAACTTCAACCATGGGGAACAGTGATCTGTTGAGAAACAACAACACTAAGTTATACTATGAGGAAATATACCAACTACAAAGTCCCAAAACTTTGTGGCTGATGAACCAAATGAAGATCCATAGTCAGTAGGAACGTCTCAAAACGTACTACTGATAACCTTTCAGCCGCCCAACTCAAAATCGTGGAGTGCCTACGATCAAACATCTGACCGCAGCGTAGAAGTAGGAGGACACCACGATTACAGCAAATGCAATTGTCCAAAGTTGGTAGAGGACCTCCCCATCAGAAAAGGTCGAATAAGATGTCATCGCAAATCACTTCTATAGCATTTCATCTGGAAAGCGCCTCAGGGACAAACCTGACCCTTAGCTCACTCTAAGAGGTTGGCCCTTCCTGAGCTACCTTGTCCCAGAAGAATTTATTGATCAAATTCATCTCAAGGACCAAGTCAGTCAACGATCGTAGAGTCGAGGTTGAAGAGAACTCCACGATCACAGTGCAACCTCAATGATCGTAGAAGACAACTCGATGATCGTAGTTCTACCAAAGGGTACTCCAGTTCACAAGGAGCTTGGAAAATGAGACAATTGCTCAACCATTCAAAATGAGGAGATAAGTTCGAGTATATCAGTGATCAACCTATGCTGCATCAAAATGAGGATTGAAGTCAAAGCCATCCACCGCAGCATCTCTCAAAAGTTGATCGTTTAGTTAACAAAGTTAATCGTAGAGTCCATAGCTACCTTACCATGCTACTTTACGAATCAAAAGGTCAACGGTCAAAGCCACGTCGTCTAAACGTCTACTCTTCTAAAAGGAAATATCTAACTAAAAAGTTATGGGGAGTTACAGCTCATTACTGGGCATCGTGTAACCAATGGTCGGTTGACACATCACTGGTTATGAAGAGTTAGAAGGAACTGCCATAAAGACAATTTCAAATCTGCAGACAGTTATTAGAAGCTATCGAACCTTTCTCCCTCCCATTTTCAAACCCTAAAATCCTCTCAAGAGCTAGAACAGACTAACACTCCAGAGCTTTATCAAATCACAATCAGCCATCTCTTATAAACCTCTCCGAATCAAATACCCACATTCTTCGAACTACTCAAATGGAAAACTGGCGAGTAATCATTGGCATTCAGCTCGGAACCAATTCGTTCGAGAAATCCAAAAAGAAGTTCAGAGACATTCTTGAACTTGTGAAGAAAAGCTGGATTCTCAGAATGTCTTGAGGCTAGCACTCAAGTATACGTTGACCTAGTTAAAGAGTTCTACTCAAATGCCTCCATAAACTCCGGAACCCTTTTTACCAAGGTCAAAGGTCAGTATCTAAAGCTGAAATCTTCTGACCTCAATCAATGCCTAGGTTTTCCTAACCAAGGGCTGAAGAGCCTTGATGATGTCATTACTGAACAAACAAAGGAGATCATGGGGTACCAAAGAAACCCTAGTCTAAAAGACATGAAAAAGAAGGAGTTTCTTGAAGAGTACGAGTTCCTTGTTGAAATAGTTGGAAAATGCATACTGTGCAAGGACACTGCATATGACACAATGCTTGACCAACAGTTGAAGATAATGTCAGCAATAGTTCTGAAGAAACAAATTAGCTTTGGAGCTATCTTGTTCGATCAAATCTCCAAGTGGGTAGAAAAAGATGAGTTGAAGAAGTCCACCGAAAAACCCCTGACTAAGGTGTTTCCTGGTAGACTGTTGAGTATTGTGATGAAGAAGAAGCTAGGAGGGAAGATCAAGGATGATGAGGGAGAACCTTTGAATGTCCACAAAGTGATGTCTCCATAATTATTTATGAATTGGAAGAAGAACCCCAAGGAGAACCGACAGGCTGACAACTACAAGCAGCAACAAGACCTCTGCAAAGAAGAGAAAAACAAAAGAGGTAGAAAGCTCTGAGTCTGATGACTCTATACCAGCAGAAATCACACCAGCCAGAAAGAAATCCAGAAATGTGAAGAAAGCTGGTGATGTGAAGAAAATCCAGACCCTATCAAGAAGAGTCTCCACCAAAGATAAAGATGAAGAAGAAAAGGGCCTAACTGCTGAAACAACAAAGAAGAGAAGTAACAGATTACTTCAAGGCCCATTCAGCAAGAAAGCTAAGGTGGAAAAAAAATAAGCCTCAGCTTCCCAAAACAGTACATCTGATGAAGAGAAGGACGTAGAGTCAACAGAAGAAAATGAGAAAGATGTTAAGGCTGAGTCCTCACAGACCAAATTCAGCAGTGAAGGTGAAGCTGGATTAATGAATGAAAATTCAGCTTCTGCTGATGAAGAGGAATGCTCAAGCCCTGTGGCTAATCCTCAGAGCATTCACTCTGATGATGAAGAGAAGATTCAAGATGACCCAACCACATCCCCAATTGTAACTACCCCAACAAGCCCAGATAATGGGTCAAATGATGCTGATCCTAAAGAAGAAGAACAAGTCCCCTCCAATCCTGAAAGTCCCAATGATGGCTCAAAAGGTGATGAGTCCAGAGAAGAAGGGTCTACCCCTGCCAGTGCTCAACCCCAAGGAAGTTTGTCTGTTGAACCAGAGGAGTTAGAGTCTGAAGAGGAAGAAGAGTCTGACTCTCTTATAGCTGAACCTCCAAAGAGAAGGAAGAGCTACAGACTACTTGCTCAATTTGCTTCCAAGAAGAAAAGTGATCACTCCAACGCTGTCATTGAACTGAGTGATGATGAGTCTGTATCAAAGGATGAAAGTGCTGAAAATAGGACCAGCAATGAAGAAGATGAATCAGAGGAAGATCTTGCTAAAGAAAATTCTGAGAATGAAATGCAGCAAGAAGGATTCTCTGCTGAAAATGATCAAGATGGTTCAGGCTCTGAGAGAGAAGAGATTGAAAAAGATTTTGGTTCTGCATCACAGGAAGCAGACGAACAAGAAGATTATCCAGTTCTCTCTCCTGCAAGATTTAACAGAAGAATAGTAGTGGAAGTTTCAAATGAACTACCAGAGGCACCTCCTGAACGATGGGTGAACTATGGAGATGAGCAGCTCAAGGTAGTAAGAATGACTACCTTTGACATAGATAAAAACTGGAACACCATGGAGCTAGACTGCTCGACCATTCTCTACAATCCTGACGACTTGCTGATGAGATGGTTCTTCCAGTGGATGCCATGGCTAAAGGCCCATACTGAAAGAGATGGAAGCTATCTCAGCTGGGGCTTCTCTCACTTTCCAAGCATGGAGCTGGTGGCTCAGAACTTCCCAAGGGTGAAGAAGTTTGTAACCAAAACGATCAAAGACCAGCACCATTTCAAAGTCTATTGACAGTCTGGCAATCACTACATTCCCTAAGATCGTAGAGTGGACTCTGAAGGAAGAAGGAACATGATCAAGGAGATGATCGTAGAGTCTGGTCACTCTACTACTTAGACTGTTCAAATTCAAAATCAGAAGCTTCCAACAACCCAAACACTGCTATCTGACATTCCCTCATCCTCAACCAGCAATTGGTACTCAACGATTGTTCAGATTCTCCAAGCTTTCAAAAATCTGTCCAAGAATGAAAATCGTAGAGTCCAATCTGATGCTCAACCCAAGGCGCCCAACAAAAGGATCAAACTATTTTGGGCAGAACTCATGAAGAGTTCTGATGAATTAAGTGAGAAAATATCTCTACTCACCTTTGAAGAGTCATGAAGGCGACAAGAAAAGGAGATAATTCACTTGTAAGCAGGACTTTGACTACTATGGTTGATGTATCTCTCAAACTCTAAGAGAGAGATAACATCTATCAGAAGGCCATACACGATCAAAAGGCAGAAGCCCTACGAGTTCAGAAGGCCAATGAAGAGCAGATCCAAGCCCTCTCTGAGAAGATTGACGAACTGAAGCAGTCTTTTTTAGTGTAACTTGAGTTGGGCCAACAGAAACTCAAGTTTGAAGTTGCCAACTCCTCCTACCTAATGGAGCAGCTTATGTCCAACATGGGAGCATCTCTCACAAATGATTAATGACAAAAAGGGGGAGAAAAAGAGGCATAGAAAGAGGAAGAGCAAGAGGAGCAAGAGGCACTCAAAGAAGAGCAGAGGAATAGGAGAGAAGAAGTCAAAGAAGAAGACAACAGTTGCAGAAAAAGAATCATCATCTGAGGGGAGCCAGAAGATGATGATAACATGATCGCAGAGTCTGAAGGGGATCATATTCAGGAAGAAGCTGAAAGGGAGCAAAGCAAAGACAAAAGGTCATCATTCCAGGGGGAGCAAGAGCAAGAAGATCAAATAGATGAATAACTGATCAACAGACATCCTGGAAACATACATGGAGCCAAAGAGGTACATCTCTAACTAGCTAGGTATGTTCTGGATCCAGGATGTAAAGTGTCTTAATGTATAATTTGCCATATCTTTATAAATGACATTCATGATTATCTTTTTTAGAAATACAGCTACTCACTGTATATAAGATTCATTCATAACATGCATATGCACTTATTGTTTTTGTCATAATTAAATAGGGGGAGATTTTCAGGAATAAACATATGAATGATATTCCTATTTACACATGATTTGATTATGATATATATATGAATGAATATGCAAGTATGCTTGCATTAAGAAAATCTGTAAAGTCCTTTGATAGATAATTGAAACATGTGTACAAGGACTTAGAATGAATTGATCAAGTATGTTAGGTTGATCCTACATAAGCAAAAACGACTTTTGTAAAGTCCTTATAAAGAAATGATGTACAAGGACTATAAATATAGAAAGATCAAGCATGTTAGGTTGATCTTATGATGTAATAGATAGGCTTGTCGATAGTCGAACACCTTGCAGACAAGAAATTGTAGTCACCGGAGAGTCGAGGAAAACTCGAGAGTACATCGAGGTAGATAAATCAGAGTCTGCAAGATAGTAGATCTCAAGTTCGTAGATCGCCAGAGAGACGAGGAAGGATCAGGTGTCGAGTAGAACTTCCTTAGGACCGAAGTCTCTCGAGGAAGTCATGTTCGAATCGTAGAGACAACTGACGCTCTGGTAAATAGAACATCCGCCAAAGCCAAGTCAGAAACGTAGACTACACTCGGAGTCGTAGAGTCTACTGATGCCGAAGCCAAGTCAAGGATCGTAGACTACACTCGAGGTCGTAGAGTCTACTGATGTCGAAGCCATATCAAGGATCGTAGACTACACTCTGAGTTCATAGAGTCTATTGATTACATGTAGAGATCGTAGTCGAGCTATATCAGATGAAGACATCGAGCACAAAGATAGAAATCGTAGAGTGTCAAGATCTGATCCTGAAGTCGTAGTGTCTGCACAACCAAAGCTGAATCGTAGAGTGCTCAACTACGACCTCAACAGATGTGCTCACAATGCCAAGGCATAATCGTAGAGAAAATACAATTCTCAACTAATGAGCACTCCCAGAATATCCAAAGGAATAAAGCCTCTGGTTGGCACTGCAAAGATACATCTCACCTGAAAGAAACCAGAGAGCACTCAACGAATGACATGCAAGCTAACAGAAGATCTAAGCACCAACCTAATCAGCATCAAGATTGAGTTACAAAGCCATTCAAGATGAAGTCTTCCACAAGATGATCATAAGAAGACTTCAATTACTTACTAAGGAAAGTCAGCAAGTGCAGTAGCTGTCAAGTGAACAGAAGACAACGATCTTGGAAGCAACCGAGATCGTAGTGTTTGCCAAATAAAGAAAGAACTGATGGAAAGTGAACCGAGATATTGGTTAGTCTCTGAAGAACAAGGCTAAAGTGATTAAGCGTAGGGTCAGTCCATTGATGATAAGTGAACAGGAGATCACAAGGAGAAAGCGAGCTGGACGCGCCACAAATCTGAAGTGTCTTGCTATTCAGAAGGGACTAGAGCAAGGAGTTAGGCCATCAGTCTCTGAGAACAGTCGAAGCAAACAGAAGTATTGAAGCACTGTACAATGGAAGGAAGAGGTGTACTACACTGGAGATCCAATCAACACTCTTCAAGATCGTAGTGTTAACTCTACCAGTCAATAAGCAACACTCAACAAGACACTATGATCAGGTCCAAGAAGACAAGCATCAGAATTGTAGAGTTCGAACACCCGAAGATTGAAGCATTGGCAACAGTTCAAACTGAAGGATGGTATTCAAAAAAAGCTTATTTAGAGTATCGATGCAAAAGGACAACCTCTGATCGAGGAATCAGAAGGAGGAAGTAAAGTCTTCGACCTGTCCAAGACATTAAAGTGACAACTCTAATGGGGTAGGTAAAATAGTAGACTGCAATGTCAGATAAAGTATAACATGTCACATCAGCAGTCTACCTTTGCCAACTCGAGATCTGTGAAGATATTTAAATAGCCTTCAACGGCTACTTTCCAACGGAAGGATTGGGAAGGAGTATAAATCAGGAAGAGCTTCAAAGATCAAAGGTTGTTGGAGTTTCCGAGTTTGGAGTAACGGTGGACTGTTCTAAACCATGTGAAATAGTGAGTCTGAAGGCTAACTCTACGATCCACCAAGAACACTCAGATACATGCAAAGGAAGAAGTAGAAGTGAGAGTTCTACTATGTAGAAGTGAGAGTTTTACTACAAGAAAAGTGTTCTGAAGCTGCCGAAAGAAAGAAGACCATCATGTCATCTTGGTGTCCATCATGGGAAGACTCTAAGTACCATAGAGAAGAGCTCACAGTCATCTTAGGAAGTCCATCATGAGAAGACATCAAGTATCAATAATGGAGATCACAAACGTCATCATGGTGGCAAGCATGGGAAAGTTTCTAAGTACCTAGCAGAAGAAATTATAGTCATCTTGGAAACCTATCAATGCAGCCATCATGTATTAAGAGGAAAGATCTTCAAGGAAGTCATCAAGGGATCATCCGAAGTGGTTGAGTAACTAAAGAAGCTGAGCATCATGCAACATTCAACTACACTTCAAGGATGATCACGCCAAGCTGCTAAGTACTGAAGATGTTCAGAGCATGAAGACATCTTAGCAGCTCATCACCAACTCCAACAAACCAACAAACAAATAAACAACAAAAGCCAGGGCCTGAGGGGTCCTTGTCCGAAGGGACTAAATGAAGCCATGGCCAGAGGGGTCCTTGTCCGGAGGGACTAAACAAAGTTCCAAGCCTGCTGGGCTTGAAGAGTTCCTAGGGAACTAGAGGAGTCCCAAGGCTGCTGGCCTTGAAGGAATCTTAGTGATTCAAGGTGCTGCCCTTCCTTAGTGGAAATCCTACTAGTTGAAAGCAGAAGAGTGGAATAGGAGCTTGAGTCTCTAAACCACTTAAAACCCCTCGTGTCTTTTACATTATGTCATTTACATTATATACTATAACTGCTATGTATGTTCTAACTGCTTACAACCAAACTAACTCTACGAACAATGTATGTTTGATTATGAATATATCAATGAAGGGGATCTTTTTACTTATTCCGCCGTGCTTGAAAAGATTCTTATGTTTGTCATCTGTTAATGTAATAGCAATACAAAATAAAAGAGAAAAATATTTGAAATAAAAAGGATCTATTCAACCCCCCTTTCTAGATCTATTGTGCCTATTGGGAACTAACATATACAACTATCATAAACATGTTTGCTAACATTTACAACCAATTAGAACAATTTAACACCAACTAAAACTATTTTAATTTCTCACAATTCATATTTTTCATATAAAGCTCCATTTTTGATATCTCTTAGAAAAATCATCACTGTAATCTCTATACTTGGCCAAATCACTTCATTCCAATTACATTATGCTCGTTTCTTAATGAAGCTAACATAATCAAGCTTCAATTTACAGATTATCATACAAGTTGACCATCGAGTTTTGTACATTCACAAACCATATGTATACACACACACTGTAATTAGTTTTCTTCCTTTTAAACACAATTAGCACAATAATTCTTGTCTAAACACTAGTTCTAATCATCATAAACATATACAATAACAAGTAATACGTTATTGTATATCAATAATTCAAAAAGATGAATTCACAGAACTTGAAGTTATATGCCGTGAAATCCATATATATATACACATATATATATATATATATATATATAACATTAAGGTAATGAGTAATACCTTCTTATGCTTGAAAATCCTTGCTAATCAATTGATAATCACCTTGAAATTCTTAGGTTTCCTCTCAATCTCTCTCAAGTTCTCTGTAATCTTTTCTTCTCTTCTTCCTCGGTAGACTTATGCCAAATGATTTTTACGTATAATAAAACTTAACCCAACGCACACACCCAAACGTCTGAAACCGACGTTATAATAATTAGAATAATAAGTTATCAGTTATAATATATTATTTATTATTTTATTTATTATAATAAAATTTAAAAATTCAAAAGTCATAAGGCTTTGTTTGGCAAAAACTCTTTAAAATTTAAAGACTTAATATTTAAGCCTTGATTGGCAAAACTAAATTAAACTCCTTTAATTTATTTTAATAAACAATTTAGTTTATAATTTATAATCACATATTATTTATTTGGATTTCCATATCCAACATTAATCAAATAAATTATTTACACATACTATATTTTAAATAAATATTCCACTTAAACAAATATCACAAATTATATTCTCATTATAATTTTATTTAATAATTTAATATACCATCTTAATTTATCACATCACAACAACAATATAACATCTCATGTTATCTTACAACA
Organism: Panax quinquefolius; assembly: GCA_020205615.1. Classification (NCBI taxonomy): domain Eukaryota; kingdom Viridiplantae; phylum Streptophyta; class Magnoliopsida; order Apiales; family Araliaceae; genus Panax; species Panax quinquefolius. Next base: position 46,220,820 of record CM035151.1, on the reverse strand, counting down.
TAATAACTATACATTAAATTAATTTAGAATATTATCTAATAAATATAATTTATAAATATTTACTAACAAAAATCACATATTCATTTAATTTAAGAAATATTTTAAATTACAAAACAACAACTTCATCAATAAAATATTTATTTAATTTAATAAATATTTTAAATTACAAATAAAATCTTGGATTGTTACATCCTTCCCTCCTTACAAGGATTCTGTCCCTAGAATCACAACTCAAACAATCAAATCGTCACATTCTTCACTCCTTAAAAAGATTCCGTCCCCACAATAGAAGACACAGACTAAACAAATAACTAATGGTAATTCTTCATCATTTCAGTTTCAAGTTCCCATGTAGCATCTTCGACGCTGTGGTTCCTCCATATCACCTTCACAAAATGTTTTAACTCATTCATGTACACATGATCTTTCTAGTCGACTACCTGGATAAAAATTTCCTAGTAGCACAACCATAACGGTTCGTACTTGGTCACATGATTGCAGTTGAGCTTGTTTGACCATCTCATCGAAACATGAAAAAACATTATGAATGCGCTCTAACTATAGAGGTAAGGCTACCTCAAAACCATCTTTCAACTCCATCAATGCTTCCTATACTATAACAATTTATACCCAATATAGTTCATCAAACTTACCACACTTTGAAAATCCAAGAACTTGCTATAATTATATGAGTTTAGGAACTTATCCTAGTCAGACCATAGGCGTCCATTCGCTGAGGGGTTCAAAACATACCATATGATTATGAGTCACGAACTTACCATATGCTTTAGTTTTAATAACCAAACCTAATCTTAATATCATCTAACTTAATCTTAAAAACCTCTAACTATCAAATATATACATGAGAAAAGAATCACCTTTCCACCACATATATCTTGATACCGCGATACCAATATTCCAATGATTATCAATGTGATAAACCAAGTATATGCACAAAACCTCTGCCCATACAAAGGTTTGTACGACTTAGTCACCATATGAGTCCTTAGTTGAAATCCCACCTAACATTACCTTACTCTTAAATTATTTTAACTTACCCATAATTTGCTCAATACGTATTCCTCATATGACATTATCAAAAATTTCTCGCGCGCTAAGCACGCCTTTCGATGTTTGGACTTCCTTTTAGTTTGGCAATCGATTTGCAAACGATATGACATACCTATTTCTAATTGCGTTCCACACGTTCTTGCAAACCATTTTTAAAATTCGATGTAAATCGTGAATCTTGGTTCGACACAACTGACACAGAAACATCGTGTCTTGAAACGATTTCATAACTTCACACACTGCTCGATATGTAATATGCTAACTTTGACATACCAAAAATATATCAATATATCTTGCCACAAATAGTAATATCGAAGGCAATATATAATTTCGTGCTTCCTAGTTGATTTAATATATAAATTTTATGCAAAACTTCATTTTCAATTCCTGGTATTAGCGAAACCTAGTTTTTTCCTTCTAATTTCAACTATCCTTCAGTATCGATGTTAAATTTGACACCTTCATCTTGAAGCTACTCTTCCTTTATTCTATCTAACAAAGTTGTACGGTTTTCCATCTGAAAAGTTTCTCCTCCAATTTTTTTTAAGACGTCGGCAACCACATTCGTTTAGGATTTCACATTCACAACCCTTGATCTACTCCAACTATTACTCTAAACACATGCTTAAATATCTCTGTGAGAGGATATACTTTAGACACTTATGGTCTTTTTATATCTCACACTACTACCCAAAAATAATACCTCTAAATCCTTAGAGCAACCACTAATACCTCTATTCTGAATCGTGAGTCGGACACCCTTTCTCATAAAAATTTTAACTGAAGCGATGCGTAAGAAATGACCTTGTTGTTCTGCCTAAACACACTGCCTAATACATTGTATGATGTGTCGCTATACAACATAAAGTTTTCTTTACTATCTGGTAGAGACAACATAGGTGCCATACTAAATTCTTCTTCAATTCACTCTATAATTTCCTGCCCATATAAATTCCACCGATTTTCTCGTTAAGTTAGTTAACAATGAGCAATATTTTCTAAATAACTTCTTGACTTTCTCAGAGTCTTAAGGTTTATGCACTTTCTTTGACAATAACTTATCACCACCTGGTTTAACCACTTCAGAGTTTCATAAATCAAATCGGAAATAAATCCATTACGTGGCCTTTAATACCAATACATCAATTCTACACATCAACTTAAAAAAAATCACTATTCACACTTTCAAACTTTTAGGGAATAATCTAACTTTTCCCGAAGCGAATCTAGTTTCTAAATAAATTTATCAGGCATAAATTAACAAGTGGCTGTTAAATTAAATAACACGTAGCCGTATAGATAACTGATCAGAACCATACCTTGCATTGCGTTCTGGATCTTCATGTTGGATGATTGTTCAGTTGGTCGAATCGGCAGAGTTGACTCTATAATAACCAGTTTGCCACTGCCCCCTTTGCTTCCACTTGCTTTTCCTACCGCTTTCTTTGGGCAACCTCGAGCCAAGTGCTCCTTCGATCCACACGCGGTCTTGAACATTTTGGTGCAATGTGATCCTTCGATCCACAATTAAAGCACGCCCTTTTTCCCCTCAAACAAACACCTACATGTTTCTTTCCGCAGTTGCTACACGCCTCCACCTTCTTCTTTTCCTTCCCTCACGATTTTCAAAGATTAATATTATTGTCCCACTTTCTTTTCCGAAGCGTTCTGGGGTATGACTATCACACCACCTTATCATCTTCACTCTTCTTTCCCCTCTGCTTGATTGATTGTATGCAGATATTACCTTCCCAAATCTACATCAATCGTTCTTTCCAACCCTGTTGTAAACGAATTTGGTTGGAACATCGAGATTTGATTATACAGCCAGAAATTCAGTTAATTTGCTAGTTGTTGGTCGATTTCACAATCAATGAATACGTGCAAGTATACACGGTCAACAAGTAATAAGGTGAAAGTAGAGCATCGTTCCCACGAGGAATTATTTAATAAAAATCACCAAGTACTAATTCTTAACCAAACTAATTTTATTTAAACATTCTCAAATCGCGATTTTTCTAAATTCAAATAAATAAAGGTTAAGACTCCAATATCCCCAATTATGAACTATAAATCAATTATCCAATTATCCCAATTATTATGTCTACTGAATTGTTAACAGGAATTCTCAAATGCCAAAAGTCCTTTTCCAAGTGATCAATTACCTTCTATTTAAACCAGATTAATCTTGCTATATTCCTATGCAAAACAATTGAATTAAACTCCTTTCAATCCCAATTCCTTATGTGTTACATGCGGTGAACATATATTTCCATTCAATTCACAAACCTAATTATTCACTTTGCAAATAACTAAGTCACATGATATCATGCCCAGTTCTAACACAAAAGAACTAATAATAAACAAACTAACTCAACTACATGAATGCATATGCATGATCTACTTTATAATATACCTACGAACCCAGTAATAAATCAGTATGATATATAGCAACAGGCCTCAAAGATACCATTGATACTCAAACAATTTATCCGATCAAATCAAAGTCCATAACTCTAACCAGTTAGTCAATCCAAACCTGTCATCACCCATGTTGTGCGTGTGTGCTTGTTAACCATTCTAACCAACCACAATTCAAGATAATCACATAACAAACTTCTTATAAGGAAAATTTCAGTTCCAATTCAATTACTTTTGTGAACATGACAACTCCGGTTAAAACTAAGCAATTACCAAGTCTTAGGGTAAATACAAGATTTATTTATACTTTTATTCAACCACGAGGGCATTTTTGCTCTTTCTCGTGTTTTTTTCTTTTCTTTTCTTTTTCTTCATGACTGTGTAATGTCTTACTCCATTAGGCGCACTGCTACCCCTTAACGAGCTTTCAACCAACAACTCCCAGACCATGAAAGACCTTAGGGTGCTAGGTGTAGAGACAATCCCCTCGGACGTACTTACTCAAGTAGCCAGGGCCCCGAAATAAGACTAGCCATGTTATTTCTACTTTTCTTTCTTTTTCTTTCTATTTTTTTTTCTCTTTTTTTCATAATTTCTTTTTTTTCTTTTTGTATATATATACCCCATAAATTCTCCCAAACTCAAGCTTTTACGTCATTCTAACCTTTACTGTCAGTTCACTAATTTCCTTAAATTTTAACCAAGATTTTACCTCGAAACAAATTATGCACCCCTTAAACCAAGTGGATTAAAGCAGTTAAACTTTAAGTGCTAACCGATTACATAAGTTTGATAGAAAGCTCAGATTATCATCATGATTAAAATTAGAACTCATCATCAATTATCAACACTGTTCAAGTTAACATTTAATACCAATCTTATCATAGGCCGAGCTAAGACCACACCAACTTATCACACAGATTCATAAAAAAAAATTAAAAAAAAATGCAATTATACTACATGAACACATAGTAATGCAACACATATATGAATAAGCAAATAACTACCATGTATTATATGAAACCTAAAAAAAACACAATGCTAACACATAAAAAAAACGAACTACTATGCAGATAACTAACTATATGCAATACGACACTAAAATGCCCCCAAACTTAAACTAGACATTGTCCTCAATGGATGAAATATAAAAAAGTAAAGCAGAGGACTTCCCTGAAAATATAGCAATCTTCCTCCTTGTCCACTAAGTTTGGAGAATAGGCTAAGCACATGGAACAAATTGGGCACCACACTTGAATTTGACTTGAATAACCTGTTAAACAATGATAGCAGCAATTTTATTAAATCCTAAATAAATGCAAATTCAAAACTACTAATATAAAACCTAATAAAAACTAGAAATAAAAATTAAACTTGGGTTGCCTCCCAATAAGCGCTTGTTTTATAGTCTCAGCCTGACTTCTTCAATTCTCTATCCAATTCCCCTATGAAAATTGAGGAACCCTGCATCCATTAGAAGCAATGTCTCTTTTGGGAGGTTCCCATTCACAAAAACCCTTGAATTGAAGTCACCTAGCATGCTCTATGTAGATAGGTTCCCTATTAAGAACGTCCAACAACTAGGTGTTTTCTCCATTATGTCTATGATTAGATTGGGGCATTGAAGCTTAATAAACATAATGGAGTCTTCCTCTATCTACTCCTTTTCATCCCACCATGACTCCACAACTGTACTAGCTCTTATGTTACAAAGAGCTTTGCCGACGACATGACTGCCAATTGGGCATGGTTTTGCAAAAATGCCCGGATTCTTGAACTTTGGTGGAGAAGGTACATGGGACACTATCAAAATTGGCTCATCTTCGTTGGTACTCAATGTTAGATCTTTGTCAATCTCCTCTCCCCTTGGCTGAGTCATTCTTGCCATCCTTCGACTCCGTATGACTGCGCAAACCTCCACCGTCTTCGAAGTTGACTCTATATAAGATGTATTAAATCCATCAAGCCTTGTTTCCCTTGGTTGAGCCAAGAACGTGTATGGCCATTGATACTTAAACTCATCTATGGTACCTGAAAAGAGAGAAATATAGGAAGAGAATTAAAAATAAAAATAAAAATGTTTAAATTAAGACTAATTTGATTGAAATTAATATTGCTAACTAATTATTAAATTAATTCCCCGACAGCGGCGCTAAAAACTTGTTGGTCGATTTCGCAATCAATGAATACGTGCAAGTATACACGGTCAATAAGTAATAAAGTGAAAGTAGAGCATCGTTCCCATGAGGAATTATTTAATAAAAATCACCAAGTACTAATTCTTAACCAAACTAATTTTATTTAAACAATCTCAAATCGTGATTTTTCTAAATTCAAATAAATAAAGTTTAAGATTCCAATATCCCCAATTATGAACTATAAATCAATTATCCAATTATCCCAATTATTATGTCTACTGAATTGTTAACAGGAATTCTCAAAAGCCAAAAGTCCTTTTCCAAGTGATCAATTGCCTTCTATTTAAACTAGATTAATCTTGCTATATTCCTATGCAAAAAAATTGAATTAAACTCCTTTCAATCAATTCCTTATGTGTTACATGCGGTGAACAGATATTTTCATTCAATTCACAAACCTAATTATTCACTTTGCAAATAACTAAGTCACATGATATCATGCCCAGTTCTAACCCTAGAATTCCTCTTTCAATTCCTTCTAGAGTAACAAGGTAATTACTGATCAGATAATTAATCAATAAGCATAAGATAAGATAAACAATTTACTTTAACATAAATAATTGGAATAAATCAAATAACTAATTTATAGACATAAAAGGTTCAATTGAAATCTTAATAAAAGAGTTAGTTCATAATTAATGAATTAAAACCAAGAATCCACAATTGAATAGACATTAAATGATAAAAGTATGATAAGAGAAGAGAATAGAATCTGTTATCAGCAAATCTGATGCTCCCCTCTTGCTCTTGCTCTTGATCTTCAATGTTCTTCAATTTGCTTCAATCTCCAATGCCTAATTAAGAACTAGGGTTTATATTCTAATCTAATGGACTGTTTAATCTAGTCTAATCTATATAATCTCCCTTTATTTTATGCCTTACATCAAGTATTTATAGATTACAAGTCCAATTTTGAGCTTAGGAACAAACCCAATCCTATTTGGAGTAAAAAAGGTGTCAAAATTCGCCTAAAAACGCGTTCAAGCCTTCCCAGTCTCTTCCCCAGCACCCCAGCGCTGGGCACGACACTCAAACTCTACTCCCCAGCGTCCCGGTGCTGGGAATAGGCCTAAAATGGGCGCCCCGGCGATGCCACTTTTTCTGACATTTTCTGCTCCGACGTCCTTTGGGAAAATGGCCATAACCTATTCGTTCGAAATTCGATTTTGATGATTCAAGATGATCCGAAAAGAGGAGAAGTAGATCTACAACTTTCATTCTTTAAGGTTTTCGAAATAAGGTTCCGAGAAATACTCAAATTGGCTCTGAATTGACTGCTGTGTAAATGGCAAGCCGAAAACGCGCATCTAGCCACCCCAAACGTCGATCCAAGTAACTTTTGTCCCAAATCCTACAAAACAATGTAAAACATGCATGAATGGACACAAACACTTAAAACTATTCTAAAATACTTGAGAACAACAATAAATTAAGCCCGAATGTATCCAATTCATGTGTATAAAACTCACTCATCACTAGTGCTCCCACCAGCAAATTCACCAATTTTGGCACTAGATTTGCATTAGCTTCCCTATTGGATGCATATTCCTTGGGGCTCTGTTGACGCTGTTGTCTTCTTCTAGGCGGCATCTTACTGTTTAAAACTTGAACTATTAGATCATCGCTCATCCACACATTAACATTTTTAAACTTATCTCAACCACTTATAGATAACACATAATATATCTTAATAAACAATGACAATACTTTATTCATTTATTATACCACACATAACAAAATAGCCTCACTGCTATTTATATTATTTTTTTTATCCGAAATAATAAAATTCTAGGATCACTTTATCACATCCTGCTATTTAATTCAAAAGTTAGGATTTACATTTTATTAACTTTCATCGTGATTTATATAATCTTAATGTTTTTCCTTGCAATCTACAAGAACATTCCACATTGTACAACTTCATTGCGCTCTTGCTCCATGATACGAATTATTGACGACCCATCACATACCAAAGATAATTCTCAACCTATACAGATAATAGAATACTAAATTCTAAGTACCATCATTCGCTTGGCCTTCTTCAACTTGTCTTCAACACGATCTATGCATTTAGAAGCCTCCACCCATGCATCTTCTGCTCTCGCACGCTTTCTAATACCAACCATACTCAGACTATACGAACTTCTTAGGCTCCCAATCATTATCATTGTTCATCAATCATTCTGACAACAAAGATTTTAATAACTGCTAGAACTTGATATGTATAATACTCGCTACTCCTAAGTACTCACGAGCACATAAGTCATTAACATATAAGAACATAAAGTCTTTTATAATTTTATCTTCAATGAATTTCCTTAATTCATTCCTCAAAAATCGATAAGAGTTTATCACTTCTATGTTTTCGATCTCCTAGAAGGTTATAGCATAAGGTTTCCCCACCTAAGGTTTATAACCTAAAGCTTTGATACCAACTTGTGACACCCCCAAATCCGGGCAGTTCAATCCCATAGATTTGGTGTTCACTGTCCAATTAAATCATAACTAACTACCCATATACAAAAGATATAATTAAACTCAAAAGTTTAAACAATCAATCTCCCATTAAAGGGTTACATAATCTAAAATAAATCCAAGGCCATCTAACCTTTATTACAATCATCAGCGGAAAAATTAAAACATAATCGTAATTAAATCTATTACATAAGCTTCATAAATAGAAGATAAATTAAACGTTGTCGTCTAATCAAACACTTTGTCCTTGCTCTTGCTTGTAGAAAACTCTTCAAATTTCTTAACTTCATCTGCATTGTTTTGTGCAAGAGTGAGCAAAAATTGCCCACAAGAAGGATAATATACAATAATGGTTTATGAATGATAATATACTGAGTTTTCAATGGTAAAGTATTCTTAGCGGAACAATAAACTTTAATTCAACAACTATGAGTTCAAAGGAATAATGAACTTAAATTAACAATAGATATCAACATCAAAGAATACACTGAGGGTCATAAGACCACGAACTATACTCTAGGTTTTCAAGTATTTCTACTTTAACCTTTAACAGTCTAAAAGACTATAATCATCATCTATGTCCTAGGTTAACAGGTGTTTCTACTGTAACCTTTAACAGTCTAAATGACTATATGGACCATCATCTCGTACTCCAGGTGATCAGCCCTTTGTACTATATATTGCGCAAATATTTTAACGCTATTGCGTATTTTTAAAATAATCCCCTAATAATAGGGTTGTTCATCTCATCTTAGATTATCAGGTTCTGAACCAAATGCAGTTGGGTTGGGAATTAGCTTCCAAGGAATTCTAGATCTTTAGAATGCTCATCAACCAAGTACTGGTTGAATCAGATAGAAACAAATAACTATTCAAGAGTTTGATTATAATATCTTCATGAACAAGGAATATCGATGAATCAATAAGAGCTAGAGTATTAACAATTTCTAAATTGAACAAATGTTATCATTGACAACATGCTTTCAAAATTTGTGTGAGTACATATGCAAATCAAAGGAAGTTTGGTTTGGGTTAACTTCAAGGGTAATTTAGAGTTTAGAACATTCATCAACTAAGAATTAGTTGAATTGGTAAAGAATCGCTAGACAACTTAGAGTTCGGTACAATAATGTAGGATAGTACAATGACATTGGAGAACGAAGATCAAACAACAGTTATTAGTAACTGAATAAACACATTTCTTACAACAACATTACAGACTTTGAATAACCAAAGTAACCTCGTTTGGAATAAAGAAATAAATATTAACTAACTTGCTCAACAATAAATGAGGGTTAAAGAACTCGCATGACAATAAATCGTTAAATAAGAGATTAGAGATAGAGGAATTGCATAAGTATAACATAACAGTGAAAAGTAACCTTGCTGAATAATAAAGTGGTAAAGGTTAGGGAACTTGCCTCGTGCGTAAGCTATACAATTACAACTCACGTACTCCAATATCCTACACATGGTTTAGAACCACAATACTTATTAGATATGCTAACATACCATAACATGTACATTTCTTACTAAGCTTATCATTTTAGCATAAGTTTTATGCTATTATACAAATATCAGGAATTTCAAGTGTTAACCTTCACAACACCTGTTTACTAATCATCATGCTCACTAAGTCTAATATGCCACGTTCATTACTTACTAATCATTTTCAAAGTTGAAATCATCAATGACATGACACAGTTCTGTTTTAACCTCCATGTTACATGTTTAACTCCTTAACACAACCTTAAACCAAGCTATAGTGGTGTTACAAAAGTCTACAATGACGAATGCGAGACCTCTTTGTCTCGGGGACGGTATGGTATGGTGGCTGCGCCATACATAAGTTTAGGGCTGGCAGCAAATTGCCAGCGATGCACATAAACAGAAGGCGAGACTACCGGTGATGAATAGTAGCCGAATTTAGCCCAACAAACACAAATTTCACCCACCAAACAGTGAAATTAACACGTAAAATAAGTATACAACTATCATAAACATGTTTGCTAACATTTACAACCAATTAGAACAATTTAACACCAACTAAAACTATTTTAATTTCTCAAAATTCATATTTTTCATATAAAACTCCATTTTTGACATCTCTTAGAAAAATCATCATTGTAATCTCTATACTTGGCCAAATCACTTCATTCCAATTACGTTATGCTTGTTTCTTAATGAACTAACATAATCAAGCTTCAATTTACATATTATCATACAAATTGACCATCGAGTTTTGTACTTTCACAAACCATATGTATACACACACTACAATTAGTTTTCTTCCTTTTAAACACAATTAGCACAATAATTCTTGTCTAAACACTAGTTCTAATCATCATAAACATATACAATAACAAGTAATACGTTATTGTATATCAATAATTCAAAAAGATGAATTCACAGAACTTGAAGTTATATGCCGTGAAATCCATATATATATATATATATATATAAATATATAACATTAAGGTTATGAGTAATACCTTCTTATGCTTGAAAATCCTTGCTAATCAATTGATAATCACCTTGAAATTCTTAGGTTTCCTTCAATCTCTCTCAAGTTCTCTGTAATCTTTTCTTCTCTTCTTCCTCGGTAGACTTACGCCAAATGATTTTTACGTATAATAAAACTTAACCCAACGCACACACCCAAACGTCTGAAACCGACGTTATAATAATTAGAATAATAAGTTATCAGTTATAATATATATTATTTATTATTTTATTTATTATAATAAAATTTAAAAATTCAAAAGCCATAAGGCTTTGTTTGGCAAAAACTCTTTAAAATTTAAAGACTTAATATTTAAGCCTTTATTGACAAAACTAAATTAAACTCCTTTTATTTATTTTAATAAACAATTTAGTTTATAATTTATAATTACATATTATTTATTTAGATTTCCATATCCAACTTTAATCAAATAAATTATTTACACACACTATATTTTAAATAAATATTCCACTTAAACAAATATCATAAAATTATATTCTCATTATAATTTTATTTAATAATTTAACATACCATCTTAATTTATCACATCACAACAACAATATAACATCTCATGTTATCTTACAACATAATAACTATACATTAAATTAATTTAGAATATTATCTAATAAATATAATTTATAAATATTTACTAACAAAATCACATATTCATTTAATTTAAGAAATATTTTAAATTACAAAACAACAACTTCATCAATAAAATATTTATTTAATTTAATAAATATTTTAAATTACAAATAAAATCTTGGATTGTTACATCCTTCCCTCCTTACAAGGATTCTGTCCCTAGAATCACAACTCAAACAATCAAATCGTCACAGTTTGAATTTAAATTTTTGTTCTGAAGGACTTATGTGGTTTTGTGTATAGTGACTTATGTGAAGTATGTGGGTGATTAAATAAATATATATATTGTAAATATGTATATATTTATTTAATATATTAATAGAATGAATGAAAAGTTATATAACCTATTATTATTAATGAGGAATGAGAATTAAATAACCTAAGGGTTATAACAAGTGTAAAGTGCTAGTATTTAAATTTTATACTAGTATAATAACCTAAGAGATTAATTTTATTATTTTAATTTATTAAATATTTTAAACCTAGCTTAATTAGGTTGCATAATAATATTATCTAAGTATTTAAATTTCATAATGAGTGAATTAGAAACCCTAATGAAATATATAGGGTTATGTAAACTAAATGTATTGGACTATGATATTTATATGCCCAAGCAATTATTTAGATAGCCCAAATGAATTAATTGGATTGCCCAAGCTTGACCCAACTTGGTAAGGACTTTTTGGTCATTTCTTTAAGCTAATTTAGCAATTAAAAAAAATATTTGAGGGATTACAAGGGGGGATGTCCGGATATCCAAGGGGGGATTTGGCATGTGGTTTATTTGATTTTCAAAGGTGACTCACCACCCTACATTTGCCTATCCTTTGAGATATTATTTGATTTGTTAAATTTTGCTAAGATTTCAAGCAACAAGAGAAAGAAGATGGGAGATTGTGGGAAGATATTGCATATATGTATATATTGGAAGTATACATATTATTGTTCTATAAATACCTCCCTATTCATTTCACATTAAAACTTTTACTTCATTTGTAACACCCCCTTCCCGAAAAGGAAAGGGAGGTTACGTGCAAAGCACAACAAATCTCAACATAAGTAAACAGAGCACTAATAACTTCAAAATATATAATAATGATATTCATCAATGAAGTACTAATTACAATTCTCCAACTAGAGTCAAAATTATCAAAACTTAAAATTCGAAACAACCTAGATGGTCAAAGGCAACTCTCTCATCACACTAGCCCTGAATCACCCCTGCTAACCTGCCAGAAGAAAAACACAACATGAGCTAATTGCCCAGTACGGATACAGATATACAAAAGATATACAACTAATATACAGAAATAATTGAGACACTACTGAACAAAGCCTCAAGTGTAAATACTGACAAAAATATATTTTCCAAAGATTTGAATGGAATATATCTGAATCAACAGAAGAGTAAAGAAATAACGAACTAAAGTAACTAACTCAATGAATTAAACTGAACAGAAACAACCAAAACCAATACAATGAGATAATAGGCTGAATCAAATGGTTGGGTGTTATTTCATACCAAATGAGCTCAAAAATACACATTGCCACACATGCAAGTCAAACTAATGCCACAGGCAAATCAAATGATGCCATATAGGCAACCAAAATAATTCCACACAAGCAAATCACACATTGGACCGCGAATCCAAATGTATGGAAATCGGATAGGTGTGTTTGGCACAATATCACAAATCCGCAGAATAGAAAACTAAGGTTAACCCATACGCCTCCCACAACAAAACACCAAATGGCCCACTTCCTTTGGAGACCAAAACGGAGACGCCGTGGACTAATCACACCACCACGGAAAGTGTCATGTCTCTCGTGCCAAGACGACATGCCTGTGGTACCCCCACAGGTGGTTATAGCTCAGGTATACCCTAGGGTACATTCTAACAAAATATCAGATCACAACACATGCGACATAATACCATCAAAATAGGTATCGTGTCACAACACATGCAACATATATAATACCAATAAAAATAGATACCGTGTCACAACACATGCGACACAAATATCCACAAAAATGGGGTTCTAATGTATATGTTGAACCAGATCAAATTATAAAGTCACCAAAAGAAGGTAACAACATATCGCTCTACAAATATCAAAATAAATATTAGACATGATAACCAATTCAAAGAGTACAAATACGAGTCTAATGTGTCAACCCCAAGATGAATAAATATATGAATTTCACAAGAAACAATTATGTGAAATAATAACAGAAACAAATATATGAATTTCACAAGAAACAATTATGTTAAATAATAACAGAATTCGAAACGAGGAACAAAACGAACAAATTAAATTTAACAAGAGTATCGCTGAAAGAGTACGGAATCCGTATCTGATACTTCCAAACCATTTATAGCACTGTCCAAAAAATCTTAATCTCAAATGTCAACGATATCAAATACGAAACGTTATTCACAACCTAAACATATTCACCTCAAATTAGAAATAATCCAAACTAATAATTCCAAAATAATTTATAATCTATTTAATATGTCTTTAATCATCGCCTTATATCAATTAGTAATACTCCAAAATTTATATTCCAAATATAACTCTTTAAATTCCCTCCGTCCTATCTAATTATCAAAATAAAATATAATACACATAATTAAATTATGAACTCATACAAATTATATTTTCATAAATTCAATAATTTTTAATATACTATATTCAATTTGTAATCAAAAGATATATTTTAATTATAACAACAATATTATAATATTATTTATTACTTTCTTTTTTTATAAGAAGTATATATATATATATATATATATATATATATATATATATATATATATATATAAATATCGAAATTGATTAAGCATATATATTTATATATGTAATCTAATCAAGTAGGAATTAGCAGTGAGAACTAGGTAGATTCTTGAATAAACACACACACACACACACACACACACACACACATATATATATATATATATATATATATATATATATAATTATTAGTGATATATATATATATATATAAAGAATTAGACCATGTGTTGCTTTACATCTATAGGTAACTTATGAGTCTCGCCATTATATATGTACCAATTATATATATATATATATATATATATAATATAATAATACATACACCCATCTATCTTTGAAATATACTTACATGTACATAGATTGTGCGTGAGATATACTGTAAGTTTTTCTTTTCTTTTTTCTCTTAATGTCAGCCTCCTTTTCTTATTCTTTCGAATTTAATAATGGCTTGAGTATACAATAGGGTTTGTGTTAGTTATTTATTATCAATATTTTATTAATTCTCCTAGCTCTAATAGGATTTATTATCCACACATAAATTAAATCCAATTAATTTAAAAGCCCAATTTTATCAAATTAACTTATCCACACTTATTAATATTTATTAGCCCATATAAATTAAATGATTAGTTTGACCCAATAAATAACAAAGTCCAAACAATATATTTTAAGAATATAAATTTAATATTTTTTTTTGGGATATTACATTACCTCCCCCTTAAAAAGGATTCCGTCCCCGGAATCAAAAGAATGAATGTACTTAATTATCAAGAGATGCGGATACTCCGCTCGAATAGACTCCTCTATCTCCCAAGTAGCTTCCCGCTCCGAATGATTTTACCACAAGACTTTAACAAAAGGAATTATCTTCCTCAATTTTAATTTAATCAATTATTTAATTATCTACTAAAAGAATTTAATTTTTCAAACAAAACAAGGAAGAATAGAGGGAAACAAAATCATTTACCTTTTCCAATTTAAATACAATTGTATAAAATAAAAGTAATTAATATTTAATTATATATATAAAAAAAATTGGTCATTACATTTTTCACCCCTTAAAATAATTCCGTCCTCAGAATTCAAATAAGTTACAAAGAAAAATATTTTTATTTAAATTACATAATTATTCATAATCTTTAGTTAAGACGTAGCGCCGCCATTTGTAACGATCAACGCGAATAAGTCATCGGTCTACGTAATTATCAATGTACTTGTAAAAGATTCGTCAGCTACTGTGTGAAGCCTTAATTGGTAAGGTTCTTCGCGTTGCATCAAATTAGATCACATGATCCACCATTGGTGCGGGTCGTCGCTAATATCTTTGAGTTTAATTCTTTTAAACGTACTCTTCGGAACATAATTCAAAATCACAAAAATTTCTCTTTATCCAAATACGATTCAAATACCCAAAATATTTAAAATTAAATTTAATTCGTAAAACGTTTATGTTCCACACATGACAAAGATTTAATAAATTATTTTTATTTTATTTACATAAAATCATACAAAACTCCAAGGATATCGGATAAACCAAACAACTCAACAAATTATATCAACTTTTTGTAAATCCTCAAGAGCTTCAAAATATTCAAACCTCAATTCGAACTAGCTAGTTCTTAAATATTATTACACCAAAGAATATACTACTAAGATCTTTTTATCATCATATCAACTCTAAGTCAAATATTCTACTATCTGCATAAGCAAACTATAAATATTCAAGATTTCTCAAAATTAATTGAATTTCATCACTTACTATCTAATCATATAATAAATCAATCATCCCTTATTGCAAACCTTAATCCAATAAATTTCAATGTCTCCCCATACTATCACAAAGAAATTTCATAGAACATAACCCAAATATCCTACTAGAAAAAAGCCACAAAATTGATCATTAACTCCAAATGAATAATCTAATTACCTCAAATATCTCAACAACTCAAATTATAAGAAATCCTCTAGCCCTGAATCACCCCTGCTAACCTGCCAGAAGAAAAACACAGCATGAGCTAATTGCCCAGTACGGATACAGATATACAAAAGATATACAACTAATATACGGAAATAACTGAGACACTACTGAACAAAGCCTCAAGTGTAAATACTGACAAAAATATATTCTCCAAAGATTTGTATGGAATATATCTGAATCAACAGAAGAGTAAAGAAATAACGAACTAAAGTAACTAACTCAATGAATTAAACTGAACAGAAATAACCAAAACCAATACAATTAGATAATAAGCTGAATCAAATGGTTGGGTGTTATTTCATACCGAATGAGCTCAGAAATACACATTGCCACAAATGCAAGTCAAACTAATGCCATGTAAGACCCCAAATTATTAATAAATAAAATTTAATTTCTCTATTTATTATTTTGAAATAGTAAGGGTTGATTTGATTAATGTGGTTAGTTATGGGTAAAATGCACAAATATTTTAAATAAGCAAGTGGTTATAAAATATTCATTTTTATCGGAGAATATTCTTTTGGTCGTGGAATATTCTTACTGTCGGGGAATATTCGTACGACGGCGCAGCCTTGTGTGGGCCCCATAACGGAAAGCGATTGGATGAAGAAAATGACAAAAATAAGTTGTTTATAAATAACGACGTTGTTATTACCGTTAATACTGTTGAAATACTCGGTGGTTAAAACACAGTAGCACACGGTATTGCACCTATTATTGATTCTTATATAAGAATGCACTACTTAATAATTGTTACAGTAATTACTGTTCAATATTTTATTTTATTGATTCAATAATTGCTACGTTGATATTTTATATTACTGTTGTTTCAATAATTGTCACTACACAGTATTTTCCATTATCGAAGCAATAATTCATATTATCTAAATAATATTATTAGATAACATTATTGGCAATGTCTAGAAAGTTCTGTCTAAGGAGAGGTTTGGTCACCTAATTGCGCGCCAGTAAGGAGAAATTCTTATTGGAAAGCCCACTCTTTCTTAGGGGAAACTACAGGTTGTCAAGATTGTGATTCTATAATATTATTTATGAATAATTAATTATTGATTTATATGATGAGGAAAATATTGATTTTATGTGGATATAGATGGAGAAAATTTTAATGTGATAATTGTTAAAATTAATATTTTATCTTTTTTCGATAAAATAATTCATTTAAATATATTATTATATTTTAATAATATAATAATAGTGATATTTTTACAATGAATGTGGGATATATGAGTATATGAGGAGAAAGAGTATTTTTGTTGCAATAAATATTTAAAACATATTTTCATGTTGGTGGACCCCATTTCTTGACTGAAATTTGATTATAACTTGTAAAATCACCCGTTTGTGGATTTCGGTCAATTTCTGTTTGGAATTTGGAAAAATTTTCTTCTGCAAAGTTGTAGAGAATGGAATTTCCTATAGAAAGGACATGAGGTTTGAATTTTTCTGATAAAAGGGCTATTTATTATGAATTATTGAAGTTCTGAAGTTTCGAAATAATTATTTTTTAAAAGTTTTAAATTTATTTTAAAAGAAAAATGTTTTTGTGGTTGGTTGGTGGGCTCATGTGTTGTTAAGCATACTGAAATCTGAATTCAAAGGTTGGCGTAGACAAATTTTAATAATTATTATATTTTATAAAATTTTCTACTTTGGTGTTCTAAGCAATTTCCTATAAATAGGGTGCTTAGGTTAGAATTGAAAATCACACCAGAAACTAAAGTTTTCTCTCTTTCTCTCTCGAAATATTGAGCGTATTCTTGTGAGTATTTTGATACTTTGAGTGTTGCTATACGGTGTAAGTTTCCTTCAGCACTATATTCACGTATTCTAGCTAGAAGTACTATTCTTTCAAGGTAAGGGATGTTATTTTCTTCTTAAATGATATTATTTTCTTCAATATCATTATGCCGAAATATTGGTTTGAACTTTTTATCAAATTTGAAACTTTTTGTGTCGGGGTTACTATTCACGTATACGACACTATTCACATATACGACACTATTCACGAATACGGCACTATTCACCAAAAAATGAAAATTTTCCTTTTTGTCCAAGATGTCTATTATGGTTACTATCTTTGATTGATCCATGTTTTGATCTTTATTTTTGAATTCTTCTTCAAAATTGGTTATTATGGAGTATTATTGAACTTGGATAAAACTGTAATATGAATCCCTAATATTTGTCCTTTTGTCTCACTGGATTCGTTTTCTTTAAAATATTTTTCATCATCCTCAGTCCTAAATGATGATATTATTGAATATCTTTGGCATGTAGTGCAAAGATGAATGATTTTTGATGAATATCTTTGGCCCGTAGTGCAAAGATGAACAGGTGTTTAGATGAATATCTTTGGCCTGTAGTGCAAAGATGAATATTTGATTCCAGATATATATTGATTGATGTTACAGGGATAAAATATCGACGATGAACTTTTAAATTCATATATAGAAGATAGTAGATTTCATTCTCTACTTAACTCTTCTAATGAATTATTATTTCCGCTGCGAATATTGATTTAAAACTGGTTGTCTATTGTATTCTATTAGATTTTTCCCTGTTGAGGACTAACGATAATTTTTTCTATGTTATCTTAGTCATAATGTTCTTTACTGGGCTAGTTGAGCTCACCCTTTTCCTTTTTGTTCCATTTTTCTTCTCAGGAGGCGAGAATGTAACGAGTACTAGTCGGGGTGTGGAATGATGGTTCTAGAAGTTGTTTTAGTTGTCCTCACTATTTTGTAAAATAGTGTATCAATAATTGTAATGAGGGCTTATTTGAGTGTGGATATTGTTTAGATGACAATATTTGTATTTAAACTCACAGTTTAAGTGTTGTCGTATTTTGCTCGACAGTGGTATTAATAAAGTTGTAGTTGTTTCGTATTCATATATTTGGTGTTGTATACCTATTTTGGGGCGTCACATGCCACAAACAAATAAAATCATAGGCAACCAAAATAATGCCACACAGCAAAACTGGACCGCTGAATCCAAATGTATAATTGGATACGTGTGTTTGGCACAACATCACACGGAATGAAAAACATACGCCTCCCACAACAAAACGCCAAATGGTCCACTTCCTCCGGAGCCCAAAACGGAGACGCGTGTACTAATCACACCGCCATGGAAAGTGTCATGTCTCTCGTGCCAAGATGACATGCCTGTGGTATCCCCACAGGTGGTTATAGCTCAGGTATACCCTAGGGTACATTCTAACAAAATATCATATCACAACACATGCGACATAATACCATCAAAATAAGTATCGTGTCACAACACATGCGACATATATAATACCAATAAAAATAGATTCCGTGTCACAAAACATGCGACACAATATCCAAAAAAATGGGGTTCTAATGTATATGTTGAACCAGATCAAATTATAATGTCACCAAAAGAAGGTAACAACATATCGCTCTACAAATATCAAAATAAATACTAGACATGATAACCAATTCAAAGAGTACAAGTACGAGTCCAATGTGTCAACTCCAAGATGAACAAATATATGAATTTCACAAGAAACAATTATGTGAAATAATAACAGAAACAAATATATGAATTTCACAAGAAACAATTATGTTAAATAATAACAGAATTCGAAACGAGGAACAAAAGAAACAAATTAAATTTAACAAGAGTATCGCTGAAAGAGTACAAAATCCGTACTTGATACTTCCAAACCATTTATAGCACACTCCACAAAATCTTACCCTCAAATGCCAACGATATCAAATACGAAACGTTATTCACAACCTAAACATATTCACCTCAAATTAAAAATAATCCAAACTAATAATTCCAAAATAATTCATAATCTATTTAATATGCCTTTAATCATCGCCTTATATCAATTATTAATACTCCAAAATTTATATTCCAAATATAACTCTTTAAATTCCCTCCGTCCGATCTAATTATCAAAATAAAATATAATACACATAATTAAATTATGAACTCATACAAATTATATTTTCATAAATTCAATAATTTTTAATATACTATATTCAGTTTGTAATCAAAAGATATATTTTAATTATAACAACAATATTATAATATTATTTATTACTTTTTCTTTTTTTTTCTTTTTTTTAAGAAGTCTATATAACTTATATATATATATATATATATATGTATGTATATATATATTTGTATATGTATATCGAAATTGCATGACTAAGCATATATATTTATATATGTAACGAATCAGTAGGAATTAGAAGCAGTAGGAATTAGCAGCAGTAGGAATTAGCAACCATAGTCATGTAGTCTTTGGCGACGGGTCGAACCGTCGCCATAGACACCAAAGACGACGGTTCGTCTTTGGTTCGCTTTTTAAGGTTCGCTTTAGAGCCTCTGTATATATATATATATATATATATATATATATATATATATATATATATATATATATATAACTAATTAGTAGGATATATATAAGGAATTAGACCACATGTTGCTTTACATCTATAAGTAACTTATGAGTCTATCATTATATATGTACCAATATATATATATATATATATATATATATATATATATATATATGTAGACACTCGAAATTTTTTATACTACTGTTACTAACATTGCGGGAGGACAAATTGCGTCTTTAAGAGAGAACCTCGAAAGACAATACAAATCCATAATTGGATACTACCTAGGAAGTTCAAGATCAACCCCGGATCATAACTGGAGTAACGATTTCAACCTCGGATGTAACTCCGAGGGCTGCGCAGACACAACATCTGGCACCACCAGAGAAGACCGATTAATCTCAAAAATATCCCCAAGGTATCCAGTCTCAGTCCCAACCATGGGAATAGCCACTAACCTTGGTGATAACCCCAAGGAATGCAGTTTCGGCGATAACCCCAGAAATGCTTGTTTCAAATGCGACCAGCTTCAATCTCAAACGTTCACAACGAGATACACTGCACCAACCCGGCAATAACATCGGGGAGGCAGGCACACCTCAAAGATGACAATGAGGACCTTCAACAATTACAGTAGTCAAATCTCAGCGAAGTCTGAGCAACGTCTACTTTATCAAATTCAATCCGTGATAACATTCCGAAAGAAGGGCAACATCGTCATCTAGTCAAACACGATGCCACATCACGCCTCTAAGCAATGCCGCCCCACAAGGCTAACCAATCCCAAGTGACTATTATGCGGGTAGCGGATGAAAGTTGAAGCTTGAAGACCGGAGGGCATCGCCCCATCTTCAATGACTTCATACAAACTCTAATCCCATGCCATCGACAAACTCGATAACGGCGGTCCAAAATAGGTCCCAGATACCTCAAGCGGATGCCCGGATTGCACTTCGAAAAATTCGAGTGGACATTCAAAGATTCGAGTAGTACGTGCCGAGACGACCCGACCCGATAAACTAGGGCCAACCCGGGTTGCCTCTGGTACACTTCCGGCTCAGCCGCAGGTACACCTGCGGCTAATATGCCTATAAATAGAGGGCTTGGGGTGCTGATTTGCTAAGAGAAAAAGACGGGGAAACCCTGCACAATTCGCTCTGCACTCGCCCATACAGTGTATTTCCCACTTTCAAACACCTGTGAGCTCATATATAGCCCCTTTTGTACCCACAAAAGCCAGTGTTTACCCACTATAAAGATATAGAAGCCTTTTTTAGTAGTCAGCTGTAAGCCTTCTCACACAGTTTAGAGTCTTTCTCTTCATCTTTGCACACACCCTTCTACACATTGAGAGTCGTGTTGCTTGCTTTTGGCCGGACTTTGGTCCATGGTTTCATTCCAGTCTATATATATATTGACTAACATTATCGAGTTATGCCTCGATTGAGCCTAGACTTCGGTCTGGAGCTTTTACTTTCTTTTCTATATATATACATTTATATATATGAACTGTGTGTCGAACTTTGTTCAATGAGCCTAGACTTCGGTCTGGAGCGTTTACTGCTTTAATATATATATATATATATATATATATTATATATATTAACTGTGTGTCGAACTTTTTTCGATGAGCCTGGATTTTATATCCGGTGCATTTATTCGCTTATATATATATATTAATACTTATATATATATGAAATGTGGTCAAACTCTGTTCGATGTGCCTGGATTTTACATCCGGTGCGTTTAATGCTTATATATATATATTTATTTTCGTCCCGCCTGGAGTTTCCTTCGTGGCGGTTGACCGTATTTACAGCTTTATTTACGTTTTGTCCCTTTGGAGTTTCTTCCGTGGCGGTTGATAGCTTTTAATGACTTTATTTACATTTCGATCCCCATGGAGGTGCTTCGTGATTGGTGATCCTGCTCTATATATATATATTTATATATATATATATATATATATATATATATATATATATATATATATATATATATATATATGCTTATCGCTTTCATACAAATTATGCATTTCAGGCGCTTTAGGAATCATGTGATCATGATTCATCCCATTAGATCTAGATTTGGTTCCGTGATAGACATTTTCGGTTATAGCGACTTTGTAAATTATTCTCATGGTGTCGAATTTCTCGGATGGTTTCCATACCCACGAGGAAGTCGACATTATTTTTGTATATTATTTTCGTACGGATGCCTCGCATTCGTCAAATAAAATCAATTCAGCCGCTCACTTAATAAAAATAGGAGTGTAAAAGGTCTCAATTCCTATTGAGCATCAGGGTTTGAAAAAACCTCTTTTATAAAACATCACTGCCATATCTTGTTAAAAATTGAATTTTTACAGAAATTCAAACCCTGTGTATATAGGTTCGAACGAGGCCTCACACAACTTCCATATAACAACACATTGACCCACACACACACACATTCGGATAATAGTTTCTTGAAAAGAGGCGGTCCACCGTGGTAATGACGGATGTCTGGGGTGCCTAACACCTTCCCCGCATAACCAAGTCCCCGGACCCTAATGAATCTTGGTTTCATCAATTCGCTTAACATGTTGTCACATCATCGGGTCAATGTGCAAACCTTTTCTCGGTTGTGTTGGTACAACCATTTAAAAAATCAATGGCGACTCTTACAAATCCCATCATCGACATCATACATGTCGGACCTTTTTCACTTGTTTTTTCAAACAAATCTCACCTAAAATGAGAACACTAAAGAACAAGTAACGGAAAGGGACACCCAAAAATCCCGACGTCGACATGTGGCGACTCTACTGGGGACTCTCCAATAAGAGGACTTAAGCCGTTATTACAATCTTTTCAAAACTATTGTCTGCTTGTGTGTGGTTGTTTCATTTACATTGGATGAATGAGTACGAATGCATTTTTTTGTAATTAGTGCTTTGCACCATAACTGCTTGTGATGCTAGTGGTTCGCACCATAACTGCTTGTGATATTAGTGCTTCGCACATGTCATCATTTTCATACGGTGAGACGCGATGTATGTGAATGTATGTTGTGTGGTCCCTCCACCAGGAGGCTATCCCGTCGGTGTTTGATTACTGGACTCGTGAGAAGACTAATTCTCCGAGGCTCAGGAAAGGCACCACCCAAATTCGCTCCAGTTGAAAGACCGGATTAACTTCCCGTCAAGTAGATTGCGATGATTTGGGAACCTTCATGCCAAAAAGCTGCGAGAGTAACCTAAGATAGGTTAGCCTCTGATAAACCCAAAGCGGAGGAAAGTCTCTTCATGCTCTCATTTCAATTACTTGTAAACACAATTACTTGTAATTACTTTCCATATCTATCTCCATGTAATGAGAAATATGAAGAAATGTGTACACATATATATTAACATGCTATAAACAGCTGACACCCGTTGTGCAGGATAAAAACCCCTAAAAATGGACACATCACATAGCATGTTATTTCATACATTCCCTAAAGAGTAAACTATGCAAGTCTTTCGCAGGGAATCAATCGGACCTACTACCCGTTCAAAGTCCAAAAAGGAAACAGACCTACAGTCAATCATGTCATCATCCGACCAGACTGAACTTAATCCAGTTTCTCGCAAAGAATTCGACGGATTAAGCAAATAAATCACAGATTTGGCTGTTCTACTCAAAGAATTACACCGGTCTACACAGGGTCAGAAAATACCCGTACATGTTGAATCCTCCACACAAGGGGGAACCCAGGCCATTACAATACCTAAACTATAGTTGGATACGACCAACAAAACTCTTGATGCTACCCATCCCACTGGAGATCCAGACACTAGTAACATCAAAAAGAAAGTCCTCCAAATGGAAGAGACCCTTCGCGCTATCAAAGGAATTGGAACACACGGAGTGTTTCATATGTCGATCGTGTATTTTTCCGGTGTTCATTACCCGTAAAAATTTAAAACTCGACTTTGAAAAATACGACGGGTTAGGAGATCCTTATACACATTTAAAAGTATTTATTGGAGAACTTGGATCCTATACTGAGAGGATGAAAAACTAGATGGATGCAAATTGTTCCAAAAGAGTCTAACTGGAGAAGCCTGCTTAAGTGGTACACAAGATTAGACAACTCCAAAATCCATAGCTGGGAAGAACTAGCACATGCCTTCCTCACTCAATATAGTTTTCAAACTCAGATGGCTCCTGATCGGTATCAAATTATTAAGATCAAGAAGCAGCCTAATGAATCTTTCAGAGAGTATGCTCAAAGGTGGAGACGCCTGGTTGCCCAAGTTAGTCCTTCCATGATAGAATCAGAAATGATCATGACTTTCATAGATATACAAGAAGCTCCCTTCTATGAGAGAGTTTTAGCCGGCATCGGCAAACCATTTTTTGAAATGGTCAAGCATGGGGAGATGGCTGAGATTGGATTGAAGTCAGGAAAGATTCAAGACCTAGCTGCACTCAAAGCTGTTGCGGATCATATCCAATCTGGAAATTATGGGAACAACCCCCGGAGGGTCCATAAAAAGAAAGAGGAAGATGTTTCCCTGATACTGCAGGGGCAAAAAGGCAATCAAAACATGCCTATTCAAAGGAGAAACCTTTCCAGCACAGTCTACGAACCCTCCAATACCAAAAGGTGGAGAAGTCAAACGCTTTTGAGTGTTTACACCCTTAGAGGATACCCTCAAGAACATTCTTAATCTTCTGACAACACAGAAGAAAATTAGACATCTTCTTCCACCAGCCAACCCTAATGGACGGGGTTTCAATGCTGCTAAGAAATGTGCTTATCATGCCGGGGCACATGGACATGATACTCAGGATTGTTGGGCATTGAAACACAAGATCCAGGACCTGATAGACAACGGGGAGATCGTAGTCACCAAATTCGATCAGCCTCATGCACAAGACAACCCTCTTCCTCAACACAAAGAAGAAGAGGTCAACATGATTAATTAGAGCAGTGGACATAATTCCCACTTTAGCTGTGATTCCTCCCAGACCCTCAAAGACGGTGATGACAGATGGGATTATGCCAAGTTCCAATTCACAATGGAATGAAAGATCAAAGCTCTTGGTAAACAAATTGAGCAATTGGCGGAACTGGTAACTTATCAGCATCAAGTGACTCGGCAATTAATTAGCCAAGAACATGCCAGTCTCCTACCTATCGTCATGAATATTCCCCCATCACTTTCAGAAAATGAAATACTGGAAGACAAAGTGACGAATAGACAATGGGGAGATCGTAGTCACCAAACCCGATCAGCCTCATGTTCAAGATAACCCTCTTCCTCAACACAAAGAAGAAGAGGTCAACATGATTAATTGGAGCAGTGGATAGAGTTCCAACTTCAGCTGTGATTCTTCCCAGACCATCAAAGACGGTGATGACAGATGGGATTATGCCAAGTTCTAGTTCACAATGGAATGAAAGATGAAAGCTCTCTGCAAATAAATTGAATAATTGGCGGAACTGGTGACTTATCAGCATCAAGTGAATCGTCAATTAATCAGCCAGGAGCATGCCAGTCTTCTACCTCTTATCATGAGTATTCCCTCGTCACTTTCAGAAAATGAAATGCTGGAAGACAAAGTGACGAAGAGAGCAAATGCCAAAGCCCGTAGGGATTTCACCTATCTGGGCCAACCTATGGAGGAAATCCTTCATATATTAATCAATGA
The DNA here is from genome assembly GCA_020205615.1 of Panax quinquefolius. NCBI lineage: Eukaryota > Viridiplantae > Streptophyta > Magnoliopsida > Apiales > Araliaceae > Panax > Panax quinquefolius. The sequence continues at coordinate 46,194,643 of CM035151.1, read as the reverse complement.
AGGAAGGATTAGTTCCCTTCTACCTCCAATCAACCCCGTTCGGGATTTGCACAACTCGATGGAGTATGTTAATATCACTCCCGATCTCGTGGTCACAAAGATGAAGAATTGGGCACTCCGCCACCTTATTCAAAATCTAATCGACAAGTGGTGTCCTGCGCTTAAAGCGCACGGCGATACTTGTTGTTCACGTGCGATGAGGAGGATGCAGCCCTACTAAGTGGAAAAGTGTGGTAGCAGTTATATCCACTGAAACTGATGGGATTAATACATTACTCACAACGCCAACAATTCAACTCAAGGGAGACAACAATCCTTTGAAAGTGGCCACTCCCGAGCCAATCAATTTGTCGTGTAGAGCACAATATCCTATTGTTAGCTTGTGCAAGGTTCCATGAATTATGGAGAAGGTGAAGGATCCACCTCACATACAACTGCTGCAGTGTTGAAGGAAAATCCACTGTATCTCCCCCATCGGGTGATGAAGTCTACCACCAAATCAAAGGGGAAAATACCCATGGAGAAGTTTGAAAAATTCCTCCGCGCTATGGGTCATAATGAAGCTACGGTGGTTTTAAGCTTGAAAGAAGCTCCACAACAAATATCAATTTTGGACTTGGTCCTAACCTCCGAGAATCACCAGAAGATCTTGTTAAAGGTTTTGGAAGAAGCCTATCTCCCGACATCAGTGGATACGAAAAAGTTTCAACACATGGTTGATCACATTTTCAACAACAATGTGATATCCTTCATCGATGATGACATACCGCTTAGAAGGGACCCCCGGTCATTGCAAAACCGCTGCACATATTGCGGTCTTGTCCTCCGGGATATATGGTAGCTGGAGTCTTAATAGATGGAGGTTCCTCTCTGAATATCTGCCCATATTCTACCTTGGTGAAGATGAACATCAATCTCAACCGAATTCGGAGTAGTCATACTATCATCAAAGCTTTTGATGGAGCCCGCAGGAATTCGTTCGGAGTAATTGAGCTGCCAATCGAAATTAGTCCACACACATTCTGCGTATCTTTCCATGTGCTCAAGATAGATTCGGGATACAACCTGCTCTTGGGACGACCATGGATTCATATGGCTGGGGCAGTCCCCTCTACTTTTCACCAACAGTTAAAATACATCATCAACAATAGCCTGGTCACAGTCAACGCTGAACCAGAGATTCCTCAACACGGAGACATGCCGTTCATCAATGCCAATGCGGACGTTGAACCAGTCAGTTTTCATGCTTTGGAAATAAGCAACACCCAATACCATGCTATTGGAGCACCATTGCCCGAACCCAAGATTTCTGTCGAGGTAATGTCGGCCACTCAAGAAATGATGTCGTCAGGTCATAAGCCGGGACAAGGGTTGGGTAAGGATTGCCAGGGTATCAAGTACCCCATTCGATTATCCAAGCAAGGTGGAACCATTTGACCTAGGCTATTCTGCCAGCTCTAGTAACAGGAATCCTCATAAGCATCATCAGATTCCTTCAGCTTCAACCATGTGGTGTTTAGCTTCGCCTTCAAAATCTGAGTCTGCACAACCTCCCGTAAAGGTGCCAGCCAATGTAATGGCTATGTTATGTCCCAAGCCGGTACCGGTAAAGGGGAAAGAAGTCTTTGTTCCAAATCCCGCAGTGGCAGAAGAGGAATGAAGAATCAAGCAAGACGTCATACGGATGATGTCCGATGTACGCATCATCGTTCATGATGAACATACCAATAGATACACCCTAGACGATGATTGCACAGACGTAATGGCCATCATTCAGGACAGGGAGGATGATGACAATCCCTCCATCACTGCGATCCACCCGGACTTTATCCTTGCCAATTAGAACAGCATTCATTGCTTTGGTCGACCAGGGTAAAACGGGCAAAACTCTTTCTGCCCTATAGATATAATAACTGCTTACTTTTCTGTACAGTATTAGCAGTTTATTTTTCCAATATATGCTAACACTATGTATGATCAACACATTTCATATATACTAAGTGAAAGCATATTTTGTTTCAGGACTCTAAACTTAGATGTGCTTGTACTTGCTGATACGATGCCTCTCCTACACAAGGATTGTACCTTTGATGTAGAGATGAATTCAGCCTTGGTGGATATACAGGATGACATTGAGGTTCCTCCAGAAATTCAAGAATGGGTCAAAGACAAACCTAAACCCAACCTTGGTCAAACCACTTCTTTCAATCTCGGAACCTTAGAAAGCCCTAAGTTAATCCAGATTGGTTCAAACCTTACCCCAAACCAACGGAATGATATGGTTACGCTATTAACCCAATTCTAGGATGTGTTTGCATGGTCTCATGAAGACATGGTGGGTTTATCCACTGACATTGTCCTTCATCGCCTTCCCATTAAAGAGGGATTTAAGCCAGTCAAGCAGAAACTCAGGCGATTAAAACCTGAATAGAGTTTAAAGGTGAAAGAAAAAATTATGAAACAATTTCAAGCTGGCATCATAATGGTGTCTACATATCCTGAGTGGATATCCAACATTGTACCCGTGCCTAAACACGGAGGAAGGTGCGAGTTTATGTGGATTATTAGGGACTTGAATAAAGCTTGCTTAAAAGACAGCTTTCCCGTGCCATTTATCCACATTCTCATTGACAATACTGCGTAATACGACATGTACTCCTTTGCTGATTGCTTTGTGAGGTATCATCAGATCATGGTTGCCGTGGAAGATTGTGAGACGACTGCTTTCATCACTCCTTGGGGAACTTTCTGCTATAGACGGTTGTCATTCGGCCTCATCAATGCCGGAGCTACCTATCAACGAGCTATGATGGCTCTTTTTCAGAACTTAATGCACAAAGAGATCGAGATCTACGTTTCTTACATCATTATCAAATCCCGGAAGGAGGATGACCATATAGACCATCTCAGAAAGTTGTTCAACAGGTTACGTAAGTACAACTTGAAGTTGAAGTTGAATCCAAGTGCGCGCTTTGGCATTAAATCGTGCAAGTTGTTGTTGGGATTTCTAGTCACCACAAAGGGATGAAATTTGGATCCCGCCAAAATCCAAGCCATCACGTAAATGCCTATTCCTCGTATGAGAAGGAAATACGGGATTTTTGGGAAGAATCAAATTCATTACTGTGTTTATCTCCCAACTCACAAAGAACTCGTGAGCCAATCTTCAAACTATTAAGGAAGAACTCCTCCATGAAATGGAATGATGAGTGTCGAAGGCCTTCCTTATAATCAAGAAACAACTAGTCAAAGCTCCCATTTTGGTGCCACCCAGGGATGATGTTCCCCTGCTTATGTACCTTTCCATAAGTGATAATGCATGGGTGATGTCGGGAGAGTAAGGACGATAGAGGCCAGGAACGAGCTATCTATTACCTCAAAGAAAAGGTTCAAAGAAGAGCGGTGAACACAAGTACACTCTGATCAAAAAGACGTGTTGTGCTTTAGCATGGGCTTCCATGAGGTTACAACATTACCTCCATGGGCACATAACCCATCTCATATCCTATGTGGATTCTCTCAAGTACGTGTTCAAAGAACCCATGTTAAATTGCCGGCTGTCCAGATGGCAGTTGATCTTACAACAGTTTGACATTGTATATGTGACTCAGAAGTCTATCAAGGGTCAAGGAATCGCGGATCAACTGGCCGCCGCACCTTCAGGGGATTTCAAACCCTTGGAAACATATTTCCCTGATGAAGGAGTAATGACAGTGCAACAACACCATCAGTACGATACGCGCCAATCATGGAAGATATATTTTGATGGAGCTGTTAATATGGAAGGTTCTGGAGCTAGAGAAGTTCTGAAGTGTCTCATTACGGGGAGCAAAGATCCCGTCACCGAAATCAATTACTGATTTGTCAACACCAACAATACTACCGAGTATGAAGGTCATCTCATGGGGCTAAAACTTGCCGATTCAATGGGCATCAAAGTGTTAATCGTCTTGGAGATTCGTGAGTGGTAATCGACAATCCATCGGAATCTATCAAACCAAGGAACTACATTTCTTCGCCTTACCATGGCGGAGTTTTGAAGATGGCTTTGGAGTTCGAAGAAATCTCATTTCTACACATTCCTCGTAATAGGAATGACTTTGCAGACGCATTAGCAACTTTGGCCTCCTTGATTCGTATATCAGGCAAGGAACACTTGCCGAATGTCACAATTTCCTTGCACAAGGCCCCAACCTATAAGAATTACGTTGGAGAAGTATCGGATGAGCTACCTCTCATCCATCATCCTTGGTATCAGCATATCAAGGAATATCTACGAGATGGATCTACACCCGTTGAGGCGAGCCCGACTGAGAAAAGGCAGATCCATCGACTTGCTATGAAATTCTATCTGAGTGGAGATGTGCTCTACAAAAGAGATGCAGGATTAGGTTTCCTCAGATGTTTAGACAAAGATCAAGCCCAAAGGCTTATGGATGAAATCCATGGCAGAGTCTGTGGACCCCCACATGAGTGGCCCCCTCCTTGTCAAGAAAGTCCTCAGAACGGGACATTATTGGTTATCTCTCAAAGTTGATTGCAACGACCACGTCAAAAGATGCTATCAGTGCCAAATTCATGGGAATGCTGTACACGCCCCTCCACGGGAACTCCACAATATTTGTTCTACTTGGCCCTTCTCGATGTGGGGAATGGACGTTATCGGGCCCATTGAGCCTAAAGCCAGTAATGGTCATCGGTTTATCTTCACCATGATCGACTACTTTACCAAGTGGGTAGAAGCAACCTCCTTCCCCAGAGTTACTAAAGAAGTCATCATTTCTTTCATCAGAAACAATGTCGTTTGTCGATATGGACAACCAGAGGTGATTCTGTCAAACAATGCCAAAAACCTCAACAATAAAATAATGGAGGAATTATACAGTAAATTCCACATCAAACATCTCAACTCTGTCATCTATCGTCCAAAGATGAACGGTGCTGTTGAAGCGGCTAAAAAATAACAAGAAGATTATGCAAAAGATGTCCGCCAACCACAAAGATTGGCCTAACCTATTGCCTCTGACTCTGTTAGCCTACAGAACTTCAATGCGCACTTCAACTGGGGCAACCCCCTACGCTTTAACCTATGGGATGGAAGCGGTGCTCCCCATAGAAGTTGAGATGGAATCCCTCAGAGTGTTGATAGACGCTCAGCTGGATGAAGACCAATGAGTACAAGACAGGTATCACCAATTGTCTCTAATAGGCGAAAAGGTGAACCGCGGCTATCTTCCATGGTCATTATATCAACAAAGGGTCGCCATATCCTACAACAAAAAAAGTAAACACGGCAGTTTAAACAACATGACTTGGTTTTGAAGAAGATTCTTGACAACCAAGATCAATCTAAGGGAAAATTCGCTCCTAACTGGGAAGGCCCGTTTGTTGTTAAAGAAGTATTGACAGGGGGCGCTCTCAGATTACAAGAAATGGACGGCGATGAATTTCCACAACTCATCAACTCAGAATTTGTGAAGCGCATTATATGTCTCAAGTAATTCATAAACATCACAGTGCGGAACCATCAGATCACCAGTCATTCCGGTTCTTTAACCCTTTACCACCTACAACTTTCCTACACTTTGCCCCTCAGGGAAACCTACATTTCAAGCTAGCCTGGCTCTCCTTTGCGTCGTCCTACAACTTAGGTCATCCCACCCGTGGATTGAACCTCTTACGTCATAGTTTGGCTACCCATATCTCGGGATCAAACTTTCATACCTCTGATTTATCCTTAACATAGGATTAAACTTTCTCCTCCCCGAACTCTGACTTGCACATGGGATTACGCTTTTCTTCTCACCCTGAGGGGCGAACTACGTCGACCTGATCTCCTCTTCAATAGGAGTACGTAGGATACCATTTCATATGGCCCGGTCACGCAATAAAACAAAAACACCAAAAACATTTCTACCCTCTTCTCCTTATAAAAACAAAAACAACCAAAAACATTCCTACACCATTTCTACCATATACAGTGTTGAACCTCTTACACCAAGTTCGAACTACGCAGACCTGATCTCCTCTTCAATAGGAGTACGTAGGCAGCCATTCATGGTGCTGTCTCACCCCCTACCAAAAAAAACAAACTATTGTCATCTGGTACTGGGATCATCCTTCAATCCAATACATTTCATTGGCTTCAGACTAAAGGGGTGGAATTACCTGAACTCCTCCCAAATAGGAGATTCGGCGACCATCTAAGCTGCGGTCATACCTTGAAGAGCAATACCAATCTATAAGAGATGGAATTAACTAGGCTTCTCCTAAATAGAAGTACTGGCGACCATCTGTGGTGCAATCAATCTCAGAGAGGAAAGCCACACACCTCTCCACATTTCCATTCAGGAACAAGTCCCAAGACACCAAAGATGGTAGGGATACACAAAGATCGATGATCCATTCTGAACTATCCAGAGACAACTCAATGTCCATCCACCCATGAGGAATTCAGAATGCATCAAGATCACAAGCCCTGAAGCAGCAGGCAAAATATCAAGCAAATAACAAGGCATATCTAAAAGGGAAGTGATCCAAAAAATATATTTCCCTGTCATATATAATGTTGTTTGATATATATACAATGTAAACTGTACATGACAAAATGGCTAAGCTAGTTTGTGTAGGTAAATACAAGCTCATCTACAAGTCAGGGTATATACGAGCTAACAAGCCCAACATGGCGTCCCTCTCAGAAGACGGAGGCGAAGCTGTGGTCTCCTGTTTGAGAATATCCACGCGACCCAAAAGATCTGTAGCCATCTGCGTGGTGACCATATGATCATCAATATATGCGCTCATCTCTGCAATCATGCCAGTGGTAAGGGACCTCACTGCAGAGATTATATCGTCGATTTACCGCATCCCGGGTAGATATAGCCTCATCCCGCTCAACTATCACTGCATCTCTAGCTGATATAGCCTCATCCCGCTCAACAACAGCGGCATCCCTGCGATCTAATGCCTCATCTCTCTCCAATAGAGTGGTGTCCCTCACGTCAAGAGCAGTCGACATCATAGATCGAATCTGGTCTCTCTCAAAGGTCATCAGATGAAGACTATGCTCTAAGTACCGTGTCGAATGCTGAATCACAAAAGTACTGGTACTAGGAGAATCCGGAAGAAATGTTGGCAACCCAGTAGCGGGCTCCTCCTCGATGTAGGTATCAATGTCCTCTAAGGGCTCTGCATCATCTGACTCAATATCCGGTTTTGCAGATACTGCTGCAGCCGATAAAATCTCTGTCTCCATCCATGCGAAATACTCTGCAGAATAACCTAGATGAATGACAGGAAAAGAAGCTATCTCACGCTGATCCCAGCAAGCATACACACGGGATCGGTCCTCTGCTGAGAGATATCGAGAAGTTGAAATCGACCTATCGCCCCTCGAAAGGATGAAAATCTCGAACCGGGTCGAATCTGCGACATCACGGCCAATGGGTGATAAGTAGTCACGCCCCTCAAGCCAACTAGAGGGAGGAAATCCATGCCTGGAGGGTGAGTAATGAAGTTGTATGGTGAACAAAGCCCCGAGCACAAAGCAATATGCTAAACGGATATCTGATATCCGCTAAAAATCCGATCAGACAGAGCATCTATGCACTCGATGGTCGAAAGGAGTATGACATAGCCACATCATGGGAGAAGCAATACCCATGCCGACTAAGTGGTACCAACCGGTAAGTAAGTGTGACATAAACCACACATACAAAGATGAATAGAACTCCTACTAAACACGCTGACCGACGGTAAGTAAAAAGAAGAGGGATCGACCGCAGAGTCTCTCTGCTATCAATCATAGCACAATGGTACGAATTCTCCCCGAGAGCTCTCACTACCATGATAATGCCTATATCTATCTCATCCATATACCGTGACATGTACACATATGACAGTACACATAGCATCAATACATCAACTCTGGCCAAACACCAATGATCCTCCAACGCGGTTAAATCCCGGGAATGTCGTGAGTAGCCATCCTCCGCGCCAAATCTGTCATACAAAAAACGCTAAGAGATCACGTGGCCAGATGTCAGCTCATCCTACACTACTCTGCGCCTCAATCCTGTGAGAGTCATGAATCGTCTACTCATGTCTCCCAAAGCTAGGTGCACGCAAGGTCTGTCTAAGGGCAGCATCATCAAACGTGCATACTCCTCTAGAGTAGAAGTCAACTCATGGGTGCCAAAATGGAATACCTGCCTATCAGGTAGCCAATGCTCTAGCATCCTGTCTACAAATCCTGCAGGAACCTAAAATGCCAAAAGGGTTATGGTATGCTACAGCAACAGATCTACAATCACCTTGTCTGGTGGTGACATGTTATCGTACCACGATCACATACCTAATACCACCACTGACGGTGGGGTATGATCTATACGGCTAACTGTCGAAGAAGACATCTGTGCGAGCCGTGTCATAAGACCATCCAGGGGTCAATGCCAAATATCTCTGGACATACATATATATGCATAACATGATACATGTATAATAGATAATGGATGGCAATATGATATAGGGAATGAAAAAATGATGCATACATTCCTAAGTATATCATCATCTAATACATCATTTCAGACAGCCTACAAAATCAGGAATGGGGGGCACTTACCTACTACTAACAAGAGGCCTATCAAAAGATATAGCGAGAATGGGGAAATGACCACCCAATATCTAACATAGGCCTATCAAAAGATATAACGAGAATATACATCAGAAGAAGACCAGGGTCTTGATGTCCATGTCCTCAATCCTGTCCACCTGATGTAACTTCTCCGAGTCACCGGATCTCTATCAACAGGATATTAGGGCTATAAAGAGGAGGATCTCTATTTGGCAAAACCAAATGGGTCGTTCGAGGGGCCAAAGACCGAGCCGGAAGGAACAAATGACTCCTCTCATTGGATCTCTCGCTTAAATGCCGGATAAATATGTGTGCTCGATCCAACCGCCGGTCAAGCTATCAACTGGGTCGATGAGTCGAGCTCGGACTTAAGCTACCCAATCCGTCATCATCAAAGTTCCGGAACCATGTCCCCATAAACCGTGTGCGCGGATTTGGGCTCCAATAGTGTGAGGAACCACCAACGCCTGAACGCTCTCCCGAGTACATGGGCCCTCGATAATGCAAAGCCGTCAACCCCAACAATGGGATATCAAGATGATGGGTGATCGTGGATATGTCATCGATGACGCTCGACAGAGGCAAGATCTAAGACACGGATCTCCCCGTGGTGCTCCTAATAGCACGCTCTCCCTAAATAGAGCTCCCACCTCCATCGGTGAAGAGAGGAACTCTCCTAGAAGAGATCAAATACTACTCGACTCGGTGGGATGTCTATCCATAATCGATGGTCAAATGCTCCCCGAATAGGGAATCCATGTAATGGTACCACGTCAAGAACTTCACCGTGCATCTGGCAGGTGAGTGAATCCCTCGACATCTGAGGGACCTCTGGCAAAATAGAATGGTTCCATCGCCGTCCTGGTGGATATGTATCTAAACCTAACACACTCACAGGACGCAAACATGGGAGCCTCTCATAGGCCCAAAACTTCCAACACAACGGCAAAACATCTACTATCAGTAAACACTCTTAACCTATGAATGGGAAAAGACAAGAGAAATACTCACCAGCAGAAATGGGTAAAATCCTAGCCAAGCCTCGGTTAAACCCTATCAGTAAACACTCTTAAATCGTATTCATGAGTTAGAAGAGCAGGCTGAAGAATTGCAGGCAGTCGTGGAGCAAAAGGATGCAACGATTCAAGCTTGTGTTACCCGATATGTGATGCTTGAATGTAAGCACTCTTTGGCGAGTATAAGATGATAAAGTGGAATCGAAATTTGAAAGAAGAAATAAGCGAACGAGTGAGAATGAGTGATGCATGGGTAAAAGCCCGCACGACGCGTTGATATGGAAAGAGATGTCCAATCTAAAAGAGAAGATTTAACGATGATGGCGGAAGACGTCGGCAGCTGACAGACGCACCAACAACAAATTCTAGGGAAGAGAACGATCGCCCGATTAGATGCTACTGGATGCGGAGAGGAGGGACATATAAGGTCAAACTGTTCAAAGCCTTCCAAGGTATGTTTTAGTTGTGGAAAAGATGGTCACATAGCTAAATTTTGTCCTATAACGAAATCAAGTCCGGTTGGGACGTTGGCACCGAGAGGCGGATCTGAAAAAGTCAAAGTCAACGACATCGAAAAGAGCGTTGTGACTTCTCAAAAGCGAGTAACCCGAATGAAGTTAGAACGGGTTAGTTAATTATAAATTCTTGCGAAGTTTATACCTTACTAGAATCTGGGTTCTACCCATTCTTTTATCTCTCTTGTCTTGCGCTCAACGCTTAAACTTGACTCACGAGAAATTAGACTTTGACCTATTTATGGAGACTCCGTTAGAGAAACTTTCATTACATCCGTTGTTTAGAAATCTTGCTTGATTCAGTTGGCACTATCACATTATCTGTTGACCTTTATTTCTTTAAAGATATTTGCTTTTGATGTGATTTTAAGGTTAACTACTCATCATGCCAAAATTGATTGCTTTTGTAAGGTGTTAGTTTTCATATTCCTAAGCAACCCGTTATTCAATTCAAGCAATCAAACCATTGTAATTAAACATTTTCATATCAAGCCATGAAGTCATTCGCTTATTACGGATGTCAAGTTTTCTTAGTCCATGTTATGGATTTGAATAAAGACACGTCGATTTGAATAATATTCTGTTGTTATTGATTTTCCCGACGTATTTCTCAAGAATTTCTTGGTTTACTCCCAAAGATCGATATTAAATTTTGTATCGACTTTGAACCCCAGACAAAACTCATTTCTAAAATCTCATATCGAATGGCTCCTATTGAACTTCGTGGAGTTAAAAATTCAACTATAGAATTTGGTACCGAGCCTTTATCTGGTGACTTCTTTTGTGGAATGCACCGAAGCCAGACTCTCCGTAGGGGACACCATATTCGTGCGATAGTAAACTAATAGGTGTCATTGTAACGCGCTATCCAAGGTTGGGATATGAGTCACAGTTGAGAACAACCTAAGTCGGTAATCGAAATACGTAGCTTTCAGGCTTAGTTGGTTATTATCGGAGATTCGTTGAAGGATATTCTCGAATCCCTATTCCATTAACTCAAATTGACTCGTAGAGATACAAAATTCGAATGGAGCAAGGAATGTGGGAAGAGCTTCAAGAACTCAAGAGGAGACTCATTTCAACACATGTATTCGGTTAATGCCATCCTCGAAAAGCGAAGGTGGTAGGCGACGTGTTGAGTAGAAGATCAGATACAAGTAACGAGTAACGATATTGTCAAAGACTCATTTCAGTATAATTTACAAATAATAGAGATGGAGATGAAAACTCTAGGTACCCACGTGATGATATACGAGTATAATCGACCTTAATCGATAAAGTTAAAGTCGCTCGCTTGCCACAACACTGAGGAAATGATGAATTTGAAGAAGGAGGTGCAAGAAGTTGTTATTCAAAAGCGTAGAATTAGCGATGTGAGAAAAGCTCAAACCTTCGATTTATTAATCCATTTGAAATTCTCGATCGAATAGGAACCGTGGCCTATAGACTCGCTTTTATCGCCAAGTATGACGCATGTTCATAACGTTTTTCACGATCGATGTTACGTAAATATGTGGACGACCGAACTACGCTATTGAAGTTAGAAACCGGATGAGATAGCCAAGACTTAACGCACGAGGAGGTACCTGTCAAGATCTTGTAGAGGAAAGAACATGTCCTATGTACCGAGGTTATACCACAAGTTAAAATTTTGTGGAGAAACCATGCTATTGAGGAAATGACCTGGGAGTTGGAAACGGAAATGAAAGCGAGGTATTCTCATCTTTTCAAACACTGTGTACGTCGTCGTCAATTTCGAGGACGAAATTTCATAAGGAGGGAGGTTGTAAGACCCCAAATTATTAATAAATGAAATTTATTTTCCCTATTTATTATTTTGAAATAATAAGGGTTGATTTGATTAATGTGGATAGTTATGGGTAAAATATGCAAATATTTTGAATAAGCAAGTGGTTATAAAATATTCATTATCGTCGGGAATATTCGCTTTGGTCGTGGAATATTCATCGCTTGGGAATATAACGAAAGTAGTCTTTTTGTGGGCCCCATAACGGAAAAGTTTATTGGATGAAGAAAATGACAAATATAAGTTATTTATAAATAACGCACGTAGTTTTTACTGTTAATTATCTTTGTTGGAATAATTCGGTGGTTAAAACACTACTAATACGCCGTTGTTAACAAAGAAGACATGGTATTGCACCAATTATTGATTCTTACGTAAGAAGGCACTACTCAATAATTGTTACAAGAATTATTGCTCAAAGATTTTATTTTATTGATTTAATAATTCTGTCGTTGATATTTTATATCGATGTTGTTTCAATAATTGTCATTACACGTATATTTTCATTATCTGAGCAATAATTCATATTATCCGAATAATATTATTGGATAACATTATTGGCAATGTCTAGAAAGTTACATCTAAGGAGAGGTTTGGTCACCTAATCATGCTTCAAAGAAGGAAAGATCCTTATTGAAAGCCCTCTTTCCTCGGAACGGCCCGTCACAAGAATGTGATTCTCGTAATATTATTTGTGAATAATTAATTATTGATTTATATGATGAGGAAAATATTGATTTTATGTGGATATAGATGGAGAAAATTTTAAAATGACAATTGTTGAAAATTAATATTTTATCTTTTTCCGATAAAATAATTCATTTAAATATATTATTTTAATAATATATTAATTGGTGATATTTTTATAATGAATGTAGGATAGATGAGTATATGAGGAGGAAGAGTATTTTGTGGTATTAAATGTTTAACACATATTTTGTGTGTGGTGGACACAATTATCGGATCGAAATTTGATTATAACTCGTAAAATCGCCTTCATTTGTGGATTTTTGGTTAATTTCTGCTTGGAATTTGGAAAAACTTTCTTCTCGCAAAGTTGTAGAGAATTGAATTTCCTATAAAAAGTTGCGAGATTGAATTTTCTCGATAAAAGAGTATTTTATTGTGAATTATTGAAGTTTCGGTATATCGGGTGTGAATTGATTTTTGGAGTTTAAATTATTTTTGTTAGAAAAACGTTTTTTGTATTTTTTTGGACATCATTAACATGTGTGGCTGGTGTTTTTGACCAAAAGGTGGGCTAAGGAAAATTTGTATAATTATATTAATATTATATTCAATTTTCTGCTTTGGTGTTCTAAGCAATTTCCTATAAATAAGGTGCTTAGGTTAGAATTGAAAATCACACTTTTAAACTCAAGTTTTCTCTCTATATTATCGAGTGTATTCTTGTGAGTATTTTGAGTATACTTTGAGTATTGCTATACGGTGCAAGTTCAAGTCATAGCCTATATCAGATGTTTCAACTAAGTACTGTCTTTCGAGGTAAGGGATGTTATTTTATTCGAAAATGATATTATTTCTTCAATATCATTATGCCGAAATATTGGTTGGAAATTTTATCAAATTTGGAACTTTTTTATGTATGGGGTTACTATTCATGAGTTACTATTCACGAAGTTACTATTCATGAGTTACTATTCACGAAGTTACTATTCATGAGTTCTTTATTCACGAATTACTATTCACGAGTACTATTCATGAAGCGTGAAGATGTTTTTTTGTGAAATTTCAATCTTTTGGTGTCGGAGTTACTATTCACGATATCGACATTATTCACGATATCGACCTTTATTCACGATATCTGACTATTCACTTAATACTAGCACTATCAATTTAAAAATAAAATTTCTTCTTTTGTCCAAAATATCTATTATGGATACTAGCTTTGATTGTATCCATGTTTTGATCATTCTTGAATTTTACTCCACTCGATTACTTATGAGGTATTTTGAACTTGGATTGTTTAAAATACTTAATCCTTAATATTTGTTCTTTTGTTTCACCGGATTCGCTTTTCTTTAAAATATTTTTCATCATCCTCTACCCTAAATGATGATATTCTTGAATATCTTTGGCCCTGTAGTGCAAAAGATGAATGATTTCTTAATGAATATCTTTGGCGTAGTAGTGCAAAGATGAACAGTGTTTAGATGAACATGACCAAGTGATGAATATCTTTGGCTCAGAGTGCAAATATGAATATTTGATTCCGGATATATATTGATTGATGTTCTGAGGATAAAATATCGACGATGAACTTTTAAATTCATATATAGAAGATAGTAGTTTGCATTCTCTACTTAAATCTTCTAATGAATTGTTGTTTCCAATCGCATTGTTGATTTAAACCCTGGGTTGTCTATTGTATTCTATTAGATTTTTCCTCGTTGGAGACTAACGATAATTTGTTGTATATTATCTTAGTCATAATATTCTTTCTCGGGCTAGTTGAGCTCACCCTTTTCCTTTTTGTTCCATTTTTCTTCTCGGAGGCGAGAATGTAGCGCAGTACTAGCCGGGTATGGAATGAAGGTTCTAGAGAGAGTTGTTTAGTAGTCCTCACCATTTTGTAAAATAATGTATCAATAATTATGATGGGGATTTATTTGCGTGTGGATATTGTCTAGATGGCAATATCTGTATTTAAACTTACAGTTTATATGTTGTAATAATAAAGTTGTAGTTATTTCTTTACCATGTATTTGGCGACTCAGAATGGGTTGGATGGAATGGACCTATTTTGGGGGCGTCACAAGTAACCCCAGGGACAACGACGAGGAAGGATGGAGAAGAACGCCCCAAATCCCCACTCATGCACTATCGCTCTGTAGTCAGGATGAAGCGCCTGGTACATGGAGTGAATGCTAAACCAGTTCCCTCGAGGCTGTGTAAATCCTGGAACCTGCATGAAATACAGATCAACATCAAAACCCTTTAATCCTCATCAATAGGAAAGAAGGAAGATCAAAGTCTAACGCCATACCTCGTTAGCATGCAAGTACATCGATGGATGTCTGCCTAAATCACCCAACAACTCTGGGTTCACCACACGAATGCTGGAAGCTCCTCGCGAGGGACATGTGTAGCAGGAGCGGGATCCTCAATCGGAATATCCGCCTCCTCATCCTCAAAGTCCGGAACATCTACACCGATAGACGATATCACACGCTTCCACCAACCGACGAGGTCCGTTCGATGTAACAGGGACGAGGCACTTGAAGCCCTCCATTGCATACACCGAAGTGGTCCTATAGAACCGCTTTCATTGATCCGAATCCATAATATCCGGACAATAAGTCCAAATCACCTCGTAGAAAGGGTGTGGTATTTCCTTACGGAGCTTTTAAAATGCATTTTATGACTATATGCATGCATGCATTTACTTTAATGATAATAGAGTTAGAATGCATGACTACCCAATGCCTACATTTGGAAAAATTTTGCCATAGTCCCTTTGAAAATAGGACTATCCACATGCACCACAGGCATGTCTAGGTGGCCATTCAAGAAGACACCGCCCAAAGTCATATACATAATATATGCATTAAAATTCAAAATCATCATGCACAAGGCCAACCTCAATGCTAGGAGTACTTTTGCCTTTCTACCTTTTGCTCATTGGACCTCAAATAGACAAAAATATAAAAAAGGTGCCAATTTGACCGTCTCGTAAGTCAAATTTTTTCACACCATTATGTTCAACATGGTTTAATACTAACATTTACTATGTTGAATATTTTTTATCAAGTCATTTGTGCATACATAATCACTACTATGTGTTTAGATGCATTTTGTGCGATAACTCACAATCTAACGGACATAAACTGGAAAAAATACATGTATACGTTACCAGGATAGTGTAGAACGCTTGTACAATGAACAGAATTTGCAGAAAGCAGCCCAAACTTAGCAGATCTGAAGATGGCTCGCGGTTTTTTCTAAGTGAAACAAGTTGAAAGTGACTTGTGAAGATCAGCCTGCAGGATTTATAATCCACGCTGGTCAGCAGCTCCACTGTACCGCAAGTTAGTGCACCGCGGAACCCTATATGGGTCCCACCCCTCTGGCTCACTCCAGTTCGAGTTGAAACGGAGTTCTTACGGACTAGAAAGGTCAAATCGAGAAGAAAAATGCCACGCAATTGAGCAAAACTGTATACAATCCTGGTCCTCTCAGTTGAGATTTTGAATTTGTCCAGTACTCCTTAATAAGTCACCTAAGTACAAGGTATACCCTACCAATGATCCCAGTTATCACAAGTCAAATACGGCAATACCTTATACAGATCCGATGCCGCCAACTCCGTGTCGTTAAGTAAGTAGGTCCCGACGGGTTATAACGTAGGTCCCCGACGGGTTATAACGTAAATCCCGGTGGGGTTACAACACGTTCATCCGTTGACATGTCTATCAATGAAGGTCGGCGGCCTCGACGTTATTTCACCGATGGCAAGTAAACCCATCAAGCATTGAGGATCGTTCGATAGTTGCGACGCGTACTCATGAGTCCCTAGTAGATCCTCGGTGGTGGTTACAACGATATCTCGGCGAGAGTAATAATGCATGCTCACGTGATTGACACACATATCAACGAAGGTCGAAAGCAACCTTGACGTCATTTTAGCCGATAAGCGTTTAAACCTATCGAGCTCTAAAGCTATTCGAGGTTTTCATACCCAATCGTCAGATTCCCAAATGGATCCCCTATGGGGTCACAACGCAATGCTCTGTTGATCTACATGATAGCGGAGGTCAAGCAACCTTGACAATCAACCCATAGAGTTTCAACCGTTGATTCACATGTTGGTGAAGTACACGTCAACGAAGGTCAGGCACCCCTGACAACATTTACTGTTGGCAGCAAATCCAACAGGATCTTGACATATTCTGGCGATACCAACCAGGAAAGATTAATGTTATCAAAGAGGATAGATGATGGAATATGTTATACACATCCTCAAACAGATCAAGCTTTATCCCCACAGATCTCTTACACATAAGAGGTACATCTTCAGGATCAAGTCATAATAAAAAACACAGGGATTTGGTGATAACTCCAACATAAACATCCTAACAGATTCGGCTCACACATCGAATCTGGTCAGTATTGCCAATCCTCAGTTGAAGCAATAGGGATCCAGCAATCATCCCCAGCATATTGGGCTACAACCCCGTACACATGCATCATACATTTGCATCATTTTTTCTACCCATAGTACCACGTTCGTCTTGTTATGTTTCAAGTGTCTAGGATTCTTTATCCTACCCATGCATCGCCATGCATGAGTATGATAAAGAGGGGCATCTGTAGACACTCAAAATTTTTGTAATATCGTTATTAACATTGTAGGAGGATGATTCGTCTTTTAAGAGAGAACCCCGAAAAGACAATCCAAATCCATACCGGATACTCTCTAGGAAGTTCAACATCAACCCCGGATCGCAACTGGGAGTAATAATTTCAACCTCGGATGTAACCCCGAGGCTCAGATACAATCTGGCACCACCGGAGAAGACCGATTAATCTCTTAAATAACCCCGAGATATCCGGTCTCGGCCCCAACCATGGAATATACTAACCTTGGTGATAACCCCAAGGAATGCGTTTTGCGATAACCCCGAAATGCTTATTTCAAATGCGACTCGTGTTCAATCTCAAATGCTCACAACGAGATATGATCGCACCAACCCGATAATAATATATCGGGAGGCAGCACACCTCAAAGATGACAATGAGGACCTTCAATAATTGCGCGCGATCAAATCTCGGCGAAGTCTCGAGTAACGTCTTTGATCAAATTTCAATCCGATAATAACACCGGTGAGGGAAACATCGTCATCTCGTCAAACACGATGCCACATCACATCTCTACGCAACGCCATTCCCCACAAGGCTAACCAATCCCCGAGTGACTATTGTAAGGGTAACAGATGAAAGTTGAAGCTTGAAGACCGGAGGGCATCGTCCCATCTTCAATGACTTCGTACAAACTCTAATCCCATGCCATCGTATAACTCTTGATAACGGTGGTCCGAAATAGGTCTTGTATACCTCAAACGGATGCCCGGATTGTACTTCTGAAAATCTGAGTGGACATTACAAAGGCTCGAGTGCACGATTTTGAGATGACCCGACCCAGGCCTGATTCGACAAACCCGGGCCAACCCCGGGTTGCCTCTCTGTACACTGTACTGGCTCACCAGTAGGTACACTTCATGGCTAATATGCCTATAAATAGAGGGCTTTGGGTGCTGATTTTTAAGAGAAAAGACGGGAAACCCCGCACAATTAGCTCTGACTCGCCCATCTGATGTATTTCCACTTTCAAACACCCATGAGCTCATATATAGCCCCTTTTGTACCCACAAAAAAAGACGTGTTTACCCACTATAAAGATATAGAAGCCTTTTTTAGCGATCGGTGTAAGCCTTCTCACACACTTTAGAGTCTTTCTCTTCATCTTTGCACACACCCTTCTACACGTTGAGAGTCGTGTTGCTTGCTTTGCCCGGACTTGGTCCATGGTTTCATTCAGCTTAATATATATATATATATATATATATATATTATATATATATATATATATTGACTAACATTATCGAAGTTATGCCTTGATTGAGCCTAGACTTGATGCGAGGCGTTTACTTGCTTTTCTATATATATACATTTATATATATGAATCGTATGTCGAACTTTGTTCGATGAGCCTAGATTTGATGCAGGAGCGCTATCGCTTTAATATATATATATATATATATATATATATATATATATATATATATATTATATTAACTATGTGTTTAACTTTGTTCGATGAGCCTGGATTTTATATCCTGCATTTATTATTATATATATATATATATATATATATATATATTTACTTATATATATATGAACTGTGGTCGAACTCATTCGATGAGCCCGATTTTACATCCCATTGCATTTAATGCTTTTTATATATATATATATATATATATATATATATATATATATATATATATATATATATATATATATTTATATTTAAATCACTACCGAGTTTCCGCCGTGGCGGTTGAATCGTATTCTGACTTTATTTACGTTTTGTCCCTACTGGAGTTTCCTCCGTGGCGCTTGATAGCTTTTAATAGCTTTATTTACATTTCGATCCCCATGGAGGTGCTTTGTGGTTGGTGATCCCATCTCGTATATATATATTTACCGCTTATATATATATACACGCTATCGCTTTCATACAAATTATGCGGCATTAGGTGCTTTAGGAATCATGTGATCACAGATTCATCCCATTGGATCTAGATTCGGTTCCCGTGATAGACATTTTCAGTTATAAGCAGCTTGTAAATTATTCTGCATTGTCTGAATTTCCTCAGATGGTTTCCATACCCACGAGGAAGTCGACATTATTTTTTGTATATTATTTTCGTACGGATACCTCACATTCGTTAAATAAAATCAATTCAAATTAGCCACTTAATAAAATGGGAGTGTAAAAGGTCTCAATTCCTATTGAGCATCGTGGTTTGAAAAACCTCTTTTATAAAACATCACCGCCATATCTTGTTAAAACCGAATTTTACATAAATTCAAACCACGTATATATAGGTTTGAACGAGGCCTCGCACAACTTCTATATAACAACACATGACCACACACACACACACATTCAGATAATAGTTTCTTGAAAAGAGAAGTCACTAGTGGTAACACATATGCCTGGGTGCCTAACACCTTCCCCAAGATAACCAAGTCCCCGGACCTAATGAATCTCGGTTTCAACACTAACCAGTTTAAGCGATGTCACATCACATCGGGTCAATGTGCAAACCTTTTCTCGGTTGTGTTGGTACAACCATTAAAAAACAAATGGCGACTCTTATCAGTCCCATCATCGACATCATACATGTGGGACCTTTTTCACTTATTTTTTCAAACAAATCTCACTTAAAATGAGAACACCAAAGAACAAGTAACGGAAAGGGACACCCAAAAATCTCGACGTCGAATATATATATATATATATATATATATAATATAATAATACATACACCCATCTAGGTTGAAATATACTTACATGTACATAGATGGTGCAGATGCTCGTAAGTTTTTTTTTCTTTTTCTCTTAGCCGCCGCCTCCTTTTCTTTTTCTTTCAGATGAATAATGGCTTGAGTATACAATAAGGTTTGTGTTAGTTATTTATTAGGATGAATTACATATTCTATTACATTTTTAAAAATAATTACAACAATAGTGCACTCATAAAATCTTTACACAACTAATATACTTCCATATTTATTTATAATAATAGTGCAATTAGGATTCCTTAATTTAGGGAATTAGCATTCAATTAGAATTCCTTAATTTAGGGATTAGTTATACCCATGACTTCTTTTCTCTCTCATCATCTATAACAACTGCAGTTAGTCATCACCCTTCTTCTTCATTCAATCATATTCTTTCTATATATATATATTGAAGAGATATTGAAGAGAGAGAAATTGGAAGAAGATTTGGGAATAAAGCGTATCGTAAATCAAGTGAAGGAGAGGTTGGTACCCTAGAGAGAGAATATTTGTTGATGGTGTTGTCGGTTGGAGAAAAAGGAGGGTTTTGATGACATTGAGGAAGATTGTTGGAGAAGAGATTTGATTAAATATATATACCTATATATATATATATATATATATATATAGGTTCAATTATATTAATATTATTATTATCCCTCCGAATCTCCGCCATGAGGAGTGGCTCCAGTCTCACGTGAATTCCTCTTCAAGGTCACGTATTCTTTCTTTTCTATATATATATGTATATATTTATGAGTCAACCAACTATATATCTCCAGTAGCTTCTCAAAATGAAGGGTCAAAATGGAGGTGGGTATGAAGATTCAGGCGGTAGTGGCGATGGATATGAATACTGGATGATGGTAACCAAATCTTCATACCAAGGTAACCAAACTGTCATATCAAAGTAACCAATCAACCTTCACACTTTAAATTTTTGGTTACCAAATCTTCAGATCAAGGTAAGCAAACCTTTGTACCAAGGTAACAAAACTTTCATACCAAAGTAACTAATTCACATCCACACCTGCAGTTTTTTCATAGTGCAGTTGGTAGCCAAACCTTCAGACCAAGGTAACCAATTCAATTTTATTAAGTTACCAATTTCGTTTGAATGTGATGCAGTTGGTAGCCAACCATTCATACAAAGGTAACCATTTTATTATTTATGAGTAACAAAATAGTTATAAAAAAAATTCAGAACATTAAAAGTTACATCTATTTATTTTTAAATTTTTGTAGGGCTAATCATCTTCTTATTCTCATTGGCGTTTGGACAACGGAGATTCGCGGCGGTGTAGTGGCGGAGTATGTGAGGTGTAGCAGCGGAGTATGTGAGGTGTAGCGGCGGACTATTATTTCAAAGTGTTTGTGAGGGAGATGAAGATTTGAATTTGAATATTTAAATTTGAATTATTATTTTGAATTTGAATTTATTTTTGTTGTTAGATCCAAATATTTGAATTTGAATTATTAATTATGGCAGTTATTTGTCCTTGATTTTAAGTTTCCTTATTAATGTGAATTGTACTATTTTTTGTAATATAGGTTCTAATTACACTCTTTTTGTAATTATTTGGTTAATGCACTTTTCTTGTAATTACTTTCTATTTGTTGTATACTTATGTAAAGAACCCAAACTAATATGTACAGCAAGCATCAAAGTATTCATGTGGGTTAAAAAGATGTGGGCCATGGATTCCATTTACATGCAACTATTACATGTAAATCAAGTGGGCCTTTCAAGTCTTCTAACTTAACATATCTATGTAATCCACCATATGGGTCTTTTAAAATTAGGGTCATTTACAATAATATACAACATTTAATAAGTAATTACATTATTAGTGCATCGCCAAAAAAATTACAAAAATAATAATCTTCCCATATTTATTTATAATATTAATGTCCTTAATTTAGGGAAACACTCATCCGTTCATTCTCTTTCTCTCCCTTACCACCTCTTCTATCCTCCCCTTCGTCCTCCTCCTTCGTCGCCGCCGCCGTTTCACCACCTTGAAGATGTAGATCTTTGTAAGTCTTCTTCTTCTTCTTCCTCCCCTTCGTCCTCCTCCTTCGCCGCCGCCACTTCAACACCTTGAATATGTTAATCTGTAGATCTTGAAGATGTAGCCGCCATGGACCGCTGCTTCGTCATGCCTAGTCTTTGTAGTTTTTAGTATTTTATCAGTATTGTAGAGGAGGAGTATATTTAGCTCATTATTTTAGAAATTATCTTTATCCAGAAATCTATGCAAATTTTCATTCTCTGTTAATTCCTTTTACTATTTCTTATGTTTTCCTTTGTGTTTTATTTTCATTATTAGCATTTACATAACTTCCATTATGACGAAGGTTGATTTAGTCCAGAAATTAAAAAGAGAAGAAGATAAATTTTAGTGCAGTTGGTAGCCAAACATTTATACAAAGGTAACCAATTTAGTTTTTGTGGGTAACCAAGAGAAATTTCAGTGCAGTTGGTAGCCAAAACTTTCATACAAAGGTAACCATTTTAGTTTTTGTTGGTTACATTTGTATTAAGAGTTGGCTACA
The DNA here is from genome assembly GCA_020205615.1 of Panax quinquefolius. NCBI lineage: Eukaryota > Viridiplantae > Streptophyta > Magnoliopsida > Apiales > Araliaceae > Panax > Panax quinquefolius. The sequence goes on along the minus strand of CM035151.1, from coordinate 46,172,029 downwards.
AACTGCACTATGGGAAAAAAAAAAATTCTATAATAGATTTTTTATAATTAATTGGTAACCCAATAAAACTGAATTGGTTACATTTGTATAAAAGTTTGGCTACCAACTGTACTATGAAATAAAAAAAAATTATAATAGATTTTTTGATATCTGTTTGTTGAGAAGATAAAGAAATATTAAAGCATTTAATGTTTTGGAAGATAAAATTCTGGAAAACTCTGTTGCCGGTTATGGAAAGGAGTTTGGCGGAGGGGGTTAGAAGGGAGGAGAGAGAAAGTGCTGAATTGCAACATATTAAAACACTCAACTAAATTAAAAGGATAAGAATGCACTAATTTTGTAAATAAAATTTTAAATGTATTAATTGTGTAAATATTTTATGAGTGCACTATTGTTGTAATTATTTTTTAAAATGTAATAGAAAATGTAATTGTCTCTATAAAATAACACATTCAGCAAGCTAGTCCACATGGTGCAAATCATGCTAATTCAATTCAGATGGACATGCAAAGAAATCCTATGGGACCACAAATTTTTTGGAAAAGCATGTAAATCATATATTTTGTTATAAAACTTTAGCAAAGTGTAGAAAGATACTCTTATTATTGCATAAATTTGGAGAGAATAAGTAAGAGAGAAAGAGAGAAACAATCGAGAAAAGTTATATTATTTCCTTCAGTATCATTGCCTTATATAGACAAAGCTGAAGTTCACAGAGGAAAGAATGGTTCACGGGAGAAGAGAACAAGAAAGGGGAGAGCAGTATCCCGAGGAGGAGGGCATCACTTTTATAACACTTCCACTGATTTCCTATGATAAAAGATTATGTCTAATTAAAAACCTTGTTAAGAAAACCCAGTGGAAAAAACTTAACGAAGGGAAAAAGAGTATATATCTTTTACATAAATATCTTAATTGTCTGCCTCGTTAAAACCTTGTCAGGAAAAACACATTGGGATAAAAACCGTGACTAAAGAAAAAGAGTACAGTCTTCCCCTCAAAAGGAATTCATTACTCCTTGATGAAAAGTTGTTATAAGTCTTTCAGTCGACACATTCCGATCTTTTTTCGAAGTTTTGCAAACGTTGCATTTGGCAGCGACTTTGTGAATAAGTCGACTAGATTATCACATGATCGAATTTGATGCACATCTATATCACCCTTCTTTTATAGCTCATGTGTGAAGAAGAATTTAGGTGAAATATTTTTTGTTCTATCTTCCTTAATGTATCCTCCTCTAAGTTGAGCAATGCATGCAGCATTATCCTCATACAGAATTGTAGGAATGTCTTTGATTGATGGTAATCCACATGATTTTTCAATATGCTGAATAATTGATCTCAACTAAACACACTCTCTGCTTGCTTCATGTATACCGAGAATCTCTGAGTGATTTGAAGATGTAGCTGTCATGGTTTGCTTTGTGGATTTCCAGGATATAGTCGTGTCACAATATGTAAATACATAACCTATTTGTTATCTTCCATTGTGTGGATCTGATAAATATCCTGCATCGGCATATCCAACCAATCGCGACGTTAAATCTCTTGGATAAAATAACCCAAGATCTATACTTCCACGGAGGTATCTCAAAATGTGTTTGATCCCATCCCAATATCTCTTAGTTAGTGAAGAACTGTATCTTGCTAACAAGTTGATAGTAAAAGTAATATCAGGTCGTGTACAGTTTGTAAGATACAAAGAGCACCTATTGCACTTAGGTATGGAACTTCAGGTCTAAGAACTTCTTCCCCACTTTCTAGAGGCCGAAATGGATCTTTATCAACTTCTGAAGATCGAACAACCATCGGGGTAGTCAAAGGACGAGCTTTATCCATATGAAAACGACTGAGAAATTTTTTCAACGAAAAAATTCCAGATGCTAAATGTTCCACTTGTATTCCCAAACAGAATTTTGTCTTTCCAAGATCTTTCATTTCAAATTCATCTTTTAAATAAGTAGTAGTTCTTATGAGTTCTTAAAGAGTACCTACAAGATTCAAATCATCCACATATACAGTAATGGTGGGAAATCCACTTTGTGATGTCTTAATAAAAACACATGGACATACTTGATTATATATTTATTTTTTTATATTAAATAATCACTAAGTCGATTATACCACATACGACCAGACTATTTCTACCCATATAATGAGCATTGTAACTTGATTCAATATAAGTGACGGGGCCTTTGTGATTCAACCAGTTTCAATCCTTCAAGGATTCTCATGTAAATCTCATTGTCAAGTGAGCCATATAGGTATGCTGTTACAACATCCATCAAATGTGTTTCCAAACCTTCCATGGTTGCCATACCTATCAGAAAGCGAAAAGTGACTCCATCCATTACTGGAGAGTATGTATCCTGATAATCAGTACAAGGTTTTTGTGAAAACTCTTGAGCTACAAGTCGGGCTTTGTATCTCACAATTTCATTTTTCTCATTTTACTTTCGTACAAATACCCATTTGTTTCCAACCAGGATTACACCCAACGGTGTTTGGACTACTGGTCCAAATACTTCTCTTTTCAATAGAGATTGTAGCTCAGTTTGAATAACATCTTTCTATTTTGGCCAATCTTTTCTTTTTCGACATTCTTCCACGTTTTGTGGTTCAGGATCCGTGTTAGGAATCAAAGTAATATCTGATGCTATAGAGAAAGAAAATATATCATAAATCATGACTTTGCTTCGATCCCATATTTTCTCATCATGTACATAATTTATTAAGATCTCTTGGTGTTCATCTCTTATCCCTTCACTGAGATTTTGTACCTCTTTTGGGGTTATTCCCACTCTTGGAATAAGTGCTACTCTTAGAAAGTGTATTCTTCCGGGATTCCTTATTTGCTTTTGATTTTTGTGGTACAGTGTCTTTTGCACCAACCAGTCTTCCACGCTTCTGGCGTGGTTTAGATTCTTCTATTACCTCTCTGTAGAGGAGAAAATTTATGAAGAGCCGTTGGTCTTACTCGAATGATGGCTGCAGTGTGAAGAATTGCATGACCCCAAACTGAGGTAGGTAAGTTAGCCCTTAACATTAATGGACGTGCAATTAGTTGAAGTGTTTTTATTAAAGATTCAGCTAAACCATTTTGTGTATGTATATGAGGAACATAATGCTCAATGGAGATTCCAATAGTCATACAAAAATCATTAAAAGTAATTGATGAAAATTCAGCTGCGTTATCAAGTCGAATTGACTTGATTGGATGATCCGAGAAATGAGCCCGTAGCTTGATTATTTGAGCAAGAAGTTTTGAGAATGCAAAATTTCGAGAAGAGAGAAGACAAACATGAGACCATCTAGTTGTAGCATCTAGTAAAACCATGAAATATTGAAATGGGCCAGACTATGGGTGAATGGGTCCACAAATGTCTCCTTAAATTTTGTCTAGGAATTTTGGGGCTTCTTTATAAACTTTTACTGGTGATAGTCGAACAATTAATTTTCCTCAAGAACACGTAGTGCAAAGAAAATCACTACTAGGAAAAACTTTCTTATTTTTGAGAGGATGACCAGTAGAATTTTCAATAATACGACGCATCATAAAAGTGCCTAAATGACCGAGTCTTTCATGCCAAAGTATAAAGGATTTGGGATCTATGATTTTTGGAATCATAACAGTATGAGACTCAATTATTTTATTTTTCATAGTATATAATCCAGAAGAAATTGAATGAAGTTTTTCTAGGATATTCTTTTTTCTAGAAACAGTAGAAGTGATGAGAAGATATTCATTATCATTTTCATTGGTTGTTTCAATGTGAAAACCATTTAGTCGAATATCTTAAAAACTAAGCAAATTTCTTCTTGATTTACTAGAATATAGAGCATTTTTGATAAAAACTTGTGTCTCATTTGGTAGCATGAAACTAGCTTTTCTAAATCCCTCGATTAAATTTGATATGCCAGAGACAGTTCCTACATTTCCCTTAGGTTTGATTAGTTGTGAAAAATATTTCTCACTTTGAAGGATTGTATGAGTTATTGCATTGTATGCTAAACATATATCTTCCATATCCATTAAAGATGGTCTGACACAAATAAAAATAAGAAAAGTTACATTTCATTTATAATTTTATTAGTGATGACCTCAGAGGGCACAATAGATCTTATTATATGGGGGTTGAATAGATCCTTTTATTTCAAATACTTTTTTTGATGGTTTATATTATATTGTTCATAATCAATAAGTCACTAAATGAATGACAAACATGAGAATCTTTTTCAAAACAAAGCGCTTTTCTAAATAAGTAAAGATCCAATTCATTGATATATTCATAATCAAATACATACATATATTGTTCATAAGAGTAAGTTTAGTTGAATAAGTAAAAGATCCCATTCTTTGATATAAAACATACTTATAAGTTTAGTTTATAAAAATACATATAGATTATAGTACATAATATAAATGACATAATGTAAAAGACACAAGGGGTTTTAAGTGGTTCGTAGACTCAAGCTCCTAATCCACTCTTCCGCTTTCAACTAAGCAGGATTTCCACCAAGGAAGGGCAAAGACTCGAATCACTAAGATTCCTTCAAGGCCGCAGACTTTGGGACTTCAGTTCACTTAAGAACTCTTCAAGGCCCAGCAGTTTTGGAACTTCGTTTAGTCCTCAGTGACAAGGACCTTCTTCGCCCCTTCATTTAGTCCTTCCTGACAAGGACCCTTCTGCCCTACTTCATTTAGTCCCTCCGACAAGGACCCCTTAGCTTTGTTGAGTTATTTGTTTGTTGTTGTTGAGTGAGTGATGATGAAGTCGCTAAGATGTCTTCATGCTCTCAACATCTTCTATACTTACTTAGTACTTGGTTTGATCATCCTGAAAGTGCAAATTTTGAGTGTTGCATGATGCTCACCTACTTTCGTTACTCAACCACTTTGGATGACCCTTGTTGAACCGGCCAAGATCATTTCCTCTTGGTACTTGATGACCGCATATGAGAGGCTTCCAAGTCGACAAGTAGGCTCTTCTATTAGGTACTTAGAAGCTTTCATGCTTGACACCAAGATGGCTTTTGTGATCTCCTTCTCGCTACTTGATGCCTTCTCATGATGGACTTGCTAAGATGACCGTAGGCTCTTCTCTATTGTACTTAGAGTCTTCCCATGATGGACATCAAGATGACATAATGCTCTTCTTTTTCTCGCAGCTCGTAACACTCTTCATGTAGTAGAACTCTCACTTCTACATAGTAGAGAACTCACACTTCTACTTCTTTTCTTTATCCGACTTTCGAGTGTTCTTGGTGGATCGTAGAGTGAGCCTTTCTGACTCACTATTTCACATGTTTTAGATCACCCACCTTTCTCTCCAAACTCGCAACTCCAAAGAACCTTTGATCTTTGAAGCTCTTCCTTATTTATACTCCTTCCCAATCCTTCCGTTGGAAAGTAGCCATTGAAAGGCTATTCAAATCTCTTCACAGATCTCAAGTTGCTTTGAGGTAGATCGCTTGATGTGACTTGTCATACTTTTTCTCGACGTCAGTAGTCTTCATCGTTTCACCTACCTCCGCCGATGTATCACTTTAATGTCTTCAAGGTAGTTGAAGACTTTATTACCTCTTTTCGATTTCTCGATCGAGGTTGTCCTATTGCATCGATGCTCTCAATAAGCACTTGTCCAAATATTACCCTTCAGATTGAACCTTTGCCAATGCTTTTAATCTTTCGCTTATTCGGACTCACGATTCTCGATGCACGCCTTCAAGGACTCGATCGTAGTGTCTTGTTGAGTGTTGCTTCATCGACTGGTAGAGTTAACACTACGATCTCAAGAGTGTTGATTGGATCTTCAATGTAGAACACCTCTTCCTCAGATTGTGCAGTGCTTCAATACTTTATTTGCTTCAACCGCTTCTCGAGACCGATGGCCTAATTCCTTCGTTTCGTCCCCTCTCAATATCAAGACACTTCAGATTTGTGGCGGCCCAAATTTTGCTTTCTCCCTTGGATCTCCGCTCACTTATCATCAATGAACTCGACCTCGCACTTAATCACTTTAGCCTTGCTCTTTAGAGGTCGATCAAGATCTCTGTTCACCTTCCATCGCCTTCCTTCTTTGTTTGGCAAACACTACGATCTTGGTTGCTTTCCAAGATCGTTGTCTTCTCGCTCACTTGATAGCTATCGCGATAAGTCGATTTTCCTTAGTCTTCTTCAAGTCTTCTTTCGATCTCCTTGTGGAAGACTTCATCACGAATGGCCTTATAACTCAATCTTGATGCTTATTGGGTTGGTGCTTAGATCTTCTCGTTAGCCTCGCATGCCATTCGTTGAGTGCTCTCGATTTCTTGGATGTAGCTTGCAGCCTTAAACCAGAGGCTTCGCTCCTTTCGATATTCTCGGGAGTGCTCATTTGTCGAGAACCGTGATATGCTCTACGATTCTTCCTTCGCATCGTGAGCACTTCTTCTTGAGGTCGTAGTTCAAGACTCTACGATTCAGCTTTTGGCTTGTGCAGTACACTACGATCCCGAGATCGATCTCGACACTCACGATGTTCGCCGCCTCAGTGCTTGTTATCTTCATCCGATCTTGCTTCGACCACGATCTCTCACATGTAATCAATAGACTCTACTTAACTCAGAGTGTGATCTACGATCCTCGACTTGGCTTTGGCATCGTGAGACTCTCACGACTCGAGTGTAGTCTACGCTTCGCTCTCGCTTTGCAGATGACCGATCGGCTCAGAAAGCAGTCAGTTCTCTCTACGATTCGAACACGACTTCCTCAAGACACTACGATCCCAAGGAAGTTTCTACTCGATACACTACGATCCTTCTCTTCATTTCTCGAAGCTCATTTAACCCGAGATCTACTATCTTCAGATACTCCTATTCCTCGCCTCGATAGCTCTCGAGTTAACCTCGACTCCACCGCGTAGACTACGACTTTCGTGCAAAGGTTCGACGATCGACTAGCCTATCTATTACATCATTAGATCAACCTAACAAGCTTGATCTTTCTATATTTATAGTCCTTGTACATCATTTCTTTTTAAGGACTTTACAAAGTCAAGTTTTTTGCTTATGTAGGATCAACCTAACATATTTGATCAATTCATTCTAAGTCCTGTATATATATTTCTATTATCTATCAAAGGACTTTATAGCTTTTTCTTAATGCAATCATACTTCACATATTATTCATTCATATATGTATATATCATAATCAAATCATATATAAATAGAATAGCATTCACATGCTTATTCCCGATAATCTCCCTATTTGATTATGATAAAAACAATAAGTGCATACGCATGTTATGAATGAATCTTATATACAAATGAGCAATCAGATTTCTAAGATAGCTTAATCATGAATGTCATTTAAATTGATGTGGCAATTTATACATTAAGACAATCTACATCCCGGATCCGTAACATACCTATCTAGTTAGAGATGTACCTCTTTGGCTCCATGATGTTTTCCAAGATGCTTGTTGATCGCCTACTCATCCGATTGGTCTTCTTTTCTTGCTTCCACCATTGGATGATGACCTTTTGTCTTTGCTTGGGTCCTCTTCAGCATCTTCCCGATCAGCTCCCCTCCTCGACTTTGTAATCTTGTTATCATCATCTTCCGCTCCCCCTCGATGATGACTCTTTATCCGCAAATGCTTTCTTCTTCTTCTTTGACTTCTTCTCCCTTAATCCTCCGCTTCTTCCTTGAGTGCCTCTTGCTCCTCTTCTTTCTACGCCTCTTTTCTCCCCCTTTTGTCATCAATCATTTGAGAGAGTCGCCCATGTTGGACATAAGTCGCGCTCCATCGTAGAGGAGTTGGCAACTTCAAACTTTAGTTCTTGTTGGCCTAGCTCAAGTCAGACCGAGAAGGTCTCGCCTCATATCATCAATCTTGTCGAGAGGGCTTCGATCCGCTTCTCGCATCGCCTTCTCAATTTGTAGAGAGCTTCGCCTTCCGATCCAGTATGGCCTTTCTCGATAGATGTTATCTCTCTCTTGGAGTTTAAGAGATACATCACCAAGATAGCTTCAAGCTTCAGGCCTGAAAGAATCATCTCTCGCAATTTGCCTCGCTTCTCGTGATTCTTCAAATGAGCATAGATATCTTTTTGCTTAGATCATCAGAACTCTTCAGTAGTTCCTGCTCCAAAGTAGTTTGATCCTTTTGTTTGGCAGCTTCAGGTTGAGCAATGGATTGGACTCTATGATCATCATCTTTGGATGATTTTCAAAAAGTTCGATAATTGAACAATCGTTGAGTACCAATTGCTTATGGAGGATGCTGGAGTATCAAAGAGTAGTGCTTGAGCATAAGAAGGCTTCTAGTTTTGGGCTTGAATATTATCAGTAGTAGAGTGAATAGACTCTACGACCAGCTCCTTGGTCATGGCTCTTTATCCTTCAGAATCCACTCTGCAATCGTAGGGGATATAAAGATTTCCAAAGATGTCGACAGACCTTCAAGTGAGGCTTGTTTGTAATCATCTTCAGTAGCATAACTTTTCACCCTAGGGAAGTTTTTGAGCTACCAGCCCATGCTTGAAATGTCTTCAGAAGCACCAACCGAGGTAGCTTCCATCTCCTTCAAGAAAGGCCTTTAGCCATGGCATCCATCGGAAGAACCATCTCATCGCCAGATCATCGTGGTTATAGAGAATGGTCGAGCAATCTAGCTCCATATTGTTCCAGTTCTTCGCTAAGTCAAAAGTAGTCATTCTTACTACTCGAAATCGCTTCATCTCCATAGTTTACCCATCTAGCAGGTGGAGTCTCTGATGGTTCATTAGGAACTTCTACCACTATTCTCCTCGTGAATCTTGCAGGTGAGAGGACATGGTAGAGTTTCGTTCTTTTTGTTCTCGATCTTCGTAATTGGAGTCATTTTCTACTTCTTTCTTCTCGTAACTGTAACCATTTTGATCAATTTTCAGCAGAGAATCCTTCTTGTCGCATTTCATGTCCGTAACCTTCTTCCGCAAGCATTTCTCGATTCTTCTTCTTCACTGCTGGTTTCATTATTAGCACTTTTTTCCGGGGATACGGACTCATCATCACTCAATTCAATGATGGCATTTGATTGGCCATCGCTCCTTTTGAGGCAAACCGGGCTTGCAATCAGTAGCTCTTCCTTCTTCGTAGAGGTTCAACTATTGAGAGAGAGAGACTTCTTCTTCTTCTTCTTGAGACTAACTCTCTCGCTTCAATGCATGACTTCTTTGGAGTTCAAAGATCGGCAGGATGATCCTACTTCTTGGACTCATCACTTTTCGAGTCATAATGAAGGCTTTTCGGATTAGAGGGGCATTCTTCTTCTTCTTCGATCAAGATCATTCTCGACCCATTCTTCGGGCTTGTTGAGGCAAATTTGCATTTGGGGATGCAATTTGATCATCTTAAATTTCTTTTTCATCATAGAGTGATCGCTTTCGAGGATTAGCCATGGGCTTCGAGCATTCTTCTTTATCGCCAGATGTCGCAATCTCTTCCATCACATCGCCTTCATTTTCATCATTGGATGTTGTTTGTGGAGACTGAGCCTTGACATCTGTTTTCTTTACTTCACCGATTTCTACGTCCCTTTTTTCAACAGATGTACTGTTCTGGGAAGCTGAGGATGGTTTGTCTTCCACCTTAGCTTTCTTGTTAACTGGCCCTTGAAGCAACTTGCTGCTTCTTCTCTTTGTTGTTTCAGCAGTTAGAACTTTTTCTTCTTTATCCTTGTCCTTCGAGGAGACTCTCCTGGTGGGGCCTCGGCTTTTTCTCATCACCGTTTCTTCACAACTTTTGATTTCTTTTCGGGTGGTGTGATTTTCGCTTTTACAGAGTCATCGACTCTGAGCTCTCTTCCTCAACTATCTTTTCTTCTTTGCAGAGCTTTTTTCATCACGCTCCCAATCTGTCACCCTTTTGTTCTCCTTAGGTTCTTTCTTCCAGCTTCTCAAATAATTGTGGAGACATCACTTTGTGCACATTCAATGTTTCTCCTTCATCATCCTTGATTTTTCCTCCTAGTTTTTTCTTTCAAAGATAATACTCAAAGATCCTTCCATGAAACACTTTGGTTAGGGTTTTCAAAGTGGTCTTCTTCTTCTCACCTTTCTACCCACTGGAGATTTGATCGAACAAGATAGCTCCAAAGTCAATTTGTTTTCGTAACTATCACGACATTATCTTTAACTCGCTGGTCAATCATCAGATCACGTATGCAAAGTGTTTTTGCACAAGATGATGCACTTTCCAACAATTTCACTAGAACTCATATTCTTCAGAAACTCCTTCTTCTTCATGTCTTTGAAACTAGGGTTTTTTGGTACCCCATCAACCTCCTTTGCTTGTTCAAGTGTCGACATCTTCAAGGTTCTTCAACCCTTGGTTAGGAAAACCTAGGCATTGATTGAGGTCAGAAGATTTCAGCTTTTCAGTGTCGACCTTTAACCTTGGTAGACAGAGTTCCGAGTTTATGGAGACGTTTGAGTAGAACTCTTTAACTGTGTCAATGTACACACGCCAGCATTTATTTGTCTCAAGGCATTCTAAAACCCAACTTTCTTTTACGAAGTTCAAGAATGTCCCTCAACTTCTTCTCGATTTCTTAAACGATTTGGTTCCGAGCTGAATACCGGTGATAACTTGCCAGTTCTCCATTTGAATAGTTCAAGACCGTGGGTGTTTAATTTAGAGAGGTTTATGCGAGATGGCAGTCGGGATTTGGTAAGGCTCGAGGGTAAACCGATTTTGCTCTTGAAAAGCTTTCTGTGGTTTTGAAAATGGGGAGGAGAAAGGTTCGATAGCTTTTTTGTAATCGCTCGCAGATTTGAAATTGTCTTTTTAAGGCGCTTCCTTCCAACTCTCATATACTCAAGTGATGTGTCAACCATCCATTGGTTGCAGACGCTGCACAAGAATGAGTCAGAATTCCCCATAACTTTTTCGCTTAGATATTTCCTTTTAGAAGAGTAGACGTTTAATTGATGTGGCTTTGACCGTTGACCTTTTGATTCGTAGAGTAGCATGATGAGGCAGCTATAGACTCTACGATTTCCTTTGTTAACTCAACGATCAACTTCTGAGAGATGCTGCAGTGGATGGCTTTGTCTTTTATCCTTACTTTGATGCAGCATAGCTCACTCACTGTAGTATTCGAACTTATCTCCTCCACTTGAATGGTTTAGCAAGTGTCTCATTTTCCAAGCTTCTTGTGAACTGGAGTACCCTTTGGTAGGACTACGATCATCGAGTTGTATTCTACGATCGCTAAGGTCGTACTACGATCTTTGAGGTAGCACTACGATCGTTTAGTTCTTTTCAACTTCAACTCTACGATCGTTGACTGACGTGGTCCTTGAGATGAACTTAATCAAGCATTCCTTTCTGGGTTAAGGTAGCTCAGGAAGGGCCAACCTCTTAGAGTGAGCTAAGGGTCAGGTTTGTCCTTGAGGCGCTTTCCAAATGGAATACTATAGTCGTGATTTGTAATGACATCTCATTCGACCTTTTCGAGTGGGAGGTCTTCTACCGCTTTTTAGACAATCGCATTTGTGAAATCGTGGTGTCCTCCTCGCTTTTACACTACGATCATATGTTTGATCGTAGGCACTTCACGATTATGGGTTGGGTGGTCAAGGGTTATCGAGAGTACATTTTGAGACGCTCCTACCGACTATGGATCTTCATTTCGTTCATCGCCCACAAGGTTTTGGGACTCAGAATCGGTACAACTTTTCATAGTATATCTCGTGTGTTGTTGTTCCTTAATAGATCACCGCTTCCTCCGTTGTTGACGTTGTTTTCCAGATAGATATGATTCCTCTTCTTCGTGTTCATTTCAAGGCAACCAGATATCTCCTTCTCGATCGAATCTCCATCATCGCCAGATTTTTCAGATCGTAGAGATGAGTATTTTTAGGACTCATCACTCTACGATTATATGATAACACTACTCTAACGTAGTCTTCTTCGATAGTTTGTGTTTTGAAGTTTCGCTCTCGCAATAAGTTCCTCTTGAATGATGCTCGATAATCTTCTCGTCAGAACTTCCTCGAGGATTCTTCCCATATAGCATTCTTCGATCGCCTTTTGAGCACATAAGACCTTTTCCTTTCGGGTCGAATGGCTTGCTTCCATATCTGATTATGTACCATGTGAGCTCCATTCTCGTTAGCTTAGAGGATCTTCAAGGATGTGCTTGGACAGATAGGAACTTTATCGTAATCATCTCTCGAATTGTCCTTAGCCTTCTCATTGGTCGAGTCTTCGATCAAGTCTTCGCTTCATCATTCCTTAGTGTGGTCGACCGACCAAGTACCGCAGTTTAAATATATTTCTATTTTTGGTACCCACAGTTAAATGGGTCCTGCTAGGTTAGTTTTTAAACCCCTATTCCTCTTATTTGGATAATCATCATATTTATCACCAACAGACATATTCATGCATGCAACTATCTTAAGATAATACATTTTGAGATGCATGATGGTGAGTGTGTGGGATTTGGCATCTAATAACACACTCTCTATCTATGATGGTTTCATCATTCACTGGGTTATGTTCACGATGTTTAAGTGTTCGTAGTAGAGTCAATTCTACGATTTATGAGTATCTAGTTGATCCATGGAGGTGATCAGTTTCTGCAGATCAGCCAGATCCTTTTGTAGAACTGATCATACTCTGTGAGTTATCAAACACTTAGAACATAGGCTTGTACATACATACTAACCCACCAGCAACAATTACTTCACATAAAGTTTATTAGGCCTGTGATGTTCTTATGACCTATTTCAGATTTCCTTCAAGATGTCATCTTCAACCTAAAACTTGGATGGAGAGAAAGTTTATAGTCATTTGAGTTTCCATCCTCAAAGTTACCTTCTCTCTTCACCTTTTTAGGTAGATTGTGACTTCTCGATGTAATATCGTTATAGTTCATAAGAAGATGCAATTATGATGAACAATTATAATAGTGAGGAACCGCATTTTTTTTACCGTCGGGCCATTAAATAGTCATTTTCCTTAGATATACCGAGTTTAGGTATTGATGAGCATAGCTTTACTTTTTGCTCCCGATGCCTTATCGCTCTTGTTTGGCCTTTAATCAATCAAGAGTGGTCTTGAAGATATAAGCCAAGAGAATCTCACCATTAAGATCTTTGATATCTTTTAGTCGACAAAGTTTGCACCCAGTTGTTGGTTGGATAGACATAAGTTTGAGAAGATCTTCTTTCTTCTCTTCGATAAGCATTTCTTAGCATGTATGGCTTCTTCATCTTTCGATCGGTGGGTGCTCGACTCTTTGTCATCGACGTCTCTCGAGTGTTCTCTCGTCCGGTCTTAGGACTACAAGATCGATCGCAGTTAGGATTGGTCTTGTTGATGTATCAATAGAGACCATGGACCAATCTGAAAGCAAATTTTGTGTGTATATACACATTTAACCTATACACAATATTTCCAACATGTGAGCTCATCTCAGATATAACAAGTTACTTACTACTAAACTAAGTTTAGAACAATGTTAGTGCCTGGGATCAGACTCAAAGCGATTAGCTTTTGAATATAGCATGAGAACCTGCTTTGATACCAATTGTTAGTTCCCAGAGGGCACAATAGATCTAGAAGGGGGGTTGAATAGATCCTTTTTATTTCAAATACTTTTCTGGTTTATATTATATTGTTCATAATTAACATATGACAAACATAAGAATCTTTTCAAGCACAGCGGAATAAGTAAAAGATCCCCTTCATTGATATATTCATAATCATACATACATTGTTTCGTAGAGTAAGTTTAGTTGTAAGAAGCTAAAACATACATATAGCTTATAGAAGCTTATAAGACATAATGTAAATGACATAATGTAAAAGACACAAGGGGTTTTAAGTGGTTCGTAGACTCAAGCTCCTAATCCACTCTTTCCGCTTTCAACTAGCGTGATTTCCACCAAGGAAGGGCAAGACCGAATCACTAAGATTCCTTCAAGGGCCGCCAGCCTTTGGGACTCCTCTAGTTCACTTAAGAACTCTTCAAGGCCAAAGCAGACTTTGAACTTCGCTTAGTCCCTCGACAAGGACCCTTCTCGCCTCGCTTCATTTAGTCCCCTCTGACAAGGACCCTTCGCCCTCGCTTCATTTAGTCCTCCGACAAGGACCCCTCAGCCCCGGCTTTGTTGAGTTATTTGTTTGTTGTTGTTGAGTCGGCACGAGATGCTAAGATGTCTTCATGCTCAACATCTTCTATACTTAGTACTTGCTTGATCATCCTTGAAGTGCAAATTGAGTGTTGCATGATGCTCAAACTACTTTAGTTACTCAACCACTTCGGATGACCCTTGTTGAATCGCCTTGAAGATCATTCTCCTTGGTACTTGATGTCCGCATATGAGAGGCTTCCAAGTCGACAAAGAGGCTCTTCTATTAGGTACTTAGAAGCTTTTCATGCCGACACCAAGATGGCTTTTGTGATCTCCCTTTCGCTACTTGATGCCTTCTCATGATGGACTTGCTAAGATGATCTGTAGGCTCTTCTCTATTGTACTTAGAGTCTTCCCATGATGGACATCAAGATGACATAATGCTCTTCTTTCTCTCTCAAGCAGCTTAAACACTCTTCATGTAGTAGAACTCTCACTTCTACATAGTAGAACTCACACTTCTACTTCTTTCTTTATCCGACTTCCGAGTGTTCTTGGTGGATCGTAGAGTGAGCCTTCCGACTCACTATTTCACATGTTTTAGATCACCCACCTTCTTCTCCAAACTCTCAAGAACTCCAAAGAACCTTTGATCTTTGAAGCTCTTTTCTTATTTATACTCCTTCCCAATCCTTCCGCTGGAAAGTAGCCATTGAAGGCTATTCAAATATCTTCACAGATCTCAAGTTGCTTGAGGTAAATCGCTTTGATGTGACTTGTCATACTTTTTTCGACGATGTCTATAGTCTCATCGTTTCACCTACCCTGTCAGATGTATCACTTTAATGTCTTGGGTAGGTTGAAGACTTTATTACCTCTTTCTGATTTCTCGATCAGAGGTTGTCCTATTGCATCGATGCTCTCAATAAGCACTTGTCCAAATATTACCCTTTAGATTGAACCTTTGCCAATGCTTCAATCTTCAGTTATTCAGACTCTACGATTCTGATGCACGTCTTCAAGGACTCGATCGTAGTGTCTTGTTGAGTGTTGTTCATCGACCGGGTAGAGTTAACACTACGATCTTGAAGAGTGTTGATTGGATCTTCAATGTAGAACACCTCTTCCTCAGATTGGCAAAGGCTTCAATACTTCTCGTTGCTTCAACTGCTCTCGAGATCGATGGCCTAATTCCTTGCTTCTCGTCCCCTTCTCAATATCAAGACACTTCAGATTTGTGGCGCGTCCCAGCTTTGCTTTCTCCTTGTGGATCTCCCGCTCACTTATCATCAATGAACCGACCTCGCACTTAATCACTTTAGCCTTGCTCTTCGAGAGGTCGACCAAGATCTCTGTTCACCTTCCATCTTTCCTTCTTTGTTTGGTAAACACTACGATCTTGGTTGCTTCCAAGATCGTTGTCTTCTGTTCACTTGATAGCTATCGATAAGTCGACTTTCCTTAGTCACTTTTCAAGTCTTCTTTCGATCTCCTTGTGGAAGACTTCATCACGAATGGCCTTACAACTCAATCTTGATGCTGATTGGGTTGGTGCTTAGATCTTCTGTTAGCCTGCATGCCATTCGTTGATTGCTCTCTGGTTTCCTTGGATGTAGCTTGCAGCTTCAACCAGAGGCTTGTTCCTTTCGATATTCTCGGGAGTGCTTTCATATGTTGAGAACCGTATATGCTCTACGATTCTTCCTTCGCATCATGGAGCACTCTTCTGAGGTCGTAGTTTCGCACTCTACGATTCAGCTTTCTACCGTGCAAGTACACTCACGATCCCGAGATCGATCTTGACACTCTACGACGTTCGCGCTTGTGCTTGTTATCTTCATCCGATCTTGCTTGACCACGATCTCTCGCATGTAATCAATAGACTCTATTAAACTCGTGAGTGTGATCTACGATCCTCGACTTGGCTTTGCATCGCAGAGACTCTCACGACTCGAGTGTAGTCTACGTTTCGTCTTCGCTTCGACAGATGACCCGGCCTACCAGAAAGTGTCGCCTCTCACGATTCTCAATACGACTTCCTCAAGACACTACGATCCCGAGGAAGCTCTACTCGATACACTACGATCCTTCTTCGCTTTTTCCCGAAGTCTCATTTAACTCCGAGATCTACTATCTTGATACTCCTATTCTCGCTTCGATAGCTTCTCGAGTTAACCCTCGACTCACCCGAAGACTACTTACTTACAGTGCAAAGGTTTTCGACGATCGACTAGCCTATCTATTACATCATTAGATCAACCTAATGTGCTTGATCTCTCTATATTTATAGTCCTTGTACATCATTTCTTTTTAAGGACTTTACAAAGTCGTTTTGTTTATGTAGGATCAACCTAACATATTTGATCAATTCATTCTAAGTCCTTGTACATATATTTCTATTATCTATCAAAGGACTTTACAGTTTTCTTAATGCAAGCATAGCATATTATATTCATATATATATATATCATAATCAAATCATATATAAATATATATATATATCATAATCAAATCATATATAAATTGGAATATCCGTAATTGATTTGTAATCTTGTAGCCTTAAATTAAGCTATGCAATCGTTAATGTATATACAAGTATTATAGTTCACAAAAAAAATATATGTACAAAACTGCAAATAGATCTTCACCCGGCATGCGGTAGTTCACATAGACAGATTATTTCCACAAAATGCTAATAAGGAATTAATACGAAAGGATATTACCGAGCATGCGGTATTCCGCATATACATGTTATTCCCATAAGTAAATAAGAAATGAATACAAATGATTATTCACTAGGCATGCGGTATTTCGCATAGACAGGTTATTCCCACAATTTAATAAGAAATAAATACAAAGGATTATTCACCAGGCATGCAGTATTCCGTATAGATAGGTTATTCCCATAATTTAAAAAGTGGTAAAAAAGTTTCCACCAAGTCTTGTAAGAATAATAAGGATAGATGGTACCACTGTAAATAACAGAATTTAAAATGGACAATAAAAGATAAATATAATTTGTCAATTAAAGAATACAATTGGCGGCAAAGTCAAGCCAATCGTAAGAATAAAATTATATTATTGGTGGCATAGTCAAACCGATAGTATAATAATAAATTACAAGAATTTAATTTTACCGTCTCAGTTGGTTAGAGCTTGGTGCTGATAATGTGTTATAAAACTTTAGCAAAGTGTAGAAAGATACTCTTATTATTGCATAAATTTTGAGAGAATAAGTAAGAGATAAAGAGAGAGAAACAATCGAGAAAAGTTTTATTATTTCCTTCAGTATCATTGCCTTATATAGGCAAAGTGAAGTTCACAGAGGAAGTAATGGTTCACGGGAGAGGAGAAGAAGACAGGGGAGAGTAGTACCCTGAGGAGGAGGGAATCACTTTTATAACATAATTATATTTATTTAATTTCGCATGGAATTCACGCGAAAAATTTCCAAATGCGACAAGGAAATCATTACACGATGGGGTTTTGAAGTTCTAAAAAATTATTTTTTATACTAATGTAATTAGGATTTTATTTAGTTAGGATTTCTATTTAAATTTGATTGTTATGTAATTTGTTCATTTTGTTATTAGGATTAAGATTACTTTTTAGTAGTATATATAAGGGTCAAAGCTGATGTAATTGATAACACTTCAAATTTTATTCAATACAACAATTATGAGATTATTCTCCTTTTATTTTTTGAGAACTCTCGAACTATTCATAGTTTTTCTGTGAGTTTCAAATCCGACTTATCATACAAAAACACATAGCTGTGTGTGGCGTCTTTTACCACATCAATCGTCGATTGTACCGAGGTTTCTACTTCTTATAAGTACGTGGTTTAGGTATCGTTAGTGTTCCATTCAACACAGACTTCCTTGCGTAAGTGATTATACCAAGGTTCTCGTCTCAATATAGACAAAAGGTTGAGGTTTCGTGAGCGTTCCACCTTACGACTTTTGTGACGCCCCCAAATCCGGGTATCTTCCAACCCGACAGATGGTGCTACACAGTACTATAATATATACAGTCATTTCATTGAAACAACAGCAAAATGATTGTATTTACTATATTCGTATTTCAATAGTAATAAATCCTTTCCTAGGTTCATAAACTGAATACATTATTTGTTACTCATAAGTATATTACATACAAATACACTATTCTATTAGAAGATAATTAACTATCCATTTTAGCTCTGCCTTTATCTCTCTTAGAACTCTCAGTTCATTCGGCCTTATCTGCAATCATATAATTCAAGCAAGATGTGAGCATAACTAGCTCAACAAGTCTAACAAAGGATGATATAAATAACACATCAAGAATTATATGATTATCTTCCATAACTGAACAAATAATTAAAAAGCACTATGAAACATTGACTAACACTTCTCATTTCATAACAACAATTCCAAAGTATATATAATAGCTTAGGAATTTTGAACTGGTCAAAAGACCATGAACATACTCTTTTCATTTTCATACATGAAAAGGACATCCCGGCACTAAGGCCGTACATCTGGCATTACTTACGAGCACTTCTAGGTGATCAGCCTATAGTACTTTATGCTGATCAACACTCATCCGTTAAACGTATTTACGTTTAAGTTTTGGCAACCTCGCGTGCCCATCGAATAATCGATGAAAATACATTTGTTTGTTCTTAGACAAACTTACCTTTGAATCTGTACCAAATACTTGACATAGGATAACGTTAACAGTTCTATATTGAAAGACTTGTAAATAACTCAATCAACTCTTCAAGATTAGTCTAGCCGAGTGAAAAATTGCATCGACTCTTTCTTTAAAACCATTCATGCATTTCATAACATGAATCACAGAAAACTTGGCTAATACGGAGGTTAGACAAGCGTTAAGAAAACTTGCCTTCAAGTGTCTTAGAATATAATATTCAACAATTCTCAGTCTTTACAGGATCTACATGATATATTCACATAGAAAACTGTAATTAGCTATCAAACGAACTAACTTTATTGTTTTAATCAACTTCTTTCTCTTCTATGTCTTACTTGAATTTATTTCATTAATAAAGTCAATTCGACTTACTATACTTTATTACGGCTTATTAACGTTCTTACGTTATTAACCAACACTTGATCATCATTGGTGAGATACCAACGTTGAACACCATTCACGGTTTACTTATTTACACTCTTGAGTTCTTCGTTTAATTATTGTTAAACCCTACTTAACCTTCTACTGTTATCACTTTATCAATGATTTAGAGTTAGCCTTATCATGTACATTAAGTACATTTATGTCTTACTATTAGTTTACATTCAATTGGAATTAAAAACCTAATTTGGTCAACTATTTCCCCATCACGTAACATGTGCTGCCGACATCCTTTACTATGGTGGTAGTGCTTATACCACTCTTCGATGAGTTTTACTCGGACTCATTGCACAAGCTGCCGAGTCTTAATGATAACTTTCGTGACTTTGCATGAAACTCCGAGAGAGGTTATGGGTTTCACTTGGCACTACTCTCTAAGATCATGGCGTGACTAATAACATTGGGTTTGGCCATGGCGCCTCCCTCCAATACCTCAGTTGGTTTTGACAGTTGGTTTTTCCTACGAACTTCCGGCCTCATAACTTATTCGTTTTACATCCGAATCGGTTCATTCAAAAGCCCACAACTCACAAATTACATACTCTAGGTGTTCATGCAAGAATTTTATATTTCGAATCCGTTAACTCGGAATTCACCTTCTGGTTCATTTTCGAGCGTTCATTTATCGTTTATGAACGTTCAATACTCGTTTTCTTCGTTATAAGTCAGAATTCGATGATTCTTGAGTCCACAGCTCTTAAATACCCTATCTCACGTGTTGGCATTGAAAACTGAAGTTTTCAAGTCACACGACAACTTTTGACTACCAATCAGAGATTTCTACGTTTTTCGTCGTTTAACGTCTATTTCTGTAAAATCCGCCATAACTTCGTTACTCGTGTTCTATAAGCCAAATCAAATGGAACACTCTTGTGACGCCCCCAAAATTAGGTATACATCACCCATTATGAGTCGTTAGATACATGGTACAAAATTCAAATACAACTTCATTTATATTAATTGTTGAATCGTCAGATAGAATACGACCACAGTTAACTGTGAGTTTTAATACAAATGTTTGTAACTCTCATGGTTCCTCGACCACAACCTTACAATGGTACTTTACATAAAAGTATAGTCAAAAACTGTTTTAGAAATTAAAATATTTGGAAAGTGCTCAAAGGAAACCTTCGCATACATGGGAGGCCATGCGATACAGGTTATAATAGATATCATATGTCCATGAATTATCCTTGGTTGATTTAATAGAACCCAAAGAAAAATGAGAAGATTACTATCATCTTCTTTCCAATGGTGAGTCTTCTTGACATATAACTATCTCCACTTTGTCTCCAAGTGAATATTATATTTTAAATAAACTCCAAGATCATATAGGTAGTGCTCGTAGATATACTCAAAGAAGTGGATGCGCATAACCACATCTTATAATAACACGAGGTTGTATGTCATTAGACATCTTGTATGATAGGGGCAAAACACCCTTCCAAAGTTGGGTTCACCTCACCCTATTTGATTCACCAAATATAACTACTAAATGTTGTATAGAATACAACACATTTTTTTTATATTGTTTAGGAGAACCTCCATGATTTAGAGACCACGTTCTATTCCTGTTATCCCCGCTTCAACCCTAAGAACACTCTTACGGTAACACTCTTATTACCTCAAAGGAATTGTGAAGCAGAAAGGGTGAGCACAACTAGCCCAGTAAAGAATATCTAATAAATAAGAGATTTAGAACATATGGTAGGTGATAAAATTTTTCAACCATAGTTCAGAAATGAACGAGCAATCCATTAGAAGAGTCAAATAGACCATAAGGTCTATTATCTTCTATGTTAAAAGTCCACCAATAATGTTTTATCCATGTAAAATAAATCAATCAGTTCATGTCCACAATCATATGAATAACTCATAATCATAATTGTGGTTCTAAATTCCTCTTCGCAACTGTGAATGAAGATAATTTTCATCATCTATCTTCACCGAAACATAAAAATTATGGTTATACCAAATCGTAATTCACCTTTCATAATCATCTTTAATAAATTCATCTTTCAGACTACTACTAAAGATATTCATTAACAATTCATCTTTGCACTACATGCCAAAGACATACAATCGTATTTTAGAAGAGTCAAGTAGAGCATGATATCTACTATCTTCTACTTAATTAAAAGTGTATAATAAATATTTTATCGAGACTCAAATTTTAATAAATAATCCACATCGAAAGTAGTATGCACCTACAAGCCAATCATGTTTGATGATAAAGCATATACTTTGTAACAATCTTATTCATTTATTAATAAAAAGTATTAATTTATTAAAGGCTTTTAATTATCTACATGATCTTTGTTTTATAATATGTGATAAACCCGTAGTTTTAAGCAATGCTTTTAGAATAATGATGATGATCATTCTAATGAGATCTAAATTCTTTGAAAGCTTAAAACTAAAATAGTTCCCAATGTTGGATTACTAAATTGGGGATTAGTGAATCCGGATAGATTGGGTACATACGTTACTTTTGCTCATTGGATGAGGATGATTGATCTCATGATCATTTGTGTGGAGACACTAAAGCAAGTATGTAGGTGCTTATTAGAGAATAAGTTCCTTTGAACGTGGGCTCGCTAAGGAATACCTAATGGAGTTTTATTTTCTACATCAATAGGAATTCTCAGTAGTGATAGTAGTACAAGTAATCCTTAGACTTGAGATCATCATAGTATCTTGTGTATGATGAGTTATACTTTGACTTATTCTTTAAGACCCTTAGGGTATATCAAAGGGTATGCTTGGGTATAATAAGTTATACATGGAGATAATGTATGATCAATAAAGAATCTACCACTTAATAAAAGAAGAGAAATGTCCTATGTGATTAGATAAATGACAACCCGATAGTCCTTGGCCAAAGCGAGAATGAAATTAGAAAGGGGTTTCTAATTTGCATTATTTGGAGTTGTGCATTTAAGAGTCGAAATACATATAATTAAATAAAATAAGACTTGTGGTAATTCCATGTCTTATATTTAATTGGGACATTGTATGGTGGAAGGATTGAATTGTCGCAGTAACTATTTACTCAAAGGTTCTTTTATGATTAATGTTGAAATCTATATTATACGGAAAGTCGTTGATCGCTGGGAGGCTTATCCCTATTGTAGAATAAATATTATTTAAATAAATTAATTATTTAATTTATTTATTTAAATAAGATTAGAATTGTTCTAATTGATTTATTCACAACCTGGGTTTAATATGGAGAACCTAAAGGTCACACCATAAAAGGAAGAATAATTATTTAAGAAGTTAATGGCATAATCGTAATAATATGTTAAGTATATTTAATTTAATCTATGGTGATAGAATAAATTAAATAGCTTAATATTTATTATTTAATATTTTAGAAATATTAAATATAAATTAATAAGAGGAGTCTTATTAATATTATTACAATTATTATTATTTTAATTTCTAAAAGAGTTTAGGAATTAATTTAATATAAGTACTCTCATTTATTCCTAATAGGATTAGGAAGAAAAATTAGTTAAAGGAGTTTAATTAATTATCCCTAATAAGATTAGGGAGCTTAATTAATTAAAAGAATTTAATTAATTAAATAAAACCCAATTCCTTAATTGTTAAGATGGGTTGTCCACATCTATAAATAAGAGGAGTCTTATTATGGGTGGGTATGGGTTGTTGACTTTAACAACTACGTAATATTTCCAATAGTTGGGAGAGTACACATTTTTCTATAGAGATAGAAAAACTAGGGTTTAGCCAACCAACCCATCTTTTTGAATTTTATTCTTCCTTGGTGGATCACCTCTAGAGGCCAAACGCTTGGGTGGCTAACGTTGATCAAAGGAAGGAACCAAACCCAGTGGATTCAAGATTGAGCGAAAGGATTTGGAGGTGAACTTGTACACGAGGAAGCTCGATCTTCAAGGGTATGATTTTATTCTTTATCTTTTTTCGTTTAATTAATAATTGTGCATAAAGGATGATCAAGAATTATATGGTTTGTAAATTTTTTTAAACTACGATTTTACACGCTTCCTCATTTTTATGCAATTTGATTGCGTTATGAATATTACAAACTAATAAGTGGCATCGAGCCAAACCTTTATGCTAATTATTAATTGTTCAAATTTGATATGTATATTGATATGTGTTTAGAA